>CM065698.1:27784946-27789946 GCA_017654935.2 Phymorhynchus buccinoides
CTCTTTTCTAAAGGCCGCCTGAGTCGCTTGGACCAAATCACGAAATTTCCACAATACAAGCCTTTTTATTTACAGTTTGCCAAAAGGAGGTTTGCTCACAACAGAAGAAATAACTCCCAATTTCTTTTACTGCACTACAAAGAAGAAAAAGCTTCAGCCACCCGAGTGGTCTCCACCCACCCGGTCCAAAATGGCTTCTCTCTTCGGCAACTCCACCAAGGTTGAATCGCCGTTTTGACGGTTTTTATTCATAGGAAACCAGAGCAAAGTGAGTGTTCCGATCCTTGAAAAGGCTGTCTTTCTGGTGATCTCGACGTGTTTCTTTCAAAAAAACCTCATCCGCCAGGGTGCCCTTTTAGCGTTCTTTTAAAGGATTTTGTTTGGGTTTGATAATCCGATCCGAATTTGCCAGATACTTGAAAAATTTAACACTCCCATCCATATTTTGGTTTGTGATTTCAACCTTTTGTTTTGTATATTTCTTTTATTTGACAATTATAAAGCACCCCTGCATGATGATTAAATATAAGCAATAAACAGATCATAATTTTATTATAGCCACAAAAGCAATGGCAGGGGTCTAGCCTATCAACTTTAAGCATGAAAATCTTGATTGATGCAATAAATAAAAACATAGATTATTTAAAGTACAACAACAGCAGCAGCCCCCCCCCCCTCCCTCTCCCCTTCCTTTAAAAAAGTACTTCATCCTTCGTATTGATTTGTCATGCATAGTTTAAAGATCCACCAGGTCACGTGTCATAAGTTGAGCCCTCTTTACACCCTCGGTTAAATCCGGGACGAGGGTTCAACTTACGAGGTAAGTCTCCCCTGTCCGTAGTAATTTCGCGTGTTTTCCCTCTTATAGCTGGTAAAAAAAATCGTGGTTTTACCAAGTCTGACTCCCACACAAATTCCCCCAAATTGAAAACGAAACATCATTTTAAAGAGCAGCCTCAATTTGAATTTGGGGACATTTGTATGTGGGTCACAGCTACCCAGAAAAAAACCCAAGGGACTTAATCGTGGTGCGTCAGTGTGTCTTTTTAAAAAATGGATGTCGCTGAACTGGCGGCAACGCGTTCTCCAGATGGGAGAAGACCGAATTTCACAGAGGAAAGTCTCTGTGACTAGACAGCAATGCAATACCATACCATACTACACCATACTACACCATACCATACCATACCATGCCACACCATACCATACCATGCCATACCACACCATACCACACCATACTACACCATACTACACCATACCATACCATACCATACCATGCCACACCATACCATGCCATGCCATACCATACCATACCATACCATACCATACCATACCATACCATACCATACCATGCCATGCCATGCCATGCCATGCCATGCCATGCCATGCCATGCCATGCCATACCATGCCATGCCATACCATACCATGCCATGCCATGCCATGCCATGCCATGCCATACCATGCCATGCCATGCCATGCCATACCACACCATACCATACCATACCATACCATACTACACCATACCATACCACACCATACCACACCATACCATACCATACCATACCATACCATACCATACCATACCCACCATACCATACCATACCACACCATACATACACCATACCATACCATACCATGCCACACCATACCATACCATACCACACCATACCATACCATGCCATACCACACCATACCACACCATACTACACCATACTACACCATACCATACCATACCATGCCACACCATACCATGCCATGCCATACCATACCATACCATACCACACCATACCATGCCATGCCATACCATACCATACCATATCATGCCATGCCATGCCATGCCATGCCATGCCATGCCATGCCATGCCATGCCATACCATACCATACCATACCATACCATACCATACCATACCATACCATACCACACCATACCATACCATACCATACCATATACCATACCATACCATACCATACCATACCATACCATACCACACCATACCATACCATACCACACCATATCATACCATACCATACTATACCATACCATACCATACCATACCATACCATACCACACCATACTACACCACACCATACTATACCATACCACACTATACCATACCACACCATACCATACCATACCATACCATACCATACCATACCATACCATACCATACCATACCATGCCATGCCATACTACACAACACCATACCATACCATGCCATGCCATACCATACCATACCATACCATTTCCAAACCATACCACATCATACCACACCATACCATACCATACCACCATACCATACCATACCATACCATACCATATTACACCATACCATACTATACCACACCATACTACACCATACCACACCATGCCATACCATACCATACCATACCATACCATACCATACCACACCACACCACACCACACCACACCATAAGTCATAAGTTTCTTTATTGTCCATTGGCATTGCACAGCGCACATGTCTTCCACCGTGTAAAATAAAAACATTAAATAAAAGTATGAAATATAAATGTACATTAACAAATATGTAACTCTCACACCACACACACCCAGTCATTCATCCGCTCTCCGCTATCTTGCTCACTCATCATGCAACCCAATCATTCATCCGCTCTCCGCTATCATGCTCACTCATCATGCAACCCACCACCACTTCCGCCTTTATCTTTAACCCATACCATACCATGCCATACCACATCATTCCATAGCATGCCATACCATACCATGCCATACCATGCCACACCTTACATATTTTATTAGTTAGCCCCAACTTCGGACACTCAAGACAAGTGAAAAAGCCAAGCAAGCAAGCAAGCAAGCAATCAAACAAAATCCAGCCAACTACACAATTAAAACCACTACCTCTTTAACAGACCACTGCAGCACCCATGGCCAACAAAACAACACTGATGGTATTAATTAATTATTATTGCCCACCAAACTGAAAGAAACAGCTGGCAAGGTAATTATTGTAGTAGGCCTACTGTCGTTGTGGGCTAATTAATATATGTCGACGTATGAATTATGTGCAGAATAGGCCTGACGTTTATGTGATTATTTGTTTGTTTGTGGCACAAGCCACAAACCTATAACTCACTTTGTCGGTCGGTCTGTCTGTCTGTCGGTCTGTTGGTCCAAAATTGTCGCACATTTCGCAAAATTGTCGCACATTTCGCAAAATTGTCGCACATATTTTAAAGGAGAAAAAAATATTTGGACATAAAGTAACATTTCAGTTGTCATATCTACATATCTACAATCCTGAGATAATAGAGATTTTACGCCTTCTGGGCCAAAGGGCTACAATCCTTACGTATGGAAAGAATTGTATACTGAACAGAGCACATGAATCGTCATTTTAAAGCGTAGAAAATAATAAACATACGTAATACTGACACTGCAACAGACACGACGAGTATGCGGTGCTTCTTTCGATGAGCATAAGTAGGATAAATAGTTTTAAATCTTTTCCAAAAGATATAAAAAGTTACGAAATGGTGCAGAGATAACATTCTGGTTTACAGATTAAAATTATTGAAAAGCCAGGGGAAGCGACTCAGTGTATATAATGATTGCAGTGGTAAAAATAGACCGCACTTCAAATCGAGGCTGCTCTTTAAAATGATGTTTCGTTTTCAATTGTTGCACGCCACAAACGATTGCGAATCTGCGCTTGTTTTTGTTTTTGTTTGGTTTTATTTCTTTACACTTGCTATACTAACATGGTTTTACTTCCAAACCACAAATAACACTACACAATGTGACTGATACGATGCCTTTTCTGGCAATATCTATCTATTATTTATTAGTTTTTTTCTCTTATTTAAGCAATGACTTTAAGAGATGCCCGTTTGATCCTTTTAAGCAATGTGTAACACGTTTTCTTTAAGAGATGCCCGTTTGATCCTTTTAAGCAATGTGTAACACGTTTTCTTTAAGAGATGCCCGTTTGATCCTTTTAAGCAATGTGTGACACGTTTTCTTTAAGAGATGCCCGTTTGATCCTTTTAAGCAATGTGTGACACGTTTTCTTTAAGAGATGCCCGGTTGACCATTTTAAGCAATGACTAGGTGACACGTTTTCTTTAAGAGATGCCCGATTGACCCTTTTAAGCAATGACTGGGTGACACGTTTTCTTCAAGAGATGCCCGGTTGACCCTTTTAAGCAATGACTGTGACACGTTTTCTTTAAGAGATGCCCGTTTGATCCTTTTAAGCAATGACTGGGTGACACGTTTTCTTTAAGAGATGCCCGTTTGATCCTTTTAAGCAATGAATGCGTGACACGTTTTCTTTAAGAGATGCCCGTTTGACCATTTTAAGCAATGACTAGGTGACACGTTTTCTTTAAGAGATGCCTGATTGACCCTTTTAAGCAATGACTGTGTGACACGTTTTCTTTAAGAGATGCCCGGTTGACCCTTTTAAACAATGACTATGTGACACGTTTTCTTTAAGAGATGCCTGATTGACCCTTTTAAGCAATGACTGTGTGACACGTTTTCTTTAAGAGATGCCCGGTTGACCCTTTTAAACAATGACTATGTGACACGTTTTCTTTAAGAGATGCCCGGTTGAGCCTTTTAAGCAATGACTAGGTGACACGTTTTCTTTAAGAGATGCCCAGTCGACCCTTTTAAGCAATGACTGTGACACGTTTTCTTTAAGAGATGCCCAGTCGACCCTTTTAAGCAATGACTGGGTGACACGTTTTCTTTAAGAGATGCCCGGTTGACCCTTTTAAACAATGACTATGTGACACGTTTTCTTTAAGAGATGCCCGGTTGACCCTTTTAAGCAATGACTGGGTGACACGTTTTCTTTAAGAGATGCCCGGTTGACCCTTTTAAGCAATGACTGGGTGACACGTTTTCTTTAAGAGATGCCCGGTTGACCCTTTTAAGCAATGACTGGGTGACACGTTTTCTTTAAGAGATGCCCGGTTGACCCTTTTAAGCAATGACTGGGTGACACGTTTTC
>CM065698.1:27802446-27809946 GCA_017654935.2 Phymorhynchus buccinoides
ATGAGAGAGAGAGATGAGAGAGATGAGAGATAGAGCGAGAGATGAGCTAATCGAGAGAGTAGGGAGGAGAGGTGCGAAGAGGGGAGGAAGGCCGAGAGAGGCCCTGATGAGGACGAATGAGACGAGATGAGATGCAGAGCGAGAGAGAGAGATGTTGAGAAGAGAGGGGCGAGATGATGAGATGGGCAGAGGGACGAGTGGACATCTTTCCATGGAGATGAAGGAGAACGATGAGAGAGAGAGAGTCTCGTCTTAGGGACAATGAATGGCCACCCCCAACACAACTCTGTGTGTTGACCACAACACAAAAAAACGTGAATTCTTTGCCAGCATTCTTGGAGATGTTGTATCCTAGGTTGGGGAAGTGGGTGGATGCCTCGTGCCTCCAATCGGGGAGCTGGACGACCCCGTCAACCTCCACGAGTCTCTCCCTTGTGGGGATACCGGGGACTGGGGGGACTTTCTTTCGTAAAATATAGTTCCCCCACCTTCTTGAAGCACCAGTACTGTGCTTGTAACATCCTCTAATCTGCGCCACTCTCTTTGACTCTGCCTTTTCACTGGTTTTTGTTGTTGTATCATCTACTATCTTTCTGACTATCGGCCCATTCTCCTGTCTTTTAAAAAAAAAAAAGTTCTTCCAATATAAGTTTTCTCCTTTGATCGAGCTCCTCCGAAATCGGAATGTGTCGGCTGTACGCAGCGCGCGGGGAGACGAGTGAACACTGAAAACCGGACACGTGCGTACCTTACCCATTATGGCCATATATATATATGGCCTGGGAACGCGGAAGAAGAATAAGAAGACATAGTGTCCTAGGTGGTTCCGGAATTAGAGAAAAAAGACCCACCAGATCACGTGTCAAAATCACGGGTTTCACGTGTTTTCCATCTTATAGATGGTACGAAATCTTGTTTTGACCAGGCTTGAGTCCCATACAAATGCCCCCAAATTGAAAACGAAACATCATGTTAAAGAGCAGCCTCAGTTCCAAGTTGGGGGCATTTGTATGTGGGTCACAGCTACCCAGAAAAACACCCCCCAAGGGACCTAATCGTGATGGGTCAGTGTATCTTTAAAGAACAACCACCAATATATTTTTTTTTTAAATCTCCGGTATTTTGGAAGATGTTGCCCTAAACATCGTTACTACAGTCACGCGTTTTATTTTAATTTTTCAGGGCGGTGCACTTCTTTTTTTTATCTCGGCTATAGCTCTCTACTCTTGCTTCGTAATACTTTTTTTTTCTGCTTATGCCAGTGTTTTACTGGTTACCCTCCTCCTTATTTTCAATCTTTCGCATGTGCGTAGATAATAACGACTTAATTTACTCTCCCTCTCCCTCCCTCCTGCCTCCTTCCCTCCCCCCCCCCCCTCTCTCTCTCTCTTCTCTCTCTCTCTCTCTCGTTCTTTCACCCTCCTCTTTATGGATCATGCGGTGTGTGTGTGTGTGTGTGTGTGTCGTGCGCGCGCGCGCGCGCGCGCGCGTGTGTGTGTGTGTGTGTGTGTGTGTGTGCGTGCGTGTGCGTGCGCGCGTGCGTGTGCGATCGTGTGCGCGCGTGTGCACGCGCATGTGAGTGTGTTTGTGATTGTATGTGCACGTGCGCGCGCGCGCGCGTTTGTTTGTGTGTGTGCAGTTTGTGATTATCGTGTGTGCGTGCGTATGTGTAGTATGTATGAGTCCTGCCCTTTGAATGAGTTGGCGCTGGGCCAAGCTCATCAATTCACCCTGAAATCAGCCCAACGATCCCTCCCCGGTGACTCCGGAGGTAAAAACTACAAAGAACAATGGACAAAGTGTGCCAGAATTGAGGGATTGAAGGAAGGCGGAGACGGGGACGATGTCCACGTGGGGGGAGTGGGGGTGAGGGGGAGAGAAAGAGGGGGGTATGAGGCAGAGAAAGAGAAGACTAAGGAGCGACATGAGCCGGGTGTGAAGAGAATATTCTACCTCATGACGAAATAATTACCCATTCCTCATTCGAAAGTGTTTGCTTCTCCGCCATTGTGAATTTTACGAAACTAAGTGCATGGCTTTGTACATCGATTTATCGGCAAATATGTAGATTTACACCCTCCTGCTCTATTTCTTGGTTCTTTCCGTGGTTAGGGTTGGGATAGGGTTAGGGTTAGGATGGTTATAGTTCGCATGCGAAGGGTACTTAATTCATGGGAGCTACTTATTTCTCAAGACAGCGGGTATTGCGAACGAAAGTCAGAGATGAGAGAGAGAGAGAGAGAGCACGAGAGAGATTTCGAGAGACGAGAGAGAGAGTGAGGGAGTTATAGTGTGTGTGTGTGTGTGTGTGGTGTGTGTGTGTGTGTGTGTGTGGTGTGTGTGTGTGTGTGTGTGTGTATGTATGTACTCGCTGTGGCCGTGTGGGCGTGTGCCGTGCGTTGTGTGTTGCTGGTGTGTTGTGTGTGTGTGACAGAGAGGGATAGAACTTTGAGAAAAGCAAAAGTAACTCTGCATCTGTATATCTGTCTGCCTGCCTGCCCTGTCTGTCTGTCTGCCTGTCTATCTCTCTCTGTCTCGTCTCTCATCTGTCTCTCTCTGTCTGTCTCTCTCTGTCAGTCTGTCTCTCTCCTCTCCCTCTCTCCCCCCCACTCTCTCCTCTCCCCCTCTCCCCTCTTCTCCTCTCTCTCTATCTCTCTATCTAATCTATCTATCTATCTATCTATCTATCTTCTTTCTCTCTACTGAAAGCCGGATGGAAACAAAATCGGGCTTTTGTGCTTATTCAGCTTTTCCTCAATAAAAAACATTTGTTCGTTCGTTCGTTCAATCGCTCTCTCTCTCTCTCTCTCTCTCTCGCTCTCTCTCTCTCTCTCTCTCTCTCTCTCTCTCTCTCTCTCTTCTCTCTATCTCTCTCTATCTCTCTCTCTCTCTCTCCCCTCTCTCTCATCTCTATCTCTCCCTCTCTCGTCTCTCTCTCTCTCTCTCTCTCTCTCTTCTCTCTCTCTCTCTATCATCTATCTCTCTCTCTCTCTCTTTCTCTGAATTTATTATGTGTCTGTTTATATTGATATTGTGCCTGCTTATGATGATAATGTGTGTTCGTTTTCTTTGCTTTGCATGCCTTTCTTGTTTATTTCTTGTTTATTGAATTCTTTGCTTTAGATTTTCTTGTCCTTCTTTTTTGTTCTTGAGGACTTGATGAAAAAAAGTATTCATACTTACTCTATTATCCCCAGAAAATAAAAGTTATTCATTCATTCATTCATCTCTCTCTCTGTCTCTCTCTCTGTATCTCTCTGTCTTTCTCTATCGCTCTATCTCTCTCTCACTCTCACTCTTCTCTCTCTCTCTCTCTCATATCCCTCTTCTCTCTCTCTCTCTTCTCTCTCTCTCTCTCTCTCTCTCTTCCCCCCGGGAGAGAGGGCATAGATCTTCTTCTATCTCTCTCTCAACACATAGAGAAGAGCTCTCTCTCTCTCACCCCTCTCTCTATTCACTCCCTCTCTCTCTCACTCCCTCTCTCTCTCTCTCCGATTTCTCCCCCTCTCTAACTCCCTCTCTATCTCTCTCTCTCTCTCTCATCTCTCTACTCTTCTCTCTCTCTCTCTCTCTCTCTCTCTCTCTCTCTCTCTCTCTCTCTCACAGATATGATCTCATGACATACAAGGGTGTCGCCAAGCTGTAGACATGTCATGTCCTCCATCTCTTTTTCCCCGCCTACAGATTTTTTTTCGTTTCACTTTCTTTCTATCTCTCCATCACCACCCCCACCCCCCACCCCGGCCCCTCCCCTCTTTCCTCTTAGGCCGTGTACACACATAAGCGGATATTCCATGCGGAAACCCGTGCGCAATCCATAAATAAGTGAAACAAAGAAGGGAAAAGATTTGCGCACGTGTCCGAATTTCCCCTATATCCGTTTTATCCTTCTTTCTTCTACTTATTTGGGGTTTTCTGTACGGAACTTAAGCGTCTAATGTGAACCCGGCCTTACTGTGTCCTTTGGGTGATGCTGATCAAGGTTGTATTAGAGCTATACAGGGTGTGTGAACAACGGTTTGTGGCCTACTACTGACACCGCTCTGATCTCATGCATGTCCATGGTTAAAGGTCAAGGTTAGCGTCAACAAAAGCCTCAAAATATCTCTTGCTGCATTCCTTGGGGTTATACTAGCCAAGAATTCATATAGTTGCAGACATTCAAAACAAACGGAATGTCCAAGGTCAAAGGTGAAGGTCAATGTCAACAAGTTTAAAAAATATCTCTAGCCGCATTCCTTGAGGTTATGCTGATCAAGAATGTAAATGGTTACGGGCGTTACAAAAAACAAACGGAATGTTCAAGGTCAAATGTCAAGGTCAATGTCAACGACCTTACAGATATCTCTTGATGCATTCCTTTGGGGTTATGCTGATCAAGAATATATGGATACAGGCATTCAAACCCAACCGAAATGTCCAAAGTCAAAGGTCAAGGTCAACAAGCTTCAAAATATATCTTGCTGCATTCCCTGAGGTTACAGAATAGAGGTTAAGAATTTATATCTAGCTACTGGCGTTAAAAACAGACCGAATGTCCAAGGTCAAATGTCAAGGTCAAGGTCATCGACCTTATAAATATCTCTTGCTGCATTCCTTGGGGTTATACTGGTCAAGAATACGTATGGTTACATGCGTTAAAAAAATGGAAGGTCGAATGTCAAAGTCAAGGTCAACGAGCTTCATAATATCTCTTGCTGCATTCCTTGAAGTTCTACTGGTCAAAAATAGGTATATGGTTATAGGCGTTAAAACCAAACCAAATGCAATGTCCAAGGTCAAAGGTCAAGGTCAAGGTCAACGAGCTTTAAAAAATATCTTCCATTGCATTCCTTGGGTCATACTGATCAAGCATAATGGCCTATAATGGTTATTATGCGACGAACAGTTTTC
Source organism: Phymorhynchus buccinoides (assembly GCA_017654935.2). Lineage (NCBI taxonomy): Eukaryota > Metazoa > Mollusca > Gastropoda > Neogastropoda > Raphitomidae > Phymorhynchus > Phymorhynchus buccinoides. The sequence goes on from CM065698.1 coordinate 27,807,340, forward strand.
AGACTACGGCCACCTTTAAAAGATCCCCCCCCCCCAAACAAAAATGGTCAAAGGTCAAAGTCAAGGTCAGCAAAGTCATCAATGCTTTGCGCCACGTTCTATGACTATGGGGACAGTCTACTAACTAACGTCAAAGATTCTAAAAGGGTAAGATGGACTACTTAAGAGTTACAGCGAACCGGGCTGATAGAGTTATCGTTAGTGGGGTAGTTATACACCATTCACAGCGGCGGCTATCCCAAAAACTCAGACTGGAATTTGAACGGAGAATTCAACTGGCCTATCGACGTGTAAATGTGTCAAAACATGCTTTTTTTTTTTTTTCAACAAGCCATCCATAAAAAATGATGTAAAAAAAAAATAAAGAACTAAACATTCCAAAGTAGCGAACAAGAAAAGGAAAATATACAAGTAAACAATTAATTAAAGAAACAAGCAAATATTCCAACAACAAAAACAGGAAGAAGGATGGGGACTGGGCGAATAGCATATTATGTACAATATATACATCAACATCAACAACGAAACATTTAAAACATCACATTTACTTACCAAAATATGTTATGTAGGCTACGTTTCCATTATTTCAAATAATTGGAATAAAGTTATCAATTATGTCCTGTTAAAGAGATACATTTTCATTTTTTTCTTGAAGTAGTTCTTGTTTTTCATGTTTTTTTAAAATGGAGGGTAGTTTGTTCCATAAATCTCCACCCGAATAGAGGAGACTAGATTTGAATAGATTATTATTTGGTCGAGGGAATGAGAGTAAATGGGTGTGTCTGCTTGTGTTTGTCGTAAATGTATCTGTTATCTTTTTTGGAGCATTTCCGTTGACAATATTATGCATGCAGATTGCCTTTTTGAGGAAAAGTCTGTCTTGAAAAGTTAGTATATCTAGTTGTTTGTAGTCTTCATAGGTAAGTGAACTTGATTTTAATAAAATTATTTTAATTGCTTTTTTGTACATACGATTGATAATCTTTAAATTGGTATCACTACAGCTATCCCATAATGTTGAAGCATAATCGATCATTGAGAGTATGTGAGCATTAAAGAAGAGTTTACGAGAATGGTTATCAAGGAAATGTTTAATCTTAGATAGCTGGAGTATTTTTCTAGACAGACCTTTCCCTAAAGACTTTATATGGTCTGTCCAAGACAGATCTTTGTCAATGACAACACCTAATGTTTTATGTGAATCAACTTCTTCAATTTTGTTGTTGCAAATAAATAGTGGTGGAAATTGGGAGTTCATCTTTTGTCTTTTTTGTCGGGTTGATACGTACATGCATTTCGTTTTATTGGCATTAATTGACATGTGATTTAATTGAGTCCAGTTAAAAACATTTTGGGCATCATTTTGAAGTTTGCTTACTAGCCTGTTAGCATTCGTATCACTAGTATGAAGGGATGAGTCATCTGCAAACATTTCACATTTACTATTGACAAAGCATGGCAGGTCGTTTATATAAACAGTGAACAATAGTGGACCTAAAATAGACCCTTGCGGTACTCCATAGTGGATTGGAAGCAATTCAGACATTTTGTTATTAATTGAAACCAGTTGTTTTCTGTCACACAAAAAAGATGACATAATATTTAAAAATTCAGGAGGAAGGTTATACAGTTCTAGCTTACGCAGAAGGAGTGAATGATTAATAACATCGAACGCTTTTTCAAAGTCAAGGAAAAGTATACCAGTAAACTTATTTTCATTTATATTACATAGCAGACTGTCAACAAGCTGTATTAGTGAAGTGTGGCATGAATGATTCTTTCTAAATCCAGACTGATCATCATGAAGTAAATTATTTTTATCTAAATAAGAGTATAGGGATTTTTGTATGTGCTTTTCTAGAGACTTAGATAAAGCTGATAAAATAGAAATAGGTCGATAATTAGAAGGGTTAGATGTATCGCCCGATTTATGGATAGGGATTACCTTGGCTTGTTTAAAATTTAACGGAAAACATTGTTTTTCTATACATAAGTTATATAAATAAGTTAGTGAGTCACATATAACTGGGCACGCAATCTGTAGTATGTTAATATCCAAACCATCTATATCGCGTGTCTTTGAATGCTTTAAAGATAAAAGATTTCTGCTGACTTCAAATACTGTCATAGGCTGGAGATTGAAAGGAAAATTGATATCTTTTGAACTGAGGAACTGTTTTAAATAGGATAAATCATTTTCATTTGATCTATCACATGTTATAACTTTTTCTTTTATGCTAGCAAAATGGTTATTTAACTGATCAGCAGAGATATCTGAAACAATTTGCTGACTTCTTGATACTTGTTTGTTAGTTAGCATGTTTATGGCTTTCCATATCTGGCGGGAATCTTTCGTGGAAATTAACATTTGCCGAAAATAATCGCGTTTAGATTTACGTTTCATATTAGTTACCTTATTTCTTTGTTTTCTAAATTCTTGCTGCGTCCCCGAGTTCTTTAAGTGAGTTCGTGTATTTCTTTCATCATCGATATCTTTGGTAATCCAGGGTGGTTTAGTTTCTTGTTTAACTCTTTTCTTTATAAAGGGAGCATGTTTATTATACACTACCATAAAAGTATTTAACCAATAATCAGCTGCTTCATTAG
>CM065698.1:27827446-27829946 GCA_017654935.2 Phymorhynchus buccinoides
ACACACACACACACACACACACACACACACACACACACACACACACACACACACACACACACACACACACACACACACACACACACACACACACACAACACACACACACACAACACACACACACACACACAGTTTGAAGTTGTGCAAGAGGTCGGAAGCACAGTTTTCAATAATTAGCATTGTGGAATTAAAGCTGAAGACAATTGATCACAAAACGAAGGGTGTGTTCTTCTGCTAATGCTCTGGCTGCATCTTAGTGGCTGCAGGGAGCTCTGGATCCATCACAGCACAAACCTCGTGATTGCGTTGTCAGAGCCGAAAGTGCTGGTCATAGCATTAGTGCGTGAATTGCCCATTTTACATCGTGGGTTTTGGATGTGTGTGGTGTTATCCCATCTCCTGCCAGCCTTTCTTTGCAGGCACGTGCATGCAAGCACACGTCAACACAAAATGTATGTATGTGATATATGTAGCCTACATGATATGGGAACAACGCGGGCTTTCACACATACACAGACACACGCACGCACACACACAAGATTATGCACACCCGCGCGTGCACACGCACATACACATGCACACACACATGCGCTCATACATGCACACACACACACACACATTTTACACACTAGTGCGCACTGTCTCTTTCTCTCTCTGTCTGTCTGACTGTCTGACTGTCCGTCTGTCTGTCTCTTTCTCTCTGTGTCTGTCTGACTGTCTGCCTGTCTCTCTCTCACCTTCTCTCTCTCTCTCTCTCTCCCCTCTCTCTCTCTCTCTCTCTCTCTCCTCTCTCTCTCTCTCTCTCTCTCCTCTCTCTCTCTCTCTCTCTCTCTCTCCCCTCCACACACACACAATCACTGAATTCAAGTCCAAAACAAAGGCAGTTTTATCGTGCAAAAGTTTCAAGCCGTTGTCTTTGTTGCAGCGCATATCGCCAGAGGAATTGGCTGCAGTCCGTCCGCTCCACAACATACGGCCCCCGATCAGCCACCCCAGCACAGGCAGGCGTTCAGACGTTGGACATGGCAGGGGGTATGGAGAAGCGCACATCCATCACCTCGTACCGCGCACAACCTTGCGCCCTGTCCTCCTACCGTAGATGACATGGGGTCTTTCTCCTAGACACGTCATCCTCACTTTACCGGCTAACAACCAAAGATACGGATCAGCGATTCTTTCTTCTACAGTGATCGCAGACCTTTTTGGTCATGGCAGGCACGTACGACTCTCGGTGTCTTAGGGCGTTGTTGATGGCCTACGTCGGTCTCCTGTTGTCCGTGGACGGGGTCTACTCCGGCGACGGCAGAACCCCCTCAGGGCAGGCGGTGCCTCAGCCCCTCACGGACGACAGAGGCGGGCGAGTAGCGACAGCAGCAGCAGAGAGGAGAAGAAGCATCCAGAACCTCCACAGCTTGCCCGTCCTGGACAACGGGACGTTGTTCATTCCAGACATCGACTCCTATTCCAACACGCAGCTGTACGCCCTGCTCGTGGACGTCCTGGAGAGGCTGAACGTCCTGGCGCCCAAGGCCCCTTCCTGCTACCGGCTGCAGAAGATCGAGCGCCAGGTCAAGCCTTCGGAAGACGGGAGCCAGGCCTCCTCCTCCGATTCCCAGAACCTCATCGAAGTCTACCTGTACTTCAAAGAGTCTCCGCTGACCTCCCCCAACGCTTCAGCCAGCGGGAAGGGTGCCACGTCTCCGTCGGTCGCTGCCTTGGGCGATTCCAAGGTGAACCCTTCCTTGAAAACCAGCAACGATTGCGTCAGCGAGCCTCACTTCGTCCAGACCATGGACGCGCAGCCGCTCGTGCGGCAGACCAACGACAGCCAGGGGCCGGGCGGCAACAAGGCGGATAAGGGGACGGACGAGGGGAATGGCACTGCAGTTGGAGGAGGAGGAGGAGATGGAGATACAGGCAAGGCGCAGATGAACGGTAGCACTGGGGACGACGACGACGGCTTTGAAGGTGAGTCGTTGAGAGTTACAATCTCCTTAGCTGGTCTTGAAAGGACTTAAAACGAACAGCTGACAGACTCCAGGTAGGTAGGTAGATATAGGGCTATTTATAGGCCTCGTGGCCCTTTTTCTCATTGAATTTGTCTCCTTTTTTTTTTTATTAAAGTGGTTTGCTATTAAAGTGGTGAACTAAAACTAATAAAAAAGGTGTTTGTTTGTTTTTTAAATTTCAGGAATGGCTTTGTTTATTCATCAAAACTTTAAAATGTTGTTTTCAAATTTCTCTCTCTGTCTCTCTCTCTTTCAAAGCTGTTTCTGAATTTTGAGCACGTCATTTTTAATCCCGTGTTCATGTTTACGATTAACAATAAATAAGGCTTGAAAACGAACAGCTAACTCCATAACAGCGTTGCTCGAACAGGGGAGACAAAATGTGAACCAGGGTGACACAGGTTACTGGTGGTGGTTATTGCCTTACTATTGGCCTCTGCAACTAGGGTTATTAGCGCCCTTGACAGCGAGAGTGAAGCCCTTGTTGGTCA
>CM065698.1:27837446-27839946 GCA_017654935.2 Phymorhynchus buccinoides
TGAATTTCAGTTAACAAACTGAGATCAGTAAAACATAAAAGGTGATCAAGACAACATCATTCTCCATCCAACACCTGGAAAGGAATGGTATCATAAAGTGCAAGATTGCGGCCCATAGGTTTCCTACTAAAAAAAATAGTGCAAGATTGCGGCCCATAGGTTTCCTACTAAAAATAGACAAAAGGGTTAGTAGGCATAAACTCCGGTTCTGGTACCAAAAGTGTTCAAGTCAAAAAAACACACACACACACAAATAATCAGTGCACATAAATAGAACAGAATGTTTACCACTTCTTTTCTATAACATATCTATCTACTCCTTATTCATCATTGAACATAGGATCTAGATCAAAACTAGAGTCAAACAAACAACCAGTCTCAATCACCAGTCATCAATAAGACTTACTAGGTGGGCTATTCTGGCTGGGAGAGGTGTTGCTCTAGTCAGTTTCAGCGTCTTGTGTGAAAAACTTTTTCTCACTACGCCAATTATAGCCTTCACTTTCAAACAATGAAAGCCTGCTATTGGTTTATAGCAGTCGACACGTCACAAGATGCTGTTCTAAATGTACCGAACAATCACGCGCCTATTACATCCTTATCACGTGCCGATATTTGAAATCCTTCTCGTGCTCGGAAAGGAAGGGTTTCAAAGGGAGCCAGTGCACCGTGGTTGTCACTTTCTTGTGATGGGTAGATAGATCTTGCTTCAAAGAGATAATTGCCTTATTCGGCGTTCTTTAGATGGTGGGTGGCAATTAACGTGGCGGCCGGACAGAGAAATGAAAAGGAGAGGGGGGGGGGGGAGGGGAGAAGGGGGGGGGGGTGTAGATAAGAAATAAATAAAGAAAGCGGGTCGCGCGGGACACTTACGTCACAGAAGGGGCACAGCACTTTGAAAAGAAATATAGCATGCTATGATTTGAACAGAGTAGTTTTGAGAGAAGACTTAAATGAAGAAAGGGAGTTGGCAGAACGGAGAGGTAATGGGAGTCTATTCCAAGAGGAGGGGGCCTGGAAAGAGAAGGAGCGTTCGCCAAGGGTCCTGGTGCGGTAACGAGGGATCTGGAGGAGAGAAGTGTCAGAAGAGGAGCGTAACTGTCTAAGAGGTGTGTAAAGGTTCAGAAGAACCTTTGTTGTTGTATTTATTGCTTTGGGGCAGTGGGTGGATGCGTCGTGCCTCCATGCGGAGAGCTGAACGAACCCGCCCCGTCCATGAGTCTCTCCCCGTGGGGATACCAGGGGGTCTTTCGTAAAAAACCCAGTCCCCCCACCTTCTGCAAGTTCTGTGCTTGTAACTTTCTCTAATCTGCCACTCTCTTTGACTCTGCCTTTTCCCTTTGCTTTCTATCATCTGCTATTTTTCTGACTTATTGGTCCATTCTCCTGCTGTTAAAAAAATCTTCCAAATATTTTGTGTCTCCTTTGAGCTCCTCCGAAATCAGAATGTGTCGGCTGTACGCAGCGGGGAGACCAGTGAAAACTGAAAACCGGACACATATGTACCTTACCCATTATGGCCATATGGCCTGGGAACGCAGAAGAAGAAGAAGAAGTATTTTTTATTTATTTCAGACAACATTAGATTATTGTATTACGATGAGCGCAGATGCGTCATGCTGCCGTTATGCATCTAATAAGAAATAGTTTGGCCCAGCGTGTCCGTCTTCGGCTGGAGAACATCTTTGTCAAAGATTGTTTTCAAAGGCAGGAGAATGGACCAGTAAGGCAGAAAGACAGTAAGTAGATGACACAGCAAGCAACGGGAAAAGGCAGAGTCAAAGAGAGTGACAGAGTAGAGGAAGTTACAAGCACAGAACTTCCAGAATGTGGGGGAACTTCCAGAAGGAGTGTGTGTGTGTGTGTGTGTGGGGGGGGGGGGGGGAAGAGCTGATATAAACTTTACAAAATGCAGCTAAAAGAATTAGATTTAGGAAAGGTAAGAGTAGTGCCAAGCTCAGACCCTCCTCTCTCTCTCTCTCTCTCTCTCTCTCTCTCTCTCTCTCTCTCTCTCTCTCTCTCTCTCTCTCTCTCTCTGTCTCTCTCTCTCTGTCTCTCTATCTCTCTCTCTCTTGCTTAACCACATACACAACGTGAAGGGTATTTCAATCTCTCTCTCTCTCTCTCTCTCTCTCTCTCTCTCTCTCTCTCTCTCTCTCTCTCTCTCTCTCTCTCTCTCTCTCTCTCTCTCTCTCTCTCTCTCTCTCTCTCTCTCTCTCTCTCTCTCTCTCTTTCAGGGCTGCTGTAAAAAGTATGCATACTTATTTCAGTACCGTGTATATATAAAAGTTTGTTCGTTCGTTCGTTCGTTCTCTCTCTCTCTCTCTGTCTCTCTCTGTCTCTCTCTCTCTCTCTCTCTCTCTCTCTCTCTCTCTCTCTCTCTCTCTCTCTCTCTCTCTCTCTCTCCCTCTCTCTCTCTCTCTCTCTCTCTCTCTCTCTCTCCTCTCTCTCTCTCTCTCTCTCTCTCCCTCTCTCTCTCTCTCTCTTTCTCTCTCTCTCT
>CM065698.1:27844946-27847446 GCA_017654935.2 Phymorhynchus buccinoides
GTGTGTGTGTGTGTGTGTGTGTGTGTGTGTGTGTGTGAGGGAGAACGATGCTGGGGTATGGCGATTCGATGCGCTAAGCGGCGAAGCGCAATGAGCTGCACATCGCTAGTCTTTCACAATTTATTAGCCTCAAGGTACCTTAGGACAAAGCGTGGCTATACTATCTCTCTGGTGGATTTTGTATTATATCGATGGAACGTTTTGCTTATGAATGTGTGCGCGCGCGTGTATGTGAATGTGTGCATGTGCATATATATAACCTATGTATATTTTTGTGCGTGTGTGTGTGTGTGTGTGTGTGTGTGTGTGTGTGTGTGTGTGTGTGTGTGTGTGTGTGTGTGTGTGTGTGTGTGTTTCAGGTCTAAGTCGTACACAAGTGGTGGTCATCTCCACATGTTCCGCTATCATCAGTATCTTCTTCGTCATCGCCTTTGTGCTCCGGGTCAGGTCAGTCTCTCCCTCTCCCCCTCCCTCCCTCTCTCTCTCTCCTCCCTCCCTCTCTCCTTTCTCTCTCTTGGAGTTTAAAAACAACAACTTGGCTTTCCTTCATTTGTATTCCTACTAGAAAACCTGATGCTTGAAGATAACGTTGTTGTTAGCCTGACTACGACTGCTACAATCTTTAAAGGAATGGAAGAATTAACCGGAAAAAGAAAGTAGGCTGTCTATATCTTTTACTTTAGTCACCGGTTCTCACTTCTTGGTTCTCACTTCTTGGTTCTCGCCAAGTACAAAGCTTGATTTCCTCACAGCAAGCTAATGTCTACGCTAAGGTTCTCGCCAAGTACCAAGTTTGATTTCCTCACAGCAAGCTAATGTCTAAGCTAAGGTTGTCGCCCAGTACAAAGCTTTATTTCCTCACAGTAAGCTAATGTCTAATCTTAGGTTGTCACCCAGTACAAAGCTTTATTTCCTCACAGCATCAAGCTAATGTCTAAGCTAAGGTTCTCGCCAAGTACCAATCTTGAATTCCTCATAGCAAGCTAATGTCTACGCTAAGGTTCTCGCCAAGTACCAAGCTTGATTTCCTCACAGCAAGCTAATGTCTAAGCTAAGGTTGTCGCCCAGTACAAAGCTTTATTTCCTCACAGCAAGCTAATGTATACGCGAAGGTTCTCTCCATGTACCAAGCTTGATTTCCTCACAGCAAGCTAATGTCTAAGCTAAGGTTCTCGCCAAGTACAAAGCTTGATTTCCTCACAGCAAGCTAATGTCTACGCTAAGGTTCTCGCCAAGTACCAAGCTTGATTTTCTCATAGCATGAAGCTAATATCTAAGCTAAGGTTATCGCCAAGTACCAAGCTTGATTTCCTCACAGCAAGCTAATGTCTAAGCTAAGGTTGTCGCCCAGTACAAAGCTTTATTTCCTCACAGCATCAAGCTAATGTATACGCGAAGGTTCTCTCCATGTACCAAGCTTGATTTCCTCACAGCAAGCTAATGTCTAAGCTAAGGTTCTCGCCAAGTACAAAGCTTGATTTCCTCATAGCTAAAGCTAAAGGTCTATGTACAAATTAACATTGTTCACTCTTTCCCCATGGCAACACAGTTGATAATAATGCAAGTAATCGTTACGAGTGGCTATCACTGTGTTGCCATGGGGAAAGAGTGAACAATGTTCACATGTATTGAGACCTTAATGTCAACATACTGTATATGTTACGCCCAATCCATGAAATTGCCCAGTTCGTGAAATAGCCAGTTTATAACGTGCAATTGAGAAAAGCAATATGAATGAAAAATAGTTTTCGTTCATTAGCACACGTAGATCAAGAATTGGTTCAAACGAATGAGAAATCTCATCTGTAGATGAGTTAACATTATTTTATTCAGACTTAATTTGATAAAACGTTTGATTCAACGTGTGGCTCAGGCATGCCCCAGCATCTGGTCGAGTTGGGGGCAGGATAGGGGTGCAACTACAATGTAGAAAAGTGCAATACCATTGAATCAATCTTAATCAATACCTGTGTGAATGGGGATTCCAAATGTGATATACATTGTCCATTTCATAAACTGGGCAAAGCATCTTGCCCATTTCATGAAATAGGCAATTTCACGGATTGGGCGTAACATATATATACAAAACGGGATACAATGCAGCAGATTAATTACCATACAAAAATAACTAAAGCTTGTCAACACGGTGGTTGGGTTGATTCGAGCTGTTTGTGTGTTTGGTGGCTGGGTGTTGTTCAGGAATTACATCAAGCGGGTGCGCCAGGAGCAGGAGCAGGCCAGCAGACCCACCTTCCGGAGCTGCAGTGTGCGCCTGCGCAGCGCGTCCAACGAGCAGATGCGCCGGGACTCCCTCGTCAGCAAGACCAGCCACCAGGTGGGGCTGCACGAAAGGCTACAGCACCTCCCCGTTGTATCATGTTGTGTTTTCTTTAAATATTATTGTCTCCTCTTTTTTTTTGGTCCCGTTGTGATGCATTGCCCCGTTGAGTTTTATTGTCCCGTTTTGTCCCTTTGGGTTTTATTGTCCCGTTTTTGTCCC
>CM065698.1:27854946-27882446 GCA_017654935.2 Phymorhynchus buccinoides
CTCACTCACTCTCTCTCTCACTTTCTTTCTCTCTCTCTTTCTCACTCTCTCTCATTCTCTCTCTCTCATTCTTTCTCACTCACTCTCTCTCTCTCACTTTATTTATCTCTCTCTTTCTCTCTCTCACTCTCTCTCATTCTCTCACTCCCTATCTCTCTCTTTCTCTCTCTCTCTCTCTCACTCTCTCTCCCTCCCCCTCTCTCTCCACATCCCTTGTCTTTGTGTTATTATGAAACTTGTTAACATGATATTAGCTTGTTTTTGTTTTTTTCCTGTTTGCATGCGCTATGCCATATACCATAACTGATCAAATTTGTATCCCCCCCCCCCCTCCACCCTTACCTTGCCATGAGGGCAGTTGTTGCTAATGGAAACAAGGAACCTGAGAGACAGATGGAGACATTGTTGAGAGAGAGAGAGAGAGAGAGAGAGAGAGAGAGAGAGAGAGAGAGAGAGAGAGAGAGAGAGAGAGAGAGAGGGAGAGAGAGAGAGAGAAAGAGAGAGAGCAGAGACAGAGGCAGAAAGCGACAGAAAGAAAGAAACAGACAAAAAGAGGCAGTATGTGAGAGATAAGGACAATGAAAGTGAGTCAAAGCAGAGAGAGAGAGAGAGAGAGAGAGAGAGAGAGAGAGAGAGAGAGAGAGAGAGAGAGAGAGAGAGAGAGAGAGAGAGAGAGATAGAGAGAGAGAGAGAGAGAGAGAATCAGACATACATAGACAGACAGAGACAGAGCAGGGAGAGAGGCAGGAAAAGGCAGGGCGAAAGATAGAGACAAAAAGAAATAGTATGTGGAAACAAAATTGGAAGCAGTGCAAGGCAGAGAAAAAGAAAAAAGAGAGAGAACAAGAGAGAGAGAGAGAGAGAGAGAGAGAGAGAGAGAGAGAGAGAGAGAGAGAGAGAGAGAGAGAGAGAGAGATGCAGACACAGTAACTCTGTAGGCTAACATGTTCTGGTCACCAGTCTGTTAGGCTGATGCATATTCATGAAGTTCTCAATGATCCACCAGCACGTCGCACCCAGGGACCTACATTACATGTAGAGTCGCACGCTCAATTAAAAAGGGCAGACAACTTCCATGACAAAGGGAAGACAACTCTGATGCGCCCAGCAGGTCACGTGCTCCTCCACATACTCTAGAACTGGCCAAAAAACCACGTGACCATCCAGACTAAAAAGTCATGTGATGCCTTGCCCGAAATTAAAAGGGAGGCGGTCTCTTGACCGCCTCCAATAAACCATCGTCCTTTGTGATTTGTGTCTCCACACCCGTCTTTTTTATGTCAAATTGTTTTTGCTGGATGCATGGTGTGAGCTAGTGTGTGAGTGAGAGGGCAAGGTGCAAAGAACCCCATTGTAGCTTATCCTTTTTACCCTCAATAAAACATTCGTCATTTCTTATTTATGTCTCCTCACCCGTCTTTTTTTATATATGTCAACTTGTCTTTGCTTGATGCATGGTGTGAATGTCCAGACCTGTTTACCACCTACACAAGTCTTGAGTAGTCTGGATAGTTGAAATGAGTAGTTGTGGTGTGAAATGAGTAGTCCTAGTTATTAAACCATCAAAGAATGTTCACTGAAAATGAGTAATTGAGCATTTTTTAAAATTTTGAAGAGTAGTAGAGGTCCAAATTGAGTAGAATGCTACTCGAAAAGAGTCGAGTAAACAGGTCTGCAAAAGGGCAAGGTGCAAAGAAGCCATTGTAGCTTATCCTTTTTACCCTCAATAAAACTTTCGTGTTTCATATTTCTTTGACTTCTCTTACAGAGCAACATGACCAACCGAGGAGGAGGAGGAGGAGGAGGCGATGGCGGAAGCAGCAGCAGAGGAGGAGGAGGAGGAGGAGGAGGAGGAGGAGGAGGAGGATGGGGACTAGGCGGGGGAGGAGGAGGAGGAGGAGGGGGTCACCGTGGCAGCTACAGCCTGACCAACGGCTCCTGCGCCAACTCGCGGGACCACTCCAACGCCAGCACCCCCCGCCACGAATCCCCCCCAGACACCAAGCCCCTGCTGCTGGTCACCGCTGCTGTCACCTCTGAAGGAGGGGGAGGAGGATCCTCCTCATCTTCTCCGAAAGTCAACCACCATCACCATCAGCAGCAGCAGCAGCGTCAGCAGTGCTACCGGGGTACGTCCTCCTCCAACCCTACTACTACTGCTACTTGTCCTCCTTCTTCTTCTTCCTCCGTGGCCCCCACCTCCACGGCCATCCCTTCATCGGGGGGGTCTCAGTTCCCCCAGTCGTCGCTGCAGTTTGTCGATGAGGAGATGACGACGCCTGGTCGGAAGGTGGGTGTGGTTGTTGGGCTTGGTGGAGTACGTTTGTTGGGTTTGGTGATCGTGATAGCTTTAATGGGTTTGATGGGTAGGCTTGGTGGGTAAGTTTGGTGGGTAGGTTTGTGGGTTTGGTGGGTAGGTTTGGTTCGTTTGGTGGGTAGGTTTGTGGGTTTGGTTGGTAGGTTTGGTGAGTAGGTTGGTGGGTAGGTTGGGTGGGGGGTGTTGAGGGGTAGGATTGTGGGTTTGGTGGGTTGGTTTGTGGGTTGGGTGGGTAAGCTTGGTGTGTAAGTTTGGTGGGTTGGTTTGTGGGTTTGGTGGGTAGGTTTGGTAGGTAAGTTTGGTGGGTTTAGTGGGTAGGTTTGGTTGGTAGGTGTGGTGGATAGCTTTAGTGGGCAGGTTTGGTAGGTTTGGTAGGTAGGTAGGTTTGGTGGGTAAGTTTGTGGGTTTGGTGAGTAGGTTTGGTGGGTTGGTTGATATGTTTGGTGGTTAGGTTTAATGGGTTTGATTGATAGGTTTGGTGGGTAAGTTTGTGGGTTTGGTGGGTAGGTTTGGTTGATATGTTTGTAGGTTAGGTGCAATGGGTTTGGTTGATATGTTTGGTGGTTGTGTTTAATGGGTTTGGTTGATAGGTTTGGTGGGTATGGTTGGCTTGTAGGTTAAGGTTTGGTGTTTTGGGGGGTATTGGTTGTTTGGTGGAGTTGGGTTTGTTGGTTTGTGTGTTTGGGGGTGGGTGAGAGTGGAGGGTGTGTGTGCGGAGAGTAGGGCGAGAGGTTTGTGTTTTTGTATATGTGTAAGCATGTATTTTTGCACGCGTGTGTCTGTATGTGTGTGTGCGAGAGAGAGAGAGAGAGAGAGAGAGAGAGAGAGAGAGAGAGAGAGAGAGAGAGAGAGAGAGAGAGAGAGAGAGAGAGAGAGAGAGAGAGAGAGAGAGAGAGAGAGAGAGAGATGCATAGGACTCTTTTTTTCCTTTCTTAATCATATCAATGCCATAATGACATTCTGAAAACGGAATATTTTAAAAAGGGAGAAAAAAAAGTTCTGTTTACTTATCTTTAGTTCCAATGGTATGTTTGAACAGGTTCATTTTAGGCCGAAAGCTCAACAGCCTTGTTGATCCTAGGAGAAAAGATATAACCTCGGTGCAGGAAACTCAGACGCTGCAGGTTAAGTGTACGTGCTGTGGGGTGCTGGCATTGTGTTATGCTGGCTTGCGGGCTTGATTGGGTTAATTTTTTGGTTTGGGTTTCTTTTCATATCACTGCTCTTTTCCTTTTTTTTGTGATGCTCTTTCATTTTCTCTACTCTTACTTACACCAACAACAAAAAGAAGAAAAGGAAATCGCACAAATTCCGTAAAACATTTTAGGCTCGGTGTACATCTGTGTCCTGGCTAATACAAAGCATCTGTTGTGTTTAATTCTGTGTTTTTCTCACACCTGCTGCCATGTTATTCACACCGACTGGCTGTGCGTTGTGTACGCATTTGGTCCGCTGTCACCCATGTTGTTTGGGTCTTGGGGAAGGGAGACCAAAAGAAGCAGACCTGCTTGTGTGCATAACCTGTCAGCAAGTCAAAAAGCAACAAGGCGTGTGCTACCTGTCACACAATTGTCAAACATGCTGGGTCCTCGGTAGAACACAGATGGGCACCGAGCATTAGGCCCGTGTGCTCATATAAGCGTGGAAACCCATGCGGACATCTCATCTGCAATCCGCAAAGTAGAAATAAGATATGTGAATGCATGTGCACATATACATATGCGGTCCAAACCCATCCACATACTGTGTTTGTTACTTCCAGATTTTTCTTTTTGGTGGGTTTCGGATTGTATATTCACATGGGTTTCCGCATAAACTGACATTCCTCACAGATTTGGACCAAATTTATAGTTAGAATTAGTCATTCAGGTTAGGATTTGGTGCTGTTGAAGATGGGTGGGGAAGTGGGAGGTGGGTGGGTGTTAAGGAGATACAAATAATCGAATATTTCAAGCCACATTCGTAGGTTAATTAAGAGTTTGTGCGTTTTTTCTTTTTCTCTTGATAAAAAAAATGTGATGCCGCCTGAAATGGGTGTGGGAATGGAAGCTGGAGTGTAAATATAGGATTGATTTAATATGTTCTTTCTCCTTGTTTTCATGCACTGGTAGGATGTGCTGCAGTTTTGTTTTGTTTTTTATCGTTTGTTTGTTTCTTTGTTTGCTTTAGCTGGTTTGTCCGAGAGCATCTTGCGGGAAAAGGTTCCGAGTATTAAGAAGTCCGTTTTGTGCTTGCGACTGTATGAAAAATTTGTTCCCGAGAGCATCTTGCGGGAAAAGGTTCTGAGTATTAAGAAGTCCGTTTTGTGCTTGCGACTGTATGAAAAATTTGTTCCAGGGGTCTCTACATGGCATGACATTGAATTTTCAATATTCTGGGTGGTGGGGGTGGAGGGTGGGTGTTTACAAAATCAGTTTATTTGTAAAGCCTATTTTGTTGAGGAATATTTTTGTAAAGTGATCATCTGTAACTTTCTATACGAGTAATGACAATGACAAAGGGGGTTTGTTGCCTTCAGCTTTTACAAAAGCCCTGAAAGCAAGTGGTTGGACAGAAACGAGATTGTTATCTGAATATCGATTTATTTCACGAGTAAGAGAGAGAGAGAGAGAGAGAGAGAGAGAGAGAGAGAGAGAGAGAGAGAGAGAGAGAGAGAGAGAGAGAGAGGTCTTTACTCACATATACTCTAACAACCTTGTCGTAGATTGGAATTTATTGTAATAATAGTGATGAGTAAGTTAATTTCTTGCACATTCTTTTTAGCTGTAATTAACTGTGTTTGAAAAGAAAAGAACAAACAAGATTATTAAACTGTTGCTGTTGCTGGTTTAGAAAGAGAAAAAGAGAGAGGGGAAGTTGAAAAGTCCAGGCTTGGCAGATACGCAGAAAATGAATTCAAACTGTTGACTGACAATAATAATGACTTGTGTTTTGCACACTGTTTGGGTGCGGTGCTGGCAAGGTTTGCACCTTACAAAGCAAGATTTTAAACGCAATTCATCCCTCCCCTCGTACCCCCCCTCTCCTTTTTGTGTGTGCGTTGGAGCATCTTGATGGATTTTGATGGAAAGTTTTTGTTTTTCCCTCAACATATTGTTCTGCCATAGTTTTCCATCCCTCTGCACTTCCCTTTAATTGATATGCGCAACGTTGATTTTCCACATTGAAATTTGGTAACAGCATGGTAATGGTCTGAAATTGAAAAGTGATCTTGGATGCTCGTCGAAATATTTATGTAAGCATTGAGATGTTGCATAGGTGTCAACCCAATTTTCCTTGATGAAAAAAAAAGTAATTTTGAAGTAGGCACGAAATACAAAACATAAGAATGAAGAGAAAAATATTTTTTGTCTTTTACGAAAAGGGGAAGGAATGGTATAGGTTGCCTTATTAATAATATTAGCTGTTTGGCCTTTGGGGACCTTCCCCAGCGCCAGCTCTCCTCCAATCTCTTTGGCTGAGAGAGTGGGGATGTACCCTGGGCAAGGCATCTCCGCTATAAACAAATTCCTGCCCAGCCTGGCCGGAATAGCATCTGCCCCCTCTGCATGCTATCTGGCAGTCATGGTCGGAAACGGCTGTCTGGCGTACAATATTAACCAAACTCAGGCTGGGCCCTCAAGGAAGGCTGTATTTCCCTGGCACAGAGAGGTAACTGTGAAAGACAAAAGGAAATTCAGGAGAGAGAGAGAGAGAGAGAGAGAGAGAGAGAGAGAGAGAGAGAGAGAGAGAGAGAGAGAGAGAGAGAACACTGAACAACACTGAACTCTGAAGGTTTTATTGTACCTTGGCCTTAGGCCACATTACAAGGGGTTGAGGGGAAGGGACCACAATGAGTAGAGAGAGAGAGAGAGAGAGAGAGAGAGAGAGAGAGAGAGAGAGAGAGAGAGAGAGAGAGAGAGAGAGAGAGAGAGAGAGAACACCGAACAACACTGAACTCTGAAGTTTTTATTGTACCTTGGCCTTAGGCCACATTACAAGGGGTTGAGGGGAAGGGACCACAATGTGAGAGAGAGAGAGAGAGAGAGAGAGAGAGAGAGAGAGAGAGAGAGAGAGAGAGAGAGAGAGAGAGAGAGAGAGAACACCGAACAACACTGAACTCTGAAGTTTTTATTGTACCTTGGCCTTAGGCCACATTACAAGGGGTTGAGGGGAAGGGACCACAATGTGAGAGAGAGAGAGAGAGAGAGAGAGAGAGAGAGAGAGAGAGAGAGAGAGAGAGAGAGAGAGAGAGAGAGAGAGAACACCGAACAACACTGAACTCTGAAGTTTTTATTGTACCTTGGCCTTAGGCCACATTACAAGGGGTTGAGGGGAAGGGACCACAATGTGAGAGAGAGAGAGAGAGAGAGAGAGAGAGAGAGAGAGAGAGAGAGAGAGAGAGAGAGAGAGAGAGAGAGAGAGAACACCGAACAACACTGAACTCTGAAGTTTTTATTGTACCTTGGCCTTAGGCCACATTACAAGGGGTTGAGGGGAAGGGACCACAATGTGAGAGAGAGAGAGAGAGAGAGAGAGAGAGAGAGAGAGAGAGAGAGAGAGAGAGAGAGAGAGAGAGAGAGAGAGAGAGAGAGAGAGAGAGAGAGAGAGAGAGAGAGAACACCGAACAACACTGAACTCTGAAGTTTTTATTGTACCTTGGCCTTAGGCCACATTACAAGGGGTTGAGGGGAAGGGACCACAATGAGAGAGAGAGAGAGAGAGAGAGAGAGAGAGAGAGAGAGAGAGAGAGAGAGAGAGAGAGAGAGAGAGAGAGAGAGAGAGAGAGAGAACACCGAACAACACTGAACTCTGAAGTTTTTATTGTACCTTGGCCTTAGGCCACAATACAAGGGGTTGAGGGGAAGGGACCACAATTGGGTCATACATACAAGAAAAACGTATCAAATTAAAATAATTGCCATGCAAAATAATTATGTCCTCCAGCATCAAACTAATCGTTCCTAACCCACATGAATGAGATTCAACCTAAACCCACAAACACTAGCATCTCAAGAGAGAGAGAGAGACAGAGAGAGAGAGAGAGAGAGAGAGAGAGAGAGAGAGAGAGAGAGAGAGAGAGAGAGAGAGAGAGAGAGAGAGAGAGCACGAATGAACGAACAAGTGTTATTCAAAGAGGAAGTTTTAAGTTAGGTTCTAGCGCATGTCCTCGGTCTAGGAGACGGGACACGTTAAATCATGTCCATTACACAGCAGACAATCTTTCAGGGCTGTCACCATGTAAAATAACACTTGTGTTCACATAAACCAGTTGTTGGCTAAGATGCAGATAGAACACCCCCTGTTCCATTTCTCGGTTATTTCCGGGGGGTTTTCAGTCTTGCCTTTCTTACTGCAGATTGAGCCCAAACCAAAGACTGTATAGGGGAAGCATCCGGTCTCTTTTCCCTATATAAGTAGTGAGGACAGAAACACTGGTTATGTCCCTTTTAAACGTGACACATTTACACGTCGATAGGACAGTTGAATTCTCCGTTCAAATTCCAGTCTAAGTGTTTGGATAGCCGCCGCTGTGAATGGTGTCACGTCCTCGCTAACGATAACTCTATCAGCCCGGTTCGCAGTAACTCTTAAGTAGTCCGTCTTCCCCTATACAGTCTTTGCTTAAACCTCTATCCTTTTCTATATTTAACGTTAGTTTTCACCAATTTACACAATTTAAAATATACATTCAATAATAGTAGAAGACGACGAAAATGGTGTTTTACGTCCTCTTGGTCTGAATCAGACACATATGGGACATTTGTAAATACAAATATGTTGGGAACAATACTGGAGGCAATGCCCGGAGGCAGTACGAAACCAGTAAAGTCCCGATTTTTTGATAATAGTAGAAGATAAAGGCAAGACGGAAAGAACACAGTGAACCAAGACTGTAACAGGGGGTGTTGATCTGCATCTTTACTCAATTGTTGAAAACAATGTTAAAATCATCCTGAAAGTGTATATTTGTTATCATGTAAGATCAGATTTCTTTAATGATTTATTTGTTTAATTGTACAGAGAGATCAAGAAATGGGAGATGGGAGTGGCAGACGTATGTATATTTAATGATTAAATATACACACGTCCATTAAATTAGGCCTATTTGATGTAGGCTACGTAGCGAGTTAGTTGAAACCAGATTGCTCTTATCCACAAGGAACAGACTTGAAGACTGAATGTGGCAGACAAAACTTATGTGTGAAAACGTATTGTTGTGCGCAATGAACTGACTGTGCAAATGTTGCTCTTGTCTACAATGAACAGCAAGCTTTGAACATTTGTGCAGTTCTGCTGCTGTGTTGTTGAAAACCCCATTAACATCCTACGGCCTGAAACAGGCCACGTGTGGGACATTATTAAATATAGAGATGGTGGGACGATCCTGGAGGTACTGCAATACCAGGAAAGTCCTGAGTTTTTAATTGATAAAGATATTGGCACATAACAAAAATAAATCAAAAGCTGTGTTCCTATGTATTGTGTACAAGATTGATACAACTTGGTGATTTGTTTACCGACTGGTTGTTGCTCTGTGTTTCAGGGGGAGCGGGCGGCCTCACGGGCGTTGAGCGTGGATGACAGTGAAGCCCGCCCCCTGCTGGCATCCAACGAAGTGTCCCCCAACAGCCTGCACCTCTCCCCCACCTCGCCCACCTCCCTGCCCACCACTTCCGTCAGCCTGACCAGTCAGGACTCCCCCAACGAAGGAGGGGCGCCTGCCTTAAGCAACCAGCCCCAGACCGCGCTGTCAGACATTCCTGCTGGAGCTGCCTTTGGCGAAACAGCGGCGTCTGGAAATGTGGCCAGTGCCTGCCATCAGGGCGAGGGGGGTCCTGGATTGAAAGGCGGCGGGTCTGGACGGACGGACGCGGCTCCTGAAGCTTCTCCACAGAGCTCCTCCATTCCACAGGGACCGGGTACTGGGGAGACAACCAGCGCCGGAACCGAGGACCCCCAGAGCGGCGCTGCGGAGTCGAGCGAGGCAATGCCGATTCAACTCATCCACTTCTGCGGCCTGACTCAGTCCAACAGCAGCCTGTCTTCCGCGGACGGCAACCAGAACTACTGCTACGGGACCCAGAAGGAGTACACACCACCCGACCTGGGTTACTTCGCTGCCGAGTGCATCAATGGACTGAACGCCCCTTACTACGCGCTTCGCTTCCTTCGCACCCACAGCGTGTACAGCCCGCGCAGCTACGCCCCTTTGCGCTCCCTTTCCACCCCAGGCAGAATGCGCAGTGTGGACCTGAGCAGGCAGGACTCGCTGATGTCGGACTATGGCTGGTACGACTATGGGGGCATCTACAGCCCCCCGCCGCTCAGCGCCACCGCAGATTGTGTGTTCAGTGAACTGGCGGGTCCTGTGGCCTCGGAAACCGCCTTGGATCCTCAGTCGTCGTCGGCCATCACTGCTCACCCAACAGTCTTATCCGATGTTCCCCACACTGCTAACTCCTGTGCCGGTGGAGGTGCAACTAGCAGTGACACTCTCAAACTCGGTGGTGCGCAAAAGGGACAAACGGTGGTGAACGTGTGTGAAGAAGATCAGCCTCGACCAAAAGAAGAGCCCGTGTCTGTCGTAGTGGCCACCGTCTCTGACAGTGCGGGTCCGGCTGTAGAAGACGGTGACGGTGTTGCGGGAACTGGAAACGGTCAGATCTCCTCGCTCCAATCTCAAACACTGTCTGCACCGAAGAAACCGCCTGTGTCCTCACTGGTTGACACACATTTACCAGAGAAGTGTCATCCATCACAGGTGCTCTCCGAGACACAAGACTCTGGGGCTTCAGCACAGTGCGTAGGTGATGAACAGCATCAGCCGATGGAAAAGACAGAGAGCACGGACCAGTCAAGTCATCCCTCTACATCGCCTGCTTCTAGCACTCCTGATGGAGCCAAGGTTGTGATCAAACGATTACTTTCCACAGACGATGCGAGAACCACTTTTCTTTGAAATCAACGGATCTTGTGTGTGAAGATGGGTTTTTTTTAACCCCAAAAAACTTCTCTTATACTCCTGACTGTGCATGCACTTTGTTAACGCTGTGAGATATTACTGTCATTCCTTGGCTGTACAAACTTATTCCTCTACCCTCCCTTTTGTTTTTGCGTCACACGTTTACAATTTTTTTTTCCTTAAACGTTTTCACAATACTTGATCCACCATCGGAGATAGCTTTTGAAAGCCCAAGCCACAACAAGCTATAAGTCTCTTTATTCGGCCCCCCGTTTTTGTACAGACTTCATCACTTTGGGGTTTTAATGACGTGCATATTTGACATTCCCTTTTGCATCAAAACGGAATCGAGTACTAATAATGAATGAGACAAAGGATGGGAGTTTCAAGGAAGCCAAAGTCTTGGCAGACAATGAAAATACAGTGGAACCTCTCTATCAAGACCTTCCCTATTAAGACTCCCTCTAATGTGTGACCAAAAAATATTCCACCGATTCCCCCCCCCCCCCCCCCCCCCCCTTCAAATCTGGACTACTGAGTGATTACCTCCCTATAAAGACCCCTCCCTTATAAGACCTAATTTTGGGTGACTTGTTTCAAGGTCATATTAGGGAGGTTCCACTGTATCTGTGGCATTAACTAAAATTAGGTATTAGGTACTTTATAGTCACAGAGGAGTCTCTGTGAAATTCGGGTTGCTCCCACCTGGAGAGAGCGTCGCAGCCAGAGGCGCGCCACTCTTTTTTTTTCTTCTTTTTTTTTACATGCGATTTTTGTCACTGATGGGGGGGGGGGTAAATTTTGACCAAATGACAACTTTTTTCGTTGCCACTGGGTTTAACGTATGCTAAGTGCATGGGCACACGGGACCTCGGTTTATCGTCTCATCCGAAAGACTCCACGTTCAGACCGTTACGGCCTAGTGCAGAATGAGAGGAAAAAATCCCCTGTACCCAGGTTCGAACTCGGGTTTACTTGACACGAAGCGAACGCGATACCACTGTGCCACTCTACAACCCCTAAAATGACTAAACGTTGGCCAGTTTGGATTGGATTTTGATAATTGCCAAGAGTACAATCGATAATTGTGTCTTCTTTGGAAGCGTGATGCCAGATATTTGCACTTTTGTGTTGTTGAAATCATCATGCACACTGTCACAAGAGCATGACATTTTATTACTTTAGAAACACATTTGTAACAAAAATGAAACAGAAATTGAATTTTTTTTTGTTTTGCTACAAACCAAAATATTACACTTTCCAGTACAGAAATCAACATTGTCTACAACATTTTATTATGATAACATAGGCCTACTTCAGTTTTCCCGGTGTGTACAGTCTACAAAATGAACGGGGCACATATATTACATGTCTATAAACTACAACCACGCATAATTTAACTTTTCATAAGATTATTTCATAATAAAGCTTAATAGTTTAGCCATTGTGGATTACCTATTGTACATGTATAAGTAGATCTATATTTACCATTCTTACAGTGGTCATAGTTCAGGGGGAAAAAAGTTAGCATGTGAATATTCTTTAAAGGGTGTGTGTTGGCTGTAAGATCGTTTCAAATCGGCTCTCCAAGAAAAAAAATACACCTTTGTTGACTACTGTAGGTTGATGAATAATGTTTTCTCACACTTTTTTTTTAACTATATCTTGTTAGTCTCCGACTCATCTAGAGCGAGAATTCAAAGAATTTGTTGTTTGATGCGCGCTGTGTGACAAGGCAAGCTCGAGTGTGATGCAGTTCTGATTTTGTGTTCCTATGACGCAGAAAAAGTATGATAAAAAGCCAGCAAATTAGGGGTCCCGCTATTCTACAGAACAGAAGACGTTGTTCTGAAGAGTGGCAGAGCGATGATACCATTGGCTGTGGGGGTCCCTCCTGTTCATGTTTTCCACCCATTTTCGCAGCCGAGCAGGATCTTTGAAAGGAAACCTGTGACATGTGTTTCATGACCCGGATACTTGGTCTTCGAGGCACCCAACCGCAGAACAACCTCTAATCATTTTTAGTTGGACCCCGAAAAAAACAGTTCTGTGTCGTCATTTCCACTTTCACGCAACTCAAAGCCACGTCTAGCAGACAACTTTTTTCAATTTGTGAGCATCGTTTTTATCTAAAAAAACAAAATAAAAATTCAGCCTTTCACTGCATTTATGGCTTCTGTTTATATTCATCTGAACAACGCAATCAAAGCCAAGTGTATCTGAAAACGTTTACAACTTTTAAGAAGAGCCAAAATGAATCCAGCGGATAAGTAACTCTTTCCCCATCAAATCAGTTGCTGCAAGTTTGTCAATAAAACAAGAACACGTTCCAGAGCAGGCAACTCTTTCATTCAATAATACTAATTTGATTGCTCTAACCAGCCGCCGTGGTGTAGTGGTTAGCGTCGCGGACTACTGGCTGGGAGGTCTTAGGATCGAATCCCATCAGAGGCGAGGGTTTTTTCGGTCCTGGACCGACTCCTACCCAGAGTGAGTGGCTATGGGCTCAATGGGAAGACTGAAACCACACAGTCGAGTTTCATCCGCTTAACGGATGCGATTCTGAGAGTGTTGCTCTAATTGCAAGACCAACACTGCAGGTGTCTGTAGTTCTCGGGCCTGGTTATCGCCGGGATATCATTATGAAAGGAAGCGTAGAATACAGCCCTGCCATGCAGTCTCAGACCGATACGGAACTCCATAGTATCATCATCATCGTTATCATCGGCCTCATTTTCCATCAATCATAAAATTTTAAAAATGTCTCAAATTCTGTGGCTTTGCATGCCCTGCTCTCATGGTGACCTCAGTTTCGGTTTCCAATCCAGTCTATGGCTTGGTGCGTTCGGGTCAAAGTCATGGGGATCAGTGTGGTCTGGGGAGCGGACGGTCGTGGTGGCGCCCTCGGAGGAGGACCTCACTCACGCTGGCTCCGCGACTAAGAGAATAGTGTCGTCAGTAGGGGGCTTAGTAGGTGGTGTCCTGAACAGGCTCCACTGAACTCCACCGAAGTGACTCAGCAGAAGTGCAGTGTCTCCTCGGTTGGTTGCCTCCTGATGGCCTAACATAGATTCTCTCCCCTTGGACTGCTGGTCTCGGTTTCTGCGACTTGAACAAACCCGGGTGTAGCTGCGAATAGGGATTCGGAACGAGCGGCGTGGGAGCAACACCACTGTACAGCCCAGAAGATGGGACAGCAAAAAAAATAAAAAAATAATGTGATTGCTCTAGCTCGATATAAGCACATACATGTGATCCAATTATAAATCCTCATGGTCACTGTAAAGAGAGTTAATTAATAACTAAAAAGTCAAGGCCAGCTTAGGTATTTGTAATAATAATAATGATGATAATAAAGACATTAGCACATTCTAGACGAACTACTCGTTGCGTTTAACAGAACTAAAATAACTCCACATGCAAGATTACATTATACATATCTCGAACATACTCAGACGCGCTCGCATTCCCACCGTCACCCCCACGCAAACACGTACTCAAAGATATACAAACATGCAAACGCACATATACACAAATGCATCCTCACCCCCTCCCCCCCCCACACACACATATGCGCGCGTGCACAAACGCACACATACAAACAAACTCAGTTACTACATGCCCCGCTCCCCTCTGCTGAGAAACTGAACAAAGCCCCCACCCCCCACCCCTTCCCCTTCACACACACACATTGACATGCTCACATCCGTGCTATAGATAATTTTGTTTCATCAGCATTAAAGTTAACACACAGGTTAGCTCACATTGATAGGCAGCAATCGGCTAATTATAACATATTGACCGTCTGCAAACAATTAACTCTTTCGATTGATAATTAAACATCAGTGTCAATGCATATGATTGAGAACTTCAGTTTGAAGTCAATGCTTATGATATCAAAAACGGGTTTATTCATAATGCAGTAAAAATCACCTAAGTCAAAATTGAAGGGACTGACATTTTATTTTGAGATGGCCAATATTTTGAGTTAAAAAGTCTTTTCAACACAGATTATTATGCTGGGACACAGAAATTATTGAGTTTTTAACCCAGTGTTTTTGAGTTATCCGGTTTTGAGTTATCAGTTCTCCACTGTATCTCTATAGAGTGAAGAGAAGACATTGGGAAGTGTGTATACATAATTATGTGTAAAGTGAATAAAATGCATCATGGTTAATGTTGTTGTTGTTGTTTTTTACATGTATTACAAGATGGAAGGAAAGCGTAGCATGGCGTCTTCCGCAATCGTATAACAAAACTTGTAATTGAATCATTTTCTTCCTTGCCCAATACCTGATCACAATGTTCAATGGTTGGCATCAATCGTACAATTTTTTGTTTGTTTTTATACTGCCCTCCTTGACATTTTTATTTTGTCAGTTTCACCCCCAAACCTCAAACATTGTCAATATCAGGATTGATTCACAGACGTGTTTTGTATTACATTTTTTTTTTTTTTATTTGTTTTAATCACGATAGCATTTGTTTATGTTTTTGCTTGGGCAATCTTTGGGTAAATAAAAACGATCACCACATTCTTTTTTTAATCCCTTTCTTCAGCGTCTGTTCCAGTTTCCGTGCGAGAGCTGTCATACTGACTGTGCTTTTCTTCTTCTTCTTCTTCTTCTTCTTCGATCGCTCAGACAGTTTCCTGTCAATTATGAGCGCAGATGCATCATGCTGCCGCTATGCGCCTAAATGAGAAATAATTCGGCTGGAGGAAATCTTTTTGAAAGTGTTTCTTGAAAAAAGGCAGGAGAATCGACCTCCTTCTTCTTCTTCTTCTGCGTTCCCAGGCCATATGGCCATAATGGATAAGGTACTTGTGTGTCTGGTTTTGAGTTTTCACTGGTCTCCCTGCTGCGTACAGCTGACACATTCAGATTTTGGAGGAGCTCAAAGGAGACAAATTATTTGGAAAATTGTTTGGTAAAAAGGCAGGAGAATGGGCCAATAAGACAGAAAGATGGTAGATGACAGAAAGCAAAGAGAAAAGGCAGAGTCAAACAGAGTGACAGATTAGAGGAAGTTACAAGCACAAAACTTCCAGAAGTGACCTTGGGGGAATTATTTATACAAAAGACCCCCGGTAACCCCACTGGGGGGAACTGTGCTTTTAAATTGTTTGCCTACTGCCTTTGTATTTTATTGTATTTGGTATATTCTAGTCACAGAGACTTATCTGTGAAATTCGGGCTGCTCTCCCCTGGAGAGCGCGTCGCTGCAAGTGCAGTGCCTACCCATTTTAAAAAAAAATAAAAAAATTGGGGGGGGGGGGGGGGGGGGGACACAGGGTGATGAGGGGGTGTGGGCACACTTGGAAAACCTAGCTATCAATTTGGCCATACCAGGCAGCGGGATTTCTCCCTGCTCTTACCGACTTTCAACTGCCGTGGGATTTTTACGTGCGTAAAGTGCACGGGTCAGACTAGCTTTAAGTCCCCATCTGAAGGACTGGACGTTCAGTTCGATTTTCCTGTCAAACTAGAAAGACAGGGCGAGGCCCGGATTCGAACCCATGTCAGTCACTCACGTTGCAGTCACGCAGTACATTTGGCAGGCGAACGTCTTAACCACTCTGCCACCTTTCTAAAAAGTGTCTTACCCTTGTATGAAATACAACATGATATGACAGACTATTAAGGTACTACTAACAGGACCTTTCCAGTGTCGCCATGTGTTTATGAAGCAGGTTTACCTCCCTTTTCATCGGGTCCTAGAAAGAGAGGAGAATGTAAAACACTAAACAAAGGGAAAGAACTTCGTACTGTTTCACTGTTAGATGAAAAGTTATTTCCCTTAGTTTGTACAGGGTTGTATCTCTTCTTTGATGTTTTGAACAAAAAGATTAGTTTGTTAATTAGTCTGTTATAGCCCCGTCAACAGCTATGGTTATCTCAGGACTGTCACCGTGTAAAGTTTGACCACATATAACAAAACACACATCAATGATTCTTAACAACGTCCAACAACCTGAAAATAAATAAATAAATAAACAGTACAATTCATGGCATGGCGTCCTCAATCATTGTACCCAATAGATCAAAAGTCCACACAGTGCTGGAAACGTTGAGCCATTCTACTCTACTTATCGGATCCAGGTTAAAAACACAGTAAAAAAGGATAAGAAACACATCCTAGTAAAAAAAAACATTCAAAAAGCTGACAAAAAACAAGCTTCGTTAAAAATTTCCCAGACTGCAACGTTGACTTTTTAAAAATAATATATAAAAAAAGGCCATATAGGCCAATATGCACTGCAGAATGGGCAACATGTGCCCACTCAAGTGTGTACGTCTCACACGTGAAAGCCAGTGAACAATAAAAAAAACTGGCATGTCATAAATTGTAAATGAGGATGGAGAGAATGAAAAATGGGGATGAGGGGCTACTCTTAGTTTACAACTCCCCCACCACGACAAGGTGGAAGCCCGCAGGGGAGAAAATAAATGGGCAAAGGTAAAGATGTCCCCCCCCCCCCCCCCCCCCCCCCCCCCCTGCATTTTTCGGTTAATTCCATTTTTCAGTTTTTGTCTTTCTTACCAAACATGAAGCTGTATTTTATGAACATTTTCAGCTAATTATCTTTTTGGAATAATAACCCTAACCCTACGCCCCCCTGGACAGAATAAAGAAACCACCAACAGAACCGTCAATATGATGACGATGGTTGTAAAATGAAAGAAGAAGAAGACTACTCAAGCTCAGGAGTAGATGTCATGCCTGAACTTCATAAACATGAAGTAATTTTCTTTTAAACACAACCATCACAAATCCACCATCACCCCACAAAATAATATTGTCTGAATCACTTTTTAGTGGAAGCCCTGGAGGTAAAAATCAAAGAACACGCACACAACCTGTCTCTTAATCAACAGACTTGTTATGAAGATTAAAACAAAGATAAGGGAAAAAACTGGGGTTATAGCACAGATACCAGATCAGTTTGACTATATTGTAAATATAATACTATGATAATAACAATAGTATGTGGCTTTAGAAGGCTAATAACATGAAAGTGTACAAAAAAGGCCATAATATTCCCCCGATAAAACACCTAACCTCTGCAACTGAGGTTCAGTTTGTGTAAAGCCAGCTGACTGCACGGAACCCAGATAAATAAATGTATTTGAAATGTAATCCATATTAAAATTTAGACAATTTTGAATCTGTGATTTAGTCACACGTCATTTTCACAACCTTTTAGAAATATAACCCATAATTTTTGTTTTATCATAAGCAAACTCTGAAAGGAATGAGCAGCTTAGGACGCTCATTTCACCGCCAGGGGGCAATCAAACCAGTAGGGGCTTAGCACGTGATATTCTTAGTTGGGGGTAGTGAGAGAGAGGGAGGGACTCATCTCCCCCTCTCTCTGTCTCTCTCACTACCCCCAACTAAGAATATCATGAGCTAAGCCCTTACTGGATTGATTGCCCCCTGGCGGTGAAATGAGCATCCTAAGTTGACCATTAATAAGATTACACAACAGGTAACTAACAACCTCCCCACCCTAACCCTACCCCCATCCTTACCCCACCCACCCCTCCATACACACACACAAATAAATTTAAATCAACCAAGGATGAATGGCATAATTAAATGCGTGGCTCACATTTCTAGTGAGAAAAAATAATATTCAGGCTAAAATCACAAAACACATTTTGTCCCGATATTTGAACATTTATTGTCTCCCTCTGGGTTTAGGGATAGAATGTTGTTGTTGTTTTTGTTGTCGTACCCTGGATACAAGATTGCAGGGATCATCCCAACAGCAGAAACACTTGAACACTATGGTACAAATGTACCAGCTACGGATGAGAACATTACATGCATGACCGTTTTGGATTACCGCACCATGTGCGCAGCCTCACTCGCAAGTCACATTTTTGTGTACAGCAATAAAACAACAGTGATTAAAATTCTTTCTTTAAAACATAAAAAAAAAGAAAAAAGTTTTCCTCTAGCAGTGAAGGGGTTAACATACTTGACTTTCGACCATTGACATTCCTGTGTCACTCTACCTTAGAATAGACAGTGAGTACAGATGAGAAATGTAATGAAAGAGAGGAGGTCTGATAAAAAACAAAACTCACCCTAATTTTGGCATGGATTTTGTAAAAAAAAGTTTAAGCTACTTCAGATGCTAAATGTTGTAAAGACATCAACACATTATATTATGCCACGTAACAATATCACATTGCAATAAAGAATCTTAATGCCAAAAAATGACTCCCTCAAAATTTAAAAAAACCCAAAAAACCCTAAAAATATAAAACATTTAATAAACATATAAGTTTTAGTTGATTGTCAATATAGAATATGAATAGATTTTATGCGCAGAAAATGTAAAAAAAAAAGAAAGATGCGTCCATATTTATCTGTGCTTGAATATAAACATATTCTTAGTCTTTACTAATAAATCACTCTGTGCTTGCTCTCTCTATTTATGTATGTGTTCATGGTTGTGTGTGTGTGTGTGTGTGTGTGTGCATGCGTGTGTGTGTATGTGCATGCATGTGTGTGTATGTGCATGTGTGTGCGTGCATGTGTGTGTGCATATAAAATTGTTCATGGGTGCTTGCATGCATTTGTGTGTGTGTGTGTGTGTGTATGAATGTAATTATGTGCATGCATGCATGCCTGTGTTCATGGGTGCATGCATGCTTGTGTGTGTGAGTACATGCATGCGTGAGTGTAAGGGATGTGGAGGAAAGAGAGATGGTGGTGGATGAGGATGAGTGAACATGCATGCAAGTGGATGGGAGAGCATAACGTGACCAATCTAAATCTCTCATCAGCTTAGAGATAATCAAGGACATTAATAATATTAATAACAATAATAATAAATGAAACTTATATAGCGCTGTTTGATGGCATGCCATCCTCACAGCTCTTTACAAAGATTTTGAAAAATAAGAAAAACAAAACAAAAAACTATTACACCGACTCATACATACCCCCCACCCCCACACAGGGAGGAACCTCTCTCACACAAAGCAGCACAAACAAACCTGACACATAAACAAAAGCAAGCACTTGCCTCCCCTCTCCACACCTCCCTCACAGCAATCAAGGGGGAAAAATGACTGACACAAAAGCAAAAGGAAGTGCCGCCAAGCGAACAAGACACAAAGCATTAATAAAAGATAAAACAATAATAAAAAAGCACACACACACACACACAGTTGCAATGGGAGACTTAGTGGGATTTTTTTTTTTTCACGCCACATGGCGTGACACTCGAGTGGGGCTAATCCCCTCTATATTCTTAGTTGGGGATAAAGAGAGAGCGAGATATAGAGAGGAGTCCAACCCTCTCTCTCTCTCTCTCACTACGCCCAACTAAGAATATAGCGTGATGAGCCCCACTCGAGTGTCACGCCACCTGGCGTGAACAAAATCCCACTAAGTCTCCCATTATGAGACAAAGCATAATAACACATACAATACCAAATAAATGACCTGAGAATATAATTGTCCTGCCTCTGATTATGAACATAGAATAATTGTGCAGTACTTCTTGATGAAACACTAATTCCTTTCGTGCCAAACTGATTCAAAGATTCAATAATAATTATACTGGGTACTATTTTCACAGATCCAAATATTGCTTACTGATTGACAGAGATTATGATTCTCTTAAGGCAAAATCCATCTAGTAAGAAAAACACACACACCTGTATTCTTCTAAAAAAAACTGAGATTCTGGCAACGCCATAGCAAAGGTGTGAGCCTGCCTCATTTTTAACAGTTTCTCAGGCAGAATTATCAAGCTACGGGATCAAAGAAGGCGCAATACAATAAAATAATATTTCTTCTCTTCAAAATGGTTGCTGTCTTTGTTATAACATTGAGTTGTTTCTTTTTGGTGGCATAGCTCAGTCCTCTGCTTTACTACATGATTTAGCTTTTTCTCCCGCACATTGTTTCACTCAGTCTGGAAGCACAGCATTGTATTGTTTTTTGTTATGTGTTTCTGGACCATTAGGCGCTTGTGTGCATAACGCAAATGCGGCAATTCTCAAGAAAAATTTGGGGAAAAATCCAAGAAAAAGGCACTCTAGTATATAAGTCGATTTGAACC
This sequence comes from Phymorhynchus buccinoides, assembly GCA_017654935.2. Classification (NCBI taxonomy): domain Eukaryota; kingdom Metazoa; phylum Mollusca; class Gastropoda; order Neogastropoda; family Raphitomidae; genus Phymorhynchus; species Phymorhynchus buccinoides. Next base: position 27,875,296 of record CM065698.1, read on the forward strand.
TGGCAAAAAAAAAGTCAGCATTTGAGGCCCGTACCATTCGATAAATGCTTGCTGAACGCCAATACTGCAGTCATAAACGAGAGTATGCTCCCCTTTCAGATTAGCAAAAGTTCTGTTTGTGTGACTTCCCTTTGTTTCGTTTGCACTTTTAGAAAACTGATGAAATTATGGCATTTTAAGGTCTCCAATGATGATTTTGATGCCCAATTAAGGGCTATGGCATCTGTTGGGCAGTATCTCCGACAATAATAGGGATTTAAAAAAAAGATTTAACCCTTTCGCAGCCAGCCAATTTTTAGCCAAAAAATGCCATTAAACTGAACAGGGTAGAAATCAACTTTAGATTTGTGGCGATACCATAGCCGATGAGGTTTAACCGAGGCGTGGGTACCGCTACACATATCTGTATTGTTAAAAAATCGGGACTTTGCTGGAGTTGCATTGCCTCCAGTATTGTTCCCACCATCTTTGTATCTACAAATGTCCCATATGTGTCTGTTCCAGACCGAGAGGACGTAAAGCACCATTTTTCATTCATTCAACAGGGTAGAAATAAAAATGTCTCTACAATTATTGGGGATTTCTTACCTCCCAAAAATTAAGAAAGTAAGGTCTTCAGATAACAGGTCCTGATTTGATGTTTTTTTACTAACATGGGTGTTAAACCATTGTGGTGCATAAATGCGACATTGGCGGTGAAAGGGTTAAAGTGAGTATCCAACGTATCGGTGACTCTTGGCACTTTCAATGTCTAGTGTAAAGTGCAAGGCAATCTTTGCAGCCTTCTTCTCATGTTTTTGTCCATGAATAGGGCACCTTCATATATAAAGCGCATAGGTCGAAATTTAAACTAAAAATATCGCCTTATAGTCCGAAACTTACGGTACAGGTTTCAGTCTCACATCGACAAAATTTTGATCATCATCAAGTTTTTTGCTTCAACAAAAACAAACTTGAGCCTTCAGCAAACCTGCAAAAATGAATGCTTGAGAGAGTTGTTGCTGTCATCGTACCCTGGCTAAAAGACTCCAGGGATCATCCGAACAGCCGAAGCACTTGAACACTATGGTACAAATGCATCAGCTAGGGATGAGAACACTACGTGAGTGGTCGTTTTTGACTACCCCACCACACTCCTACTTCGGGGGAGTTTGAGAGAGTAATTTGCCAGATAACGGAGAATATGTGGAGATCTTACAGCATCAGTCTAGAAAGCGATCAAGTTTTTGCTTAAGCAAGCTTGCACCTTCAGTGAAGCTGCAACAATTCCATGGAATGCTTGAGACAGTGCCTTGCCAGACAACTTTTGAGTTGTAGAGATTTTACTGTATCAGTCTAGAAAGTGATAGCATTTGTTATAAGGACCTTATGCAAATTACAGCTGGAGTTATTGTGAAATGTTGGGGAGTGTTTTGCAAGATAACTGGGTAAGCTGTTGAGATTTCATACTGTCAAACTACAGTGGAAATCTGGTAATACAAAATTGAAAGGACTGAAGTTATATTTTGAGATAATCCATTTAGGTGTAGAGTGGCACAGAGGTAACGCGTACGCCTTGTGTCAAGTAAACCCGAGTTCGAACCTGGATACAGGGGATTTTTCCTCTCACTTTGCACTAGGCCTTACGGTCTGAATGTGAAGTCTTTCGGATAAGACGATAAACCGAGGTCACTTGTGCCCATGCATTTAGCACACGTTAAAGCACCTAATACCTAATTTTCGGTTAGTAATAAATTTAAACAAACAAACGCTTTCCCATAAAAATTATTGAATTGGGACAAGAAAATTATTGTAAATTATCCGATTTTCTAAGGTACATGTACCATAATTTTCGGACTATAAGGCGATATTTTTTTCTCCAATTTCGACCTATGCACCTAATAAACGAGGGCGCCCTATTAGTGAACAAAATCGTGAGAAGAGAGGCAACAATTGCCGTACTCAGTACAGTCTACTGTGAGTCACAACATTGAAAGTGGTAACGAGTCGCCGATACGACGAATACTCGTGTTAAAATGCTTCAAAATCCCTATTATCGTCCGAGATACCGACCAACAGATGCCATAACTCTTCAATGGATGTAAAAAGCATCGTTGTAGAGCATTAAAATGCCATAATTCTACTAGTTTTCGCGAAGAAAAGTCCAAACAGAACAACCGGAAGTCGCAAAAACGGAAGTTCAATTATTTGAGAAGGGAGCCAACTCTCGTTGATGATAGCAGTAATGGCGGTCGGTAAGCGTCTACAGGACGTGTACGGGCTTCAAACTTCGACTTTCTTTTGCGAGGTGTGCATCACCTTATAAACGAGGGCGCCTTTTACTTCTTTTTTTTGTCCAGATTTGTCTTGAAAATTGCCCTATTCGCCTTATACACAGCAGCGCCCAATGATCCGAAACATACGGTACTCGGTTTTTTAGTTAGATGGTTTACACTGCAACTAGAAAATTCTCAATTTTTTTGTTTGTTTTAATAGCCAAGCACCTGTAGTGAACCTCTCTGAGATAGAATAGAATGTTTGAGAGTATTTCACCAGGAAAGTGGAGTGAGCTGTGGCGATTGCATCGTGTCGGTCAATCGGTCCTTCGCATGATCCACGGTGTTTGGCAGTCCCGTCAGCAGCCTCCCCCTAGTGGTGTCAGTATTTCCTGGCGTAGGGGTCCCCTCCCAGGATGTCCTCCACCGCCTTGGTGATCTCTTTCACCACTCCATAGGCCTGGAAACATCCACTGCAGTTACCGTAATTTTCGGCCTACAAGACTGTAGTGATATAAGTAATAGGTGTGTAGCCATAGTTGCAACAACTCTTAGAATAGGCCTAACTAGCTGACCCCATTCTTCCTGCTCTATCACTTATGCTCTTCACGCGCACAGCACATGCCACACTCTCCATTGGTCAGTCTGGCACCAAAACAACGCTATCCCTCCCGTCCCACTCTGCCTACTTCTAGCCTACTCCCACTCTCCATTGGTCAGTCTGGCACCAAAACAACGCTATCCCTCCCGTCCCGCTCTGTCTACTTCTAGCCTACTCTCACTCTCCATTGGTCAGTCTGGCACCAAAACAACGCTATCCCTCCCGTCCCGCTCTGTCTACATCTAGCCTACTCTCACTCTCCTACTAGACATGCTATCAGCAGCAAGCCTTTGTCTCTGTGTTCCATACCTATCCTGTATACTGTGTAGTGTTAATAAACGTGCTTATATACATGATCCTTGTAGTCAGCTGTGTTCCCTCTTGAATGTAATATACATGTGTGAACCCACAACAACAACAACAACAACAACAACAACAACAACAGTCGACTCATTATAAAGACGCACCTTTTTTTTGTATTTGTTGTATTGCACTTTGACCCTAGCTGGTTTAAACAAATGTTTTATTAACACACTTTTGCAGCAACAAAAAATATATATATAGATAGGAGTACAACAAGCCGAGGCTTATAAAAAGTACTCAACACATATAGACAGTACTATAGCAACAGGCTGCATCACATTTTACAATCGATGGAAGTCAGTCATACTTTGTAAGATAAACTAAATAATGATCAATACAACTTTCGGGGAAGAGTGAACAATATAATCAAACATGAATATGAAGGTCATGAAAAATGATTCTAAGAACTAATAATTCATCATAAAAACTGAAGAAAGGGAATAAAATGGTTAAGTTAAGTGGGGCAACTCAATATATCACTGTAACAGAAGGTGGGGGGAACTATTTATACAAAAGACCCCCCAGTATCCCCACGGGGGTTTAACATTGAGTGATTCACAGGAAATGAAACCTACAAGGTTACAGACATCCTTTAAGCCTAGCTTAGGTAAGGAAACCAGTTGTGAGACTCAGGGATTACACTGTGCGATACTTTTCCCCCAAACTAAAATCCTTGCGCCTTATACTGACTTATATTGTTGTTGTTGTACCCTGGCTTCAAGACTCCAGGGATAATTCCAACGGCCAAAAGCACTTGTCCAGTCCAGTGTCCAATGTACATTCTTTTTTATCTTTTTTTAATTTTAGTCGAATAGAAAAAGCGCATTTACGCGCTTACGCATAACTCTCACATCCCTGCTAACAACCAAATGACCAACTGAAGATCTTACCAAAACTGTGGAAGAAGCCACAAAGCGCACGTAGCAGCCTTGGAGTGTGTCGCTTTCCGTTTCAGCTTCCACAGGACTGTAGCTACATATTACTTCAGTGTCCAGCTGCTGACCTGTACACATTACAACAATCAGTATGCTAGTCAGTCATTTCCGACTATGACTACTAGATAGCAGAGGAGGGGGGGGGGGGCAGACACTATTCTGGCGGGCTGGGCTACAATTTGTTTATAGTGGAGATGCCTTGCCCAGGGTACATCCCCACTCTCTCGGCCAAAGGGATTTGAGGACAGCGTGTGTTGGGGAAGGTCCCCAAAGGCCAGCCCATCCCTTTGGCTGCAGCACCAGAGCCGGTGCCAAGGCCCCCTCGTTCGAAAGTCATAGTCTTCAACAAGAGACTAAGCTGTACCATGATTTTGCATTACTGTACAAAACCATCAATTGTACAGCTCTCATGTTAGTGTTGGCCCCTACTACAGGCTAATGTCAATGATAAAAGCCATTCGAGCAAAGGCCTGTCTTCTCTTCTTCTTCAAAATAAGAAATAATTAGGCCCAGCATGTCCGACTTCGGCTTGAAATTTTTTTTGGGAAAGTGTTTCTTGAAAAAAGGCAGGAGAATGGATTGGAAAGGCAGAAATATAGTAGATGACAGCAAGCAAAGGGAAAAGGCAGAGTCAAAGAGAGTAACTGACAATTAGAGGAAGTTACAAGCACAGAACTTCCAGAAGGTGGGGGAGCTATTTATGCAAAAGACCCCCCCCCCCGGTATCCCCACGGGGAGACAAAGGCCTGTCAACACTCAGTACTAAACTCTCAGACAACCCCTTCGCATTTCTTATCATGCCTGGCACTTTACCTTTAAAAATATGGATGAGACAAAAACCAAAGGGATCGGCACACGCTGCAACTTTTGCTAGTTGTACCTGCAACTTTGTGGTTGCAACAGTTGTATGCAACATACAACAAGGTTGTAGGGTTGCAGTTGTATGTTGTAGGGCGATAGAAAATGATCCTAGTTTTTCCTCGGAGTTGCAACATGTTGTTGGTTGCAGCCAATCAGAGCGTCGATTCGTATCACGTGGTTTTTGCATCACAATGGCGGAGGAGACAGGTGCGAAAACAGCAAACTTATCGAATTAATTCGCAATTTTCCATGCATTTTGGATGTCCATTGTGCTGATTACAGTAATCGGGACATGGCTCGAGAAGCCAAAATCTCGCCCACATTGTTCTTTGTGAGCTCTGATCCGACAACAATTTAATAACAACAGTAGCAGCAGCAGCAATGATCAGATCGTCGTGTTCATTTTCATCGCGCTCTGAGGAAGCCATTTTGTTAGAATGTAAACCAAAGGAAGTCACGGAAAGTTTTGTGAGAATTTTCCATATATGGCACGGGATTGCAAGGGTGTTGCATCAAAGTTGCAGCGTGTGCCGCAAGCTCTGCGATTTTAACTGCAACTTGTTGTATGCAACTAGCTGTATCAACTAAAAAGCTACAGCGTGAGCCGAGCCTTTAAGGATGCCAGGCAAAACATTCGTTTGGATTTTAACCCTTTCGCCGCCAACCATTTTTCAGCCAAAATATACCATTAAACTTATAACTGGGTAGAGAAATGTTTTTTATCTGCAATAATGTGAATTCCTCTGTGACATGACATGTATAACATTAGGCCTATCCTTCCTTACCTCTTCGGATAACAGACCCCAATTTGATGCCTTTTAGTGACATGGGTGTTAAACCATTGTGGTGCATAAATGCGACATTTGGCGGTGAAAGGGTTAATAGCACTGAGAGGGAATGGTTGGTGGGATATTTGACTGATGCTGGTTTTTTTAAAAAGTTTGTTCTAGTAGAAGATGAGATTTTCGTCCAATTGACCATAGGTCCTTATGGACGTTCTGCTTGAAGGCTGGATAGTCTTCTCGTTGGGTGATGATGATGATGGTGGGGCTCGTACTTTGTTGAAAATGGAGTTCGTGACGTGGCATACGTCGTCTTTCGATGACTCGAACACGTTGCGCATCCTGGAATCACGGATAACGCTGTTGGTTGCGGGAACATCTCGGACGGGATCCGAGTCTGGAACTGTTGCGTGATGCTGGTGTTAGCATCGTTGAATTTAGTGCATAGATGCAAGCATCTGATGAATCTTGTCGCTGCCGTTGGCGTTGGCGTAAAAACTGCTCCTGCTGTAGATGGTCTTCTTCCTCCTAAGGCCGTCGTCAGGACCACAGGGCGACCTGCTCCGTACCGGGGAGTCGATGTCGTTGCGGGCGGGCTGGTAGACACGCAGCCAAGTCGAGCCCTCTCTGTAGGCGGATGTGAAAACTCCCAGTAGACAGGCGGTAGCTGCCCGAGGTCTCCCGCCCTTCACGTCCACTGGGCATCGGCATACTGCAGAGACGGTCCAAGTTGCTGCCCGTCGATCCATCCCGTCCGTAAGTCGTTCAACTCCCATGGTGAGGGAGGAGATCCTGCGTCGCCCCTCTCGCTGGCTGCCACACAGCAAGACTTCAATGCAACTGCCACCATTGCATCGGTGTCATCGCGTAGCGAGAGAGAGATCCTCTCGCCACGGACCCCCGGTTGGGAATGAGTTTGTTCTACCTGTTTATTGAGTTTTTGTAGTCCCAGTTCTATAAGAACGGAACTACATTACAATGGGGACGAGGGCTGTGCGTTTCTCTGCTGTCCGTCTGTATGTATGTGTGTGTGCATCTGTGTGTGACCAAAATCTTCATAGTGCCTAAACCACTTAACCAATTTTAACGAAACTTGGCAGAATTGTTCCTTAGGGTGCCTAGATGCTGCACGTGACATTTTGAAGGGGCCAACAGCACAGTAAGAGTGAGAGCTGAGGGGACCCGGAAAACAAGTGTTCACAGTTTCAAAACTGTTGGCGTTAGACCACCATAACCATATATTTTCGTGATCAGCATCATTGGGGGAATGCACTGGAAGACAATTTGAAGGGGCCAAAAGGACAGTGAGAGTGAGAGCCAGCAGAGTTATTTTCTGTCTGTCCCAAGGATATCT
>CM065698.1:27887446-27967446 GCA_017654935.2 Phymorhynchus buccinoides
TTTTTCGAAGTGACCCCAAATTTGTTTCTTCTTTCCACGTGACGTGACGCAGTATTGACTCGGCGCGATGCTCAGAGTGCCATTACGGATTTTTTATTCTAATTCATGGTTTGTTGTGTGACAGTGTGTTAGCTTTGGAATAATAATATCATGATTGCTATTCAATATGCATCTTTCAGAAATGAAATGTGAGTTAGACTTTATTCTGGGTGATTTTTTTAATGAAAAGATTTGGTGTGACGTTCAGAGTTAATTCCCATCTCTCGGGAACTGGGATCGATTCCCGGTTCGAATGGTTGGGAGTCATTGGGTTAATGCAATGTTAATGTAATTGGGTTTGATCAACCAGTAATGTCGTCAAAACTGAATCAGATACAGCGTTGAGTTTTGTTGCACTTTTTATTTGTTCTATTTTTTTCTATGCAACCTCAGGCCAGTAATGATGTTTGCCTCAGGCAGTGATGTCTTGAATGGGGTTAACAGTGATGCACTGAGGGTCGAAAAGTGATAGGACAAACTGTCCTGAGACGATATAAATCAATAGGACAATGTCCTGGCTCTTGCGGAAACCAATAAGACAAAGCGTGCCAGTGTTAAAAATTTAATCAGACATTTTGTCCTGACAGGGGAGGAAAACACAATAGGACATTTTCAATTTCAATAGGTCAATGTCCTATGGCTGGGGCCTCAGGACATCAGTGCATTAACAAACAAACATTTGTTTTCAACACCACATTCCCCATCAAAGCAAAATGGAATATGCTCTACAATTTGAAGCACTTCTAGCCATGATCTTTCCTGTGGGTTTTTGTGTGTGTGTGTGTATGTGTGTATATGTGTGTGTGTGTGTGTGTATATGTGTGTGCGTGTGTGTGTATGTTTGCGTACATGCGCGTGTGTGTGTGTTTGTGTGTGTGCGTGCCTGCATGCATGATATAGTCAGTCATGTCTGGCAATTGCAGAGGTGGTAACTGCATGGGTGCTCCTGGGAAATTTCAAAAATCCTGCAAGGCAGGGGTCCGGGGGGCAATGCCCCCTGGAAGCTGAAGGGAAACAACAGTTTCCAATGTAACTGACAGGCTCTCGTTGCACTTTCACTTCTGATTAAACTTCATGACCTCTATAACTAGCAAAATGCATCTTCCAGAGATGGTGCTAGAAATTTTCACTTTCGGCCATTTGGCCTAAACAGCCACAAAACCTTAGGCCAATTTCAACAATTTTAGGCCCTCTCACTCGGTCAACATAAACTCTCACTGACAATGAATTTGATTAGGTTTTTTAACTGTCAGATCACACAGACTCACACTACGGTGTGGCAAACGTCCGCCATAAGCAGCAAGGGAAGCAACTCTCACGAGGCAATTGGCCTTGTGCTAGCAAAATCATGACGCGACAAAGTTAGCTTTTTGATCTTGGTCACACGCGGTGCAAGCAAACTTTGTTTAACTTCGTTGTTCATAAAAAAAATGGATACACTTCGTTGTTATTAAAAAAACCGGACATACTCGTGCCGATTTGGTCATCAAACCTTCAGCCCACTGGGCCGACAGGATGGTTGACTTTTAGGACATTTTTTGTAATTTTCGGCGAATCGCTGAAGGCAGACGGCAAACAACAACCCTGAGTCTTCTCAAATTCTCATAATCTGGCGACACCAGCTCCAGGCAATAAAAAAATCCTGAACTTCAGGACATCCTGGACAAAAAAATCCTGAACTTCAGGACATCCTGAAAGCAGGAGCATCCATGCAACTGCTATTCTAAAAAAGCTGTGCTGGAATTTGTTTAAACCAGCACAGCTACCTTCCCCACCTCTCTCAGCTCTGGGAACATCAGGAGAGTTGCGTTGAGGATGATTCCCCCCAAACCTGGTACCATAACCTCTTCTAACTACCCGGGTACCTGTCTTTCTTCACACTTTTCAATAAGGACAAAACAGTTAACTTTTGATTAACCCTTTCGCTGCCAATGTCGCATTATAGCACCACAATGGTTTAAACACCAGACCTGCCTACTTGGAATTTTCCCAATCAGTAGCCCAGCCATCAATTTTCAGTAGCATGGCAAATTTTTCCGTAGCATCCACAAACAACGGCAATCGATTTGTTCTCTTCCTGAGCCGAAACGCACTGCTTCATATGTTTCGCCGATTGAACGTGTTGACGGCAATCGTCTCTACCGCCATGATTCACAGAGAAGTCCGCATGGCAGAGGTTGCACTGCAGCGAGCATGGTTCGCACCGAGTCAACTTCTGACGATGCAAGGCCACTCCTCCGTGTAAGCTATTTTAAAAACTTGTGCGGCAGGCCGATGTTTTTTCTTAGAACAAGATGGTGTGCCAGATGATTTTCGTTTTTTGGTTTGCGTTCGTTTTTCTTCATTTGAAACATCTCCCGAATCGCTACTGCTACTTTACTTGACAAAAATGAAACTTTTAGTGAAATGTTTTATAATTATGATGATTGATATTGCAATCATAGTTTGATTGTTTTTCGCATGCAAATGCAACCTTATTAGAGAAAATATTCTGGATGGGACATATTATAAGCCGCGAGGCTTAGGCAGAAGCCAGTCCCTCTACTACTACTACTACTACTGCTGCTGGAGTCCACCATTTTTTTCAGAGAAAATAATAAGAACGCATGCGCAGTCACTTTGATAAAAACGGAAGTGACTAGGTTATCGCGTGTGACACGGCGTTTGCTCTTAGAAACCGACAAAACCGGGAACGAGATAAGCAAAAATAAAATGCGGCGGCAATTTGTTTTTTACATAGCAACGTTAAGGTTGCCGTAGCTCCGTAGCAAAGCTTTATTTTTCGTAGCTGCTACGGCCAAATCGTAGCAGTAGGCAGGTCTGAAACACCCATGTCACTAAAAGGCATCAAATCAGGACCTGTTATCCAAAGACCCTATTTTCTTAATTTTGGGAGGTAAGAATAGGCCTAATGCTATGCATGTCACAGAGGAATTCGCAATACATGTATTGCAGATATTTTATTTTCTCTACCCAGTTAAGTTTAATGGCATTGTTTGGCTGAAAAATGGCTGGCGGTGAAAAGGGTTAATTCTGAAAAGAAAAAGAAACCCTATTAACTGCAGAAAGACAGGTTTTACTTTATTCCCATAGAGACTATCAATATCATTTTGTTTGTTTACAAGTTTCAAAAGGGGAAGGAAAGAGAGAGCTGCGAGGAAGAAGGTGGCAGATAAAAGATGAAGACTAGATGTGAAAAGATTATAAGTTGAAATGTGAACCTGGACAAAATAATTTGATGGCTTGGAGTCCAAACAGACTATCTTTGGATAGCCCATTGACATCTTATTGAAATTATTGCGATAGCTAATAACTTACATTAAAAAAAAGACTGCAGAAATATAAAAAGCCTAATCCCCATTTTATATCATTTGCGGTCTTTTTTAATACAAGTTCTTAGTTTTTGCAATAAATATCAATAATACGTCAATGGGCTATCTAAATATATTCCGCTTTGACTCCAAGCCATCAAAATATTATCAGTACAGGGGAGATGAAAATGTGATTAACCCTTTCGCCGCCAGCCATTTTCATTAAAAAAAATCCCATTAAACTTACCTGGGTAGAGAAAACAAATTCTGTAATATTGGGGATACCTCTATGACATATTTAAAGCAAGGCCTATACTTACCTCCCAAAATTAAGAGAATAGGGTTTGGGGTAACCAACCCTGATTTGATGCCTTTTAGTGACATGGGTGTTTGCAAAAATGCGACGTTGGCAGTGAAAGGGTTAATATCCTCCGACCCGGTAAGGTACATATGGGGGCATTTTTATCTATACAGATAGTGGGTCAATCCTGGAGGTACCGCAACACCAGGAAAGACCCATTGTATTGGCCACTGCAATGACCACCTTTTGCAAGAGTGAATTCCCTTGGTAGATGCTTGAGTACTGACCAAACAAGGGCATAACTCTCGCCAATAACCCTATTTGAGGCCACTGAATGGCTGCAAGAGTGAATGCCCTTTTAGATACTGACCAACAAGGACTTAACTTTCACTGTCAAGGACGTTAATAACCCTAGTTGCAGTGGCCAATAAAGAGGAGATGTGTAAGAGTAGGTGGAGGTAATGGCAATGGTGACATGGAGGGCAGTTGAAGTCAAGCTACTGAAAGATTTATACGTGTGAAAGGGAGATAAGGAACGGAATGTAATGAATAAAGATACATAATCATACATGTGACCCAGCACCACGAAAGAGACATCAATTTCTCACAAGAGGCTTGCAAAGTCAAAAATCTAATTTTTTGATCAATTTTTAGTTATGGGTATTTTCGTGCTCTCTAATATCTTATCTTTCATAATCATATCCTTAAAAGATAACCATTAATATGGTCTCTAAATATCCCCCCCCCAAAAAAAACAACTAAAATTAGTAGGTTGATGCATTTTCTTAGGATAGGCTAAACTTTAGACTGTTATTTCTCAAAATGGCCGACAGTCACCTTACCAACTTTAAATGCTCATAACTCTGCAACAAAAAGGGATCCAAGAATGTTTTTTTATATCATTAGAAAGGGTATTGCCTGAAGTTTTCAACTGTGCCATTTTCTCAGAATGGTCATTTTAACACTTAATGTCCCTTTCACGATGCTGAGTCACATATATAGGTTCCTGATCAACTCGCATATATTTATTTTCTATTGAAATATCATTAATGTACTCAGAGCTCGACCTTGGTCTGATTTAAAACTGTCAGAAAAAAAAAATTGTTTTTCTGACAATTTTAAGTTGCTGTCACCATTTTTCGTCGTTGTTGCCATGCCGCAGCATTCTGGGAAAAAATACAAACCCTTAGCACTGACCTGGGTCTGCTTGAAGTGGGCATCAGCAAAGCAGACCACGGGGTCTCCCAGCACAGCTAGAAAGGCTCTGTCCCCCACCCGGTAGGTCAGGCTCTGTTCGCTGGCCCGCCCGTCACGGCAGTGGTACACCTGAGCGCATGACAAGAAAAATATCATCATATTTGTGACCCAGCACCACAAAAGGGACATTATCGCTAGGCTAGTTTCTCACAACAGGCTTGCAAAGTCAAAAATCTAATTTTTTAACCTTTCACCGCCAGTGTCGCATTTTAGCACCACAATGGTAACCCATTGTTACTAAAAGGCATCAAATCAGGGCCTGTTATACAAAGACCATATTTTCTTAATTTTAGGAGGTAAGGACATGCCTAATGTTATACATGTCACTGACGAATTCACAATATAGCAGATATCTTCTCTACCCAGTCAAGTTTAATTATATATTTTGGCTGAAAAATGGCTGGTGGCGAAATGGTTAAAAATCAATATTGAGTTATGTGTATTTCCATGTTCTCTATATAAGTTATAACATCTTATGTTTCATATCCATAAAGACTAATTGTCAAAATGGTCTCTAGTCTAAATATTCCAAAATGCGCTTTAAAATTAGTAGGTTGATGCATTTTCTTAGGATAGGTTAGACTTTGATTTGTCAAAATGGCTGACAGTCACCTTCCCAACTTTAGAAGCTCATAACTCTGCAACAAAAAATGATACAAGAATGTGTTTTTTATATGATTAGAAAGAGAATTGCCTGAACTTATGAAGTTTCCAATTCTGCCATTTTCTCAGAATGGTCATTTAATACTTAATGTTCCTTTCGCGGTGCTGGGTCACATTTTATATAATAACAAGAATAATAATATAGCACAGAAGTATAACATAGAAACGTGAGGAGGGGTGGGCACTGCTTGCAGAGTAAGGGGTGATGCGAATGTGAGATCTTCTCATGAATTTAAACTCATGAAGTTACCTGGCTTTCATTCTATCATTGGAATACCCAGAAAAGTTTACAATAAACTTTAAACCTTGGGAATCAATTTTTATTTTTTTTTATTTTACAATTCCCATACACCTGTATAATAATAATAATAATAATAATAATAATAATAATAATAATATTAATATATAATAAACGAATTTCATAGAGACGCCTCTGTGACTATAAAGTACCTCCAATTTTTTTTTTATCCAAGTGGGAATAATGAAGTAAATTCTGCCACGTATCATCTGGTTTAAAAATTTATGTTTTATTGACACACTTTTGCAACAACACAATATATATGTAGACAAGAGTACAACAAGCCGAGGCTTATAATATAAAAGTACTCAACACATAGACATCGTACTAGCAACAGGCTGCATCACACTTTACAATTAATGGAAGTCAGTCACACTTTGTAAGATAAGCTAAATAATGATCAATGCAACTGACTACTGGGAAAAGGTAAACAATATAAACAAACATGAATATTAAGGTCGTGAAACATTATTGTAAGAACTGATAATTCATAAAAAGTATCATCTCACCTTTGTGGACTCCTGACTGGTGACCAAAGCAGCGCAATCGGCTCCCACGTGATAGTCGACCGTGATTACGTCCCCTTCCACCAATCCGCCGCCAAAAGTCACGGGGTAGATCCACCTGCAGGCCGAGACACTGGCACGCTCCGGCACCAACAGCCGCAACTGACATAAAAACGACAAAAAATGCTGATGTCTTTATAAAGGAAAAAAAAAGCTCAGTGAAGCATAAATAAAGTCAAGTCAAGTCAAAATTATCTTTAATGACGATAAGAGAGAGAGAGAGAGAGAGAGAGAGAGAGAGAGAGAGAGAGAGAGAGAGAGAGAGAGAGAGAGAGAGAGAGAGAGAGAGATTGTGGACGGGCAAAAAATCTAACTTACAAATGCAGAGAGAACCCGAAAAACCACTCAGGTGTAAGTATAAATCATAATGATATGTTACTTTCTAACAGAAGATCCAATATTTATGGCAAAAAGGGTTGTTCTTTGCTACAATATGGCTTGTACCCACGTGTCATCATATCCGGCCACAAGGAGTGTGCCATATTATGGGAGACCGCCATCTTAGTCAGTAACTTTGTTTGAAAAATGCCAGATCGATGCTGTTTACACACAAATCTGACTAAGATGGCGACACTTCCGTTGGAAGGGTCGAGATGCGCACGCAGGTGGGGGGGAGCCATAATACACACATCAGAATCTCACCTTCAATTGTCCGCGGGACGGTGTGACCTAAGCGTGAAGCCATTATAACCATCGTCAAAACATTGGGTTGATTCTGCCAATTTTTATTATGACTAGCAATCGCCCCGTGGCAATTAATTCCCGTGGCAGTTTGAACCCCATGGCAGTATTGAACAATACTGGAGGCAATGCCCGGAGGCAGTGCTAAACCAGTAAAGTCCCGATTTTTTAATAATACAGATACGTGTAGTGTCATCCCCTTGTAATCTCCACTGCGCCCCCCCCCCCCCCCCCCCCCCCCCCCCCCCCCCACCATCCCTCCGCCCGAAGCGATTCGGTCGAAAAACGGCGGAGTTATAAGGCCCGTTTTGTGTTTCACACACACACACACACACACACACACACGGATGGACAGTTGGCTTTTTACTATATGATTATTGTACTAGTCTGAGCTTTAGTTGTATAAATACATACAATTTAAATGTTCTTTAGAACTGCTTTAAATGGTCATGTTTCATCGCATCAATTATAAATATGTCAAAGGCAACAGGACTTTGCAATTTGAATTACCATATTTTTCGGACTATAAGGCGCACCTTTGCATTTATAAGGTGTACCCCCCAAATTTCAGATTTTGTTACTATATGTGATGCAGCACAGGAAAACAAGGCTAATGTCGTAGATGATCACTTTTGACTTATTCATATTTTCAGAAAGGCCAGAGACAACAGATTAACAGGCAAAAAACAGAATTCATCTATCTCTAAAAGTCTAATAGTTTATTTTTATAATTTTTTCAATAAATCAAATATCTCTCTCTTTCTCTCTCTCTCTCTCTTGTGGCTGCCCGACTTTAGCCTGCTTCTCCTGTGCTGCATCACATATTTTCTTACTATTTCATCAGTCACATTATAAGGCGCTGGGGGTCTGAGTCTTTGAAAAAAGTATCGCCTTATTAAAGTCCGAAAAATACGGTAACATTAAAACATGGTAGCAAAAATAACACGTGATGAAGAAAATGTTACCACTAACTGGATATGAATGGTGCATAGAGGTGACCTCGCTTCTCTTGTAGCGTGAGTCTCGTTTTCGCTCCTTAGGGTCACTGACCTCCACAGTTACACACCCTTTCCCCAGCAGTGGTTGTCTGTCCATGACCTTCATATTTCTGATGAAAAACAAATAACGTGGATAGCATTACATTACAGTGGAACCTCCCTTATAAGACTCCCTCCCGCATAAGACCTACTTCTTCCCCACATGGCCGAAAGGGGCGTAAAGCCTTATATAAGACCTACTTCTCTGAGACATTGCTCTTTTTTGTAAGTATTTAAAATTACCTCCCTAATAAGACCTAATTTTTTGATGATTTTTGAAGGTCTTGTAAGGGATGTTCCACTGTATCAGTATGTCAGTAAATACAAATCTTGGGCTGGGTCGGTATTCACGTTGAGATAGCATGAGACTTAGCAGGATGCTAACTTAGAAGCTCTTCCAATGTCCTATAGGATTTAATAGGACTTTTGGAAGAGCTTCTAAGTTAGCATGATGCTAAGTCTCATGCTATCTCAACATGAATACAGGCCCTGGTTAATTGGTTTAAAATGTACGAACATGTATGCACATGTAGTACACATGTACCCATCTTTTAACCTCTCATGCATTGAGAAATTACAATTGAAAAATACTTTACAATTATTAAAATTAAAATTACAACCCTAAAAAATCAAAATGATTGCATTATTATATGAAAAAAATTAAGAACTGATTTAAAAATTATTTGTGGGATGCTATTTTAAGGGGTATGCTATAAATACATACACCAAAACAGCTTTTACATGCAAATTATCAGCTTTCCCCTGATGACAGAATGTGACTGCCCACGTGGAGGGGTAATCAAAAACGGTCACACATGTAATGTTCTCATCCCTAGCTGATCAAAATGGTCTATGAGCTGATGCATTTGTACCATAGTGTTCAAGTGCTTCGGCTTTTGGGATGATCCCTGGAGTCTTTTAGCCTGGGTATACATGTATGTCAACAACAACATCATCAGAGATGGCTTCCTCCGTCGAAATTTGAAGATAGGCTCATTCTCCGTCAAGGAAACTGCCTACAAAGCCTTGGCTCGTCCCACCCTTGAACCCACATACAGCCAAAACCACCGGCAAGATTGAGAGGGTCCAGCACTGCGCAGCTAGATCGGTCGTAAATCTCCACCGCCAAACATCCAGTGTGGACAACATGCTGACCCAGCTGCAGTGGCCTCCACTCAAGGACAGGCGACGCTCCGCAAGGCTGGCCACCTTCTTCAAGTTCCACCATGGAGAGGTGGCCATCAACACCCCACACCAGCCAATCCCCCATCCTCCATCACGACAGACTGACTCATTGGCCTACCTACTTCCTGCCTGTAAAACAAATTACAGAAAGTACTCATCCTTTCCCAGGGCTGTGAGTGAGTGGAACTCTCTTCCACCTGAGGCAATATCATCAGCCTTGGTGGAGGAATTCAAATCCCAGATCTGAACCTCCTCCACTCCCACCCACCCCCACCCCCTTCTTCTTCGCCTTAGGCAGCCAACTTCATCACGTTGAAGATTCTGCACCCTTCGTTCCCTCCTCCCCCCTTCCCTTTGTCTCAACTGTCCGGGCCTCTCCCCCAAATTATGCCCACCCCCTCCCATTCAATCCTGCATTGAGCTGATCATCTGGGCAGCAAGTCTTCTACACAAGTCTACTGTTTAGTTGGAAACCCCCCACGTTGTAATCATCAAATTGTTGATGGAGGACGCAAGAACTAAGAAGGGGCGTGGTCGGTGCTGAAATGTCACGTGGTGAAATGAAAACCCCAAAGTAAATGTGAGAAGAACAAAAATTTGGACGACTATGATGTGGAGTAGGGATGGGGTGTTGAGAATGCGATTTATATAAAAAATCGTTACCACATAAAATTAAAAGTGGCTTCGTTTATAAATGTAGAATGACCACTTTGGCTTGGCCAAAAATGGTTACATTGTCATTTTACAGAATCACGTGATAGTCATGTGACAAAACTATTTGTACTTTTCTTTGTTATTTTGAGGTAAGACAGAGAAGAAACTACATGGCATTCTGGAGATATCTTCTTGTCTATATACCCTACAATACAGACTATTTCCCTTAGTCAGGCATGCAGTCCACTTTCATATTTTCAAAGAAAGTTCCGGATCCGGAAGTTGATAGTCTAGGCCTATCCGTCTTTGACTTATGGGCTGCTTCCGGGGACTAGGTATAATCGCCCACACTTAGGCCTAGCAATCGGCATTCGCTTCGATTCCACTTGTGAACGAAGAGAACCGACAGGGGTGAGTCAGCATGGCTGAAAACGATAGATTAGAAGCGCAGCAGAGAAACGATGGGAGTGCAGACGGCGAGCAACCCTTTGAAGTGGTCCCAGGTACTAATTTATACATCAAGAACCTAGATCATGACACAGCGGATGACGACTGGCTCAACAGAACTTTCGCTAAATTTGGAACGATAACGAGTGCCAAAGTAATGAGGCACGACGGAGGTGCTTCAAAAGGCTTTGGATTCGTGTGTTTCTCAACTCCTGAAGAAGCGTCTACTGCGATGCAAGAATTGAATGGCCAAGTATTTGGTTCAAAACCACTGTACATTAACATAGCTCAAAAGAAAGAGGAGCGTCGGGCTTACCTGTTGGAGCAGTACAGTAAAGCCTATCAGGATAAGCCTAATCGGGCTAAAGTCCAAAATCAAGGAAATGTTTCGGAAAACTGGCCTGCTCATGCTCAGAACGGAAGATTGAGGCAGATTTCAACTCCCCCAAAGGCCCGAAGCTCACCCCACCAAGCCAACAATGTCATTGCAGTCGCATCCAAGCCAAAATCTCATCCTCACCCTACACCACTTCCCCTTGTACCTTCTCCAATGCCAGTGCCGCAGCAGCTAGGTGGGATGAATAATTTTGTGCTGATGAGCCCAGCGGTTGGACAGCCGGTCAACGCGCCACGCCCTACAGGCTTCATTTTTGCTCCAGCGTCCAATGTGCCGCAGCACCAGACGGTTGTCCAGTATGGTCAGTATGGTCAATACGCTCCTGGTCACTGGCCGGCATACTCGTCCATCAATGGAGCGCCTCAAGGCCAATCTCTGGTGGGAGTGCGACCTACCCACATGCATATGGCGCAGGCAAGCCCAGCAGCAACTCCTGTTTTAGTTACCCGGGGCAAGATTCCTCAAACGTTTCATTACCACCATCCGAATGCTGGAGTGGTTCAGCCTGTCCTGCCTTTTGGGGTTGCCCAGAATGCCGGGATCCAGGTGCGTCCAGTTGGCGTTGCGTACCAGCAGCCTCATTCTGTGTGGATCAACGGCATGGGCTAAAACAGTGTGTCTGTCTTCAGTACCTGAGTATACAGATTTTCTACAATGTAGCATGGATGTAAATCATCAGTGAAAATATGCCCTACGGTTGAAGTTAATAATAAAGAGAAAATTTTATGAATTGGGTGACCTTGTGAACTGTTGTGTTATATCCAAGTACTGTATACATCATTATTGGGGTCGCACCATACATGCAAATGCATACATTATGCTTACATGAGTCAAGTTGGCTAAATTGTAAAAGTTGAGCTTGTGTTGTAGGGCTTATATTATAAAATATAATGATGAAAAGTTGATGCCGATTCAGTGATTGAGTTATCATGCTTCCAATGTTCTTGTGTTATTTGATTCTGTAATCTAGTCATTTCAATCATTGTCATTTTGCTTTGATTAAGCACACCATTCATGTCGTTAGAACTGTCTTGGTTCATGGTTCTGATGCTGGACTTGAAATGATTAACTCAAATTTATGATAAAAATGATGATTTTTTTAAAGTGGCAAAACATAATTTTTTTTAATGTAGCTTTTACATACTGCATAATTTATGTCTGAAAGTGAATCTGAGGATTTTTCACCTGTCTGGAATGTTATTTCGAAGAATCTGACGTTGTACTCTTGAAATTGTAGTTCTTGAGGTCAATCATGTGTGGGGTGTTTGAGAAGATTGCTTCATGTTTGTTAGCAAAGTTCAGCCAGTTATTCAACATAACATTTGACATTTCATAATATGAGTTATGTGTAATCTTTGTGAAAATCATTGCAATTATAAATCATAGATAATACTGGGATGCAACTGGATTTGGTGTGATGTGATTTTACAGTTAACAGTACCACTGTCATTGTCAGATTGTGTCCGCCACTTTATTTTTATTAGTTTATAAATGTAGACCTGGAACACGCAATTAATTATGTTTTACATTGTCACTGTAACACTTAGCATAAATTTACATTATTTGTATTATATACATAAAGCAAATGACTAAAGGCAAAAAAAAAGTAAAGCATGTGATGTATGCAAACACAGTCTAATGTATATTGAATGTAAGCTAAAGCACAGTATGAATAACTAATGGTGTAATGCATTTGAAGAAAAAAAAAAAAATATAAATCATTAATACTAATAGTATGTGCGCATTGTCATTCTGCAGCAGATATATGAGATAATATGACATAAAGAAAACTGAAAGTGAGAAGAAAATGTGCAACGAGCTAGTACTTAGTACTAGGCAGAATAGAAAAAAGTCCGGAAGTTTTTGTTTTTTTAATTTAAACTGATTATTTTGAAAATCTGTGTTCTATTTGAAAAGGAATACAGATTAAAGGCAATTTTGACTTAGATCTTAAACTAAATTGAAGACTTGAACATGGCTTTTTTTAAACTAAACTTTTAAGGTTGTTTCATAATTTTAAGAGATAGTTACTGCATTGAAATCTACACTGAAAGCTGGGTAAGGGTTTCAGTAACCTTATAAGGCAAAAAAAACCAACAAATGTCTGGGGTTTCATCAGTTTAAAAAATAGAGTAGGTAGGTAGGCTTCTTTTTTCTTTTTTTTTAAACATTTGTGTTCGGTCTATCATGTGTGTGAATATATTTATCACATTGGCATTGAAACTGCAGTCGCGTGTCTAGCGCCCGCCATTTTGTCGGCGGATGTAGGGTCACAAAAGTCAGCGCGAGTCACGGTCCTTGACTGCGCCGAGTGCATTGGTTGTTTCCCTTGCATCGTCTGCTCAAATTACTCTTTTTTCTTTCTTTTTTTTTTCTTTATTCATCAAAAGAAATGTTTAGGGTCGGCGCAAAAAACTAGGGTCAGTCGGGAAACCAGAAACAAACATTTTTTTGGGGGGGCCTAATGTATAATTTAGCAAGTTGTTAATTAAATAGTCGGTAAGTGCTTGGGCTCAGCTAGTTGTTAACTAAGGCCATTGCCATTTACTTGTAGTTTGCAAATTTAAGTAATGCAAACCATGCGACTCCAAGCCAGCTAATCTTTTACCATTGACAATTGTAAATTTGCATGTTTACAAATTCTTGTCAATAAGTGTTTACTAAGACCTTTTTTTTTAGTGTGTGTGTTTTAGAAGACTTGAAACTGATTATGATTTTATAGCTCAACATTTTGAATTGAAAAAAAATCATTAGATGCTGGGGTTAGGGCATTGGACGGCTTTGTTTAATTTGGTGGGTATAGCTATGTGTATGAGTAACTTTTGTGTGTGTGTGTGTGATTTAATCATTTTGTTTGTGTCATTTGTGAATGTATGAATAGTCCATATGGTACATAATTCAAATTTATAGCCAAACGTCAAAGTTTGAATGAGGCTCTCCTGGCTTGTTTCATTGTGTTTTATTTATCTTATATGTCCGTGGGACTGGGTACCTAAAAAATGTTAGAACATGTGCTGTCGCAGTCCAACAGTAACAACTTCAGTGATGTATCATACTGGTACTAGTGGTCGTGTTTTATTTTTTAAGTTTCTTGCTAATTTATGATGTAATGTAGTGTCATAAGACTACATTTCAGGCATCAGAATTGTCAGAGGATATTTGCAAATTTCAAAGGATTAAAACAATTACTGGCAAAGGATTTGTTTCTGGTGGCAGATGTTTTGCTTTTCTTCATGAGACAGAGTAATATGTGATGCAGCACAGGAAAACCAGGCTAATGTCGTAAATGATCACTTTTGACTTATTCATATTTTCAGAAAGGCCAGAGACAACAGATTAACAGGCAAAAAACAGAATTCATCTATCTCTAATAGTTTATTTTGAAAAAATTTTCAATCAATCAAATCTCTCTCTCTTTCTCTCTTTCTTTCCTCTCTCTCTTTCTCTCTCTTGTGGCTGGCCGACTTTAGCTGGGTATTCGCGTACTGCATCACATATGATTATGTTTACTGTCAAGTAGCAATTTAAAACGACTTTTTTTAAAATACTAAATTATGTTTAAATTTTGGTCTTGTTGGGAACTGATTAATCCTGAAGGCATCAGAATTGTCAGAGGATTAAGAATTTTTCTCCTGTCAGAGGTTTTGGCTTTTGATTCAGTGTTATCTTTTCTGTTAAATAGCATTTTAAAGTGATGTATCACTGCATAAAGCCTTTTTGGTCATGTTGGGAACTGATAAATGTCAGTGTTGTCCCTCTTGCTCTTCAATCTAGGGCCTTGATCTTGATGTCCCTTTTGCCGCAGTTTTCAGAGGATGGGATTTTAGACTATTCCGATGCCTGGATTATAATTTATAGTGTTGTTCCCTCAACTCTTTGGGGCATTGATGGCCCTTTTACCAGGGTTTTTTCTCCAGAGGATTGGACTTCAGACAATTCCTGCTTGACATTTGCAGGAATAAATGAATACATACATGACTATGATTACACTTGCAACAGTCTTGATTGGTGCTTTTTTATTATTTAAATAATTACTATGAAAATCAACCTGATACAAACCTTGAACGTTTTGTGTGTCCTTTTTGGTGGTATGAATAATGAAGCATCCCAATTGCTTTTGTTATGATTAGCTTGTCACTTTGTTCGATAATTGACTACATTCTTTGAAAATGCAATTGTCTTTGTTATGCAGAAATCTAAAACAAAAGATTGTGTGTTGATAGAATCCCAAAAAATTCTATGTTCTGTTTTAAGCCATGTATCATTTATATGTGTTAAAGAAAGTTGACTGATTTGATGTGGCAGTGCTTGTTCGTTTGCCTGTGATACTGATAATGAGTATATTTGTACTCTAAAATTAGTAAAAATGTTTTGGAAGGTGTGCATGACAGTTGACACTCTGGTGGTTACTAGTCAAGAGCTCTTATCTGATTTTTGCATTTAAATTTTGTTGCAAATCGAGTAAAACTAAAAGCCATGGTCTGGGTCAGAAAAAGAATTTTGTAATTTGTGTTTTGTTTTTATTGTTAATGAACTATGGGGGTTCTCTTTAAAGTGTGAGCTTTGGTTCAGATGTGCATGTCTCAAACATTTTTTTTTTCTGTGCTAAGTTTATTTGCTCTGTGTGACATGAGTGAAGATGGTTGTGTAACTTACTTACTGTTTAGCATCAGCTACACATACAATTTAACCCTTTGTTCCCAAGCAAGCTATGAAATAAATGGAACTGAGTTTCTTCAGAGAGTGCGCACCTTTGTTTTGACTTAATTACTGTGTGCACAAACTGTGACTGACTGAGGTAGGTGGAACTTCTGACCACTTGTATACATGTGCATTGATGTTTGATCTGTTTAAGATACCTTGACTCATAACGAGCAGACTATAATTGTTTCATGGGTGTTCCAAGTGCTTAACTAGCATTTTTTTTAAAGTGAGCAGATTATCAACGGTTATGCAAGGCAGGGCTGTCAATCATGTCATTAGCTGAGTTCTGATTTAAAAGCTTTTTCACCAACCCAAAGTTCTTTTGTGTGTTTATTATTTTCTCATTTGTGTTTTGATTTGAAACAAAACCATCATTCTGATGTTGATTTGTAAACTGTAAAGTCACACAGTTTATTTTTTTTTAACAAACTTTTCTTTCACTCAAGAGTGACTCCATTTGGTATTGATTAATATGTATGGTTTTTTTCTGTTTGCTCCTAATTTTGGTTGTATTATTCCCTGACATACTGCCTATTTTGTGCAACTCTCAACTGTTCTTTTCCATCTTAAGTTCTGTTTTCTTTACGGGTATTCATTTTTTGTTCTTGTTCGTTGTTTTCTTCCCTGCCAATTTGATTTGCCGTGGGTTCGTCTCTTATCCACTGGAAAACAAAAGCTTGTGGATGTGTACTTTAATCATTTTATGGTTGTGTGCAGGTTGGTTTTGTGTGTTTGCGTATTCATATGACTCATAATGAGTGTGTCTGTGACAGGAAAGATGGCGCTGTCTTTTTTTTAAATTTTATCTGTGAACTTCATGTGGCTGTTTTAGTGTCTACATGATGTTTGAAAATGAAATGTGTGTGTTTCAGCGTTTATCCTCTTCTTATTTTTCCCCTGCTACAACACAATTTTACTGGTGCTTATGGAACGTGAACATGTTTTCCAACATAAATTTGTAGGTGTTTCGATTGAATTCATGACGTTCTTGCTTTGAGAGTTTTGTTATACAAGTGTCAATTTTGCAAGTGATAAAGCTGTCGATGTTATTCTTAAAAATGTTTTTTGGGAAAAAAGTGAGCATTTGGCTCTCAGTTTATAATAACCTGCGTAAAGCAATTTTATTTAGAAAAATACAAACAAAAATTTGGAATGGTGTTCGGAGTATGAGCTTCATTTGAAATTGATTAACTGAAAAGGAAATGCATACAACGTACATGTAACATTGCTACCAACGTGCGTGTAACATTGCTACCAACGTACGTGTAACATTGCTACCAACATACATGTAACATTGCTACCAACGTACGTGTAATATTGCTACCAACGTACGTGTAACATTGCTACCAACGTACGTGTAACATTGCTACCAACGTGCGTGTAACATTTCTACAAAGACTTAAAGACGTCATGATTGTAATCTACTTACTCATTTTATTGTATGTAAGCTATCACTTGTGGTTCATTGGTCATCAAGATCCTTAAATCCTTAAAAAGAGTCTTTCGGATGAGACGATAAACCAAGGTCCCATGTGCCCATGCACTTAGCACACGTTAATCCCAGTGGGAGCGGAAAAGCTGTCATTTGGTCAAAATGTAATTTACCCGCCCCTCCCCTTTCCTTATTAATCACACACAAAAAATCGCATGGAAAAAAAAGAGAAGAATATGGGTGGCGCGCCTCTGGCTGCGACGCCCTCTCCAGGTGGGAGCAACCCGATTTTCACAGAGATGCCTCTGTGACTATAAATACCTAATAAAAGATTCTGTGCAACTTTATTTTGGTCCAGCTCCTACTGAAATATGTCAACTAACAATAGGGCTGCGCAAAAGAACGGTCCTAACTTTTTCTCTTTTTCTTCTAAATATTGAGTTTACTGAAGCATGGACTGTTCTTCGATTTTACTACAATGGTGGTTTGTTTGAATCGATATGATGGTGAAATGTGATATTGAGTGTGGTAACAGTTTCGTTAGAGCTGAGCTCTAGCTCGTGTTGGTGGAACAAGTGTTTCAATATCACAAACTCGTTGATTGAATGTGATGGGGAAAAAGTGTTTTGGCATTTGCGTATTAAGTGATGGTTTCACATTATTGCCTTCATACTGTAGTGCTAATTTGAGGATCTATGTGGAGTGGGGTGGTGGCCAATGGGCATTACTTTGGTCATTTTGATAACCAGGGCCTGTATTCACGTTGAGATAGCATGAGACTTAGCATGATGCTAACTTAGAAGCTCTTCCAATGTCCTATGGGATTTAACAGGACTTTTGGAAGAGCTTCTAAGTTAGCATCATGCTAAGTTTCATGCTATCTCGACATGAATACCGTCCCTGGGTGGCTCAGAAAGGTATTAAGGACAAGGGGTTTTATAGATTTTTTGTTCTTTCCCCCCCCCAGCGCCACACACTCTTTACTATCAACAAAAGACAGTTTTAAAGAATTTTGTTGAGGACTAAGATCACTGCTCTTAGAACAACACATTGCTATTTTGTTTTAAAGTTTGAATTTCATTCAGATACGTAATTTTTTTTTAAAGTTTTATTTTTTGTTTGTAAGGTTGTAAAAACAAAGAAAGATGAATTTTGATTTATGAAAAAAAGAGCAACAACAAAATTATGCAAGGAATAATTCTTCAAATTTAATAATACATGTAATCTATCTTTTGAAAATAGGATTTTTACCCTTTTTTTTTTATATAAAGTTACCTTTGTTATTATCATGGATGTAGATTTCCGCTGAATTGTTCACACTCAAATGAAAACTGTGCTCAGTTGTTCATGTGGTCTGAGTGGTGTGTATGTATCTGTATCAGATACTGTCTGCATGTGTGTGAGAGAGAGAGAGAGGCTCAAGATGTTTTAATATTCATGTCATCTGTGTGCGTTTCTCCTTTAAATGAGTACTTTTTTGTTTTTACTTATTACTGAAGCCGTTACTCTCCTGGTGATGTGCGTACGAGATCCTAAGTCATTGACCTGTTTTAATTCATTGATGCTTACTTCAATTCAAAAGAACACGAAGAAATGGGAATTGATGCTTACTTCAATTCAAATGAACACAAAGAAATGGGAATTGATGCTTACTTCAATTCAAAAGAACACAAAGAAATGGGAATTGTTAAACAACTACGTGCAGTGCCATAATTATGTGCATGACTTAAGGGTCATCCTGCTTTTGCGAATGTGCATTATATGTTGAACTTGAAGCATGTATGTTTGTATTTGAAGACCTTGTTTGCGTCATCACTATTAACGATGGGTGTGGAAGAGTGTGACTGGTTGGTAAAAAGGAAAAATTATGTTTTTGTTTTGGGTTTTTTTACTTTGATTTTAACCCTTTCACCGCCAATGTTGCTTTTATGCACCACAATGGTTTAACCCTTTCACTGCCAGACATTTTTCAGCCAAAAAATACTATTAAACTTAACTGGGTACGAAAGAAAAAAAATCTGCAATATTGGGAATTCCTCTGTGACATGTATAACATTAGGCCTATCCTTACCTCCCAAAATTAAGAAAAAGGGGTCTTCAGATAATTGGGCCCTGATTAAGGCGCTTTTTAGTGGCATGAGTGTTAAAACATTGTGGTGCATAAATGTGACATTGGTGGTGAAAAGGTTAACACCCATGTTGCTAAAAGGCATCACGTATCTGAAGACCCTATTTTCGTAATTTTGAGAGGCAATGATAGGCCTAATCCTGTACAATTGTCACAGAGGAATTCCCAATATTGCAGATAATTTTTGTTCTCTTCCCAGTTAAAGTTTAATGGTATTTTTTGGCTTAAAAATGGCTGGTGGCGAAAGGGTTAATATGAATACTATAGAGTTCACATATATATCGTGTTCGTTTAGATTTCCACTCACCACTTTGGCTCAACTTGTAAACCTGTCTTGAATTCGAATGAAAATTCAGATCTCTTATTAAGGGTTCAGGACTGGGCAAGTTTGAAGAAGATAAAGTTTCATTCTGATTCTGGCATTGAAAAAGATAGAGAGAAAAAAAGCATAGGGGTACTGGAGGTGGGTGTATGTACGTTACAAGAATTCTGTTTAACTTTTTAAAAATAGTATATTGCAGCTAAAGTATGCACCCTTTCCCTCAGATAAACAGTAATTTTCGTAGATTTCTACTAAATGCAAATAACAGTGTTATCCACTGCACTAAGTCTTTAGTCTGTTACTTTAGTCTTTCGGATGAGACTTGGCAACTGAGGTCCCGTGTGCAAGCAATTGCACAAGATCTTGTGCACACATTCAAGGCACAACTGGGCTATAAAAGAGCCGATCCCAGGAATCGGGTAGTCAGTTGTGAGTGGGAGAGAGAGAGAGAGAGAAACAAGCCAGCGACTCTCCTAGCTGCGGGCTTTTGACTGTGCCAGTTTAGTTTTCCCCTCCTTTTTCGTTTGAAAAAGAATGCTTTCGCTGCAAGCGCCAAGCAGAAACTAACATTTTTAGCCTACTGCTTGCTTATATCGAGGGGTGCCTGCCAGAACGGTTTATCTGAAAAGGAAGAAAGAACACAGATAGGCAGTTCTGGCATTCACCCCTCGATATAGTACCGCGCTGGCTTTAAAGCCCATTCCACTTTTCATTTGGGGTAGGCCTTGTTGTGCCGGTGACATTAACACTATTGTAGGTGACACACATGATTTTTGTATGTGTGTTGTTTTTAAATTTCGGGCTTCAAAATCTATGTAAGGTGAGAACTTTTTTTTTGGCGCTTCCAGATCAAGACAGCATTGGTTAATCTTTTGTCAATTGATGTGATTTATTTTAGAATAAAAAAAAAAAATCTTTGTACCAGAATACTCATTTTCTAGATTTGAAAGGATAACTTTGAAGGAAGTGTTTGGGCCTGGGTCAGTCCTGAGTATTAACATGTTTAGATCTGAGTGACGGCCTTTAAATCAGCAGGTGCCAAAGATAAATTCTGCCATTTAATTATTTTTTTCAATGAAATTTGGCTTTTATTAATTTTTAGTTTATATACCTTTATCTTCTGTGTGTTCATTATTCATTGTACTGATGTCTGTCTGATTTGTTGACCTATTTTTTTCTTTGTAGTGTCCCCACTGTTAGAAATGAAAAATCTGAAGGGCTTTTTCTCATGAGTTTATTTTGATGCTGAGAAGAAGATAACACAAAGTGTGTTCAGCAGTGTATTTGGCCGACACAGTTTTCACACTGTCGTTGATTTTTGGAATATGTTATGTTCCATAATTCAGTAACAGACACTGCACTGGGATATAATTAGTTATATTTTAACCCGTTGAATGCTGGAGAAATTTTTAGGGGGAAAAAACCCACACGAAAATGTATCTAGAATCAACCAAGCAAATGGTCTGGAGATGTAATCCCCCTGAAGAGACAGCTTGAAAGCAAAACAATGGTCAACCTATGGCGATATTTTTCACGCCAGAGGGCAGTCAATGCACTAAGGGCTTATCACGCGATTTTCTTACTTGGGCGTAGTGAGAGAGAGAGTGATGGTAGGACCACTCACTGTCTCTCTCTCTTTCTTTATCCCCAACTAATAATATAGAGAGGATTAGCCCCACACGAGCGTCATGCCCTCTGGCGTGAGAAAAAATCGCACTAAGTCTCTCATTAAATAAATACTGTACATAAAAATTATAAACAACGGAAGAAAAGCATCTCTAGTCAAACTCAGTCATTCCCCTTCTTCTCATGACATCACTGATCAGTGACATAATCAAGCCCATACTTAATTGATTAATTCATGCATGATGTGGTTGTCAGGGTGTTTTGAAAATAGTGTGGCAAGTACATTACTACCCTGATTATTGTGCGTAACTCCTCAATTTTTTAATTTTTTAACCCCTTCGCTGCCGCCTAGTCTACTTAAAAGAGGGGAGGCGCTGAGCGCGCGCCGCATTTGAATCACAGCTGGCGATAGAGACGGTTCGCCATTCTTTGTTCGCTGTTGTGCGAGGCAGAGCTTTTCTGGCAAAAAAGACCCGATCCCTGGGATTGGTTGTTTTCCCGTTAACCCTTTCGCCCCCAGCCATTTTTTAGCCAAAATTATCCAATAAACACATTGGGTAAAGAAAATATTTTCTGTAATGCTGTACCCACTTTTGGCTATCAACCCTTTCACCGCCAATGTCGCATTTTTGCACCACAGTGATTTTACTATATGATGATAAAACCAGTACTCAGCGTTACCAGTACGTGGCGTTACCAGTACGGTGCATTGCCAGTATTAGGCGTTGCGCTAGTTTTGGATAATTTATATAGTTAGTTTGCATGAAAGAAAGTTAATACCTTCGCCGCCAAAATTGGATGTTTGCATCAGTTTTGACTTCCATATCTGTAAAATCCAGTGATTGATTAAATCAGGGTCTAATGTCCGATAATTTAACCCTTTCACCGCCAATGTCGCATTTTAGCACCACAATGATTTAACAGTCATGTCATAAAAGCTCTTGAAATCAGGGTCTGTTATTCAATGGTATTGTGTTCCTAAATTTGGGCAGTAAAGATTGACCCCATTTTAAATGTGTCACAGAGAAATCCAACAATATTGCAGACAAAATCTTTTCTGTAGCCAAGTAGCTTTAATGGAATTGGCTCAAAGATGGCTGGCAGTGAAAGGGTTAATACACTATATAACTTTTCGTTTAAACTAGCCTTAGGAAAGCCAGTATACTGTGCATGTCATTTTGAAGAATCTCCAATTTTATGAAAGCCATCTCTTCTCATCTAGGACTAGTTCAAGTTTAGTTCTAAAAATGCTTCATCAGTGAAAGCCTAAAGGGTAAAAAAGAAAAGGAAAAAAGAGGTGTACCCTATTTTACGGACTACAACGCGCACCTGATTGTTATTAGAGGTTTATTTTGGCTATATTATCAGCCACATTATAAGGTCTCAGTCTAGGAGGGAAAAAAGTATTGCCTTATAGTCAGTAAAATATAGTCAGTAAAATACGATAGTTTTTTTGTATGCTTATTGAACTAGTCTAATCATTGCAGAGATGTATGTTTTCCACCTATATTCAGCTTGATGGGATGGCCTTTGTTTCATTAGTTTGAAAGATGTGAATAGAATCTGATACTGATACGATTTCCCTACTGCCTTAAAGGGCTGTGAAGATTACACACATGGAAACCTCATGCGCATAAATCCACAAATAAGTAAAAGAAAGTAAGAAAAATAAACACAAACGCTTTTTATCCCATCCATTTATTTCTTACTTTAGTTATTTGCGGATAAGCGCAAAAGGTTTCTGCGTGTAATCTGCACAGCCCTCTTACTCTCTAAGTGGGGTTTTTTTCTGAATCAATAGTGGTTGGGTTTCAAATTCAATACGAGAACAAAAAAATGCAGATGTTGTTTTTACATGTATTGGATAATGTACAGTGGAGACTCCCGTATAAGACCTCCCGTTATAAGAGTCCCACACACAGAAGACCTACTTCTCTGAGACTTTGCCCTTCTTTGTAAGTACAGTGGAACCTCCCTTATAAGACCTCCCGTTATAAGAGTCCCTCGCACATAAGACCTACTTCTCTGAGACTTTGCCCTTCTTTGTAAGTACAGTGGAACCTCCCTTATAAGACCTCCCGTTATAAGAGTCCCTCGCACATAAGACCTACTTCTCTGAGACTTTGCCCTTCTTTGTAAGTACAGTGGAACCTCCCTTATAAGACCTCCCATTATAAGAGTCCCTCGCACATAAGACCTACTTCTCTGAGACTTTGCCCTTCTTTGTAAGTACAGTGGAACCTCCCGTATAAGACCTCCCGTTATAAGACTCCCTCGCACATAAGACCTACTTCTCTGAGACTTTGCCCTTCTTTGTAAGTACAGTGGAACCTCCCTTATAAGACCTCCCGTTATGAGTCCCTCCCACATAAGACCTACTTCTCTGAGACTTTGCCCTTCTTTGTAAGTACAGTGGAATCTCCCTTATAAGACCTCCCGTTATGAGTCCCTCGCACATAAGACCTACTTCTCTGAGACTTTGCCCTTCTTTGTAAGTACAGTGGAACCTCCCTTATAAGACCTCCCGTTATAAGACTCCCTCCACACATAAGACCTACTTCTCTGAGACTTTGCCCTTCTTTGTAAGTACAGTGGAACCTCCCTTATAAGACCTCCCGTTATAAGACTCCCTCCCACATAAGACCTACTTCTCTGAGACTTTGCCCTTCTTTGTAAGTACAGTGGAACCTCCCTTATAAGACCTCCCGTTATAAGAGTCCCTCGCACATAAGACCTACTTCTCTGAGACTTTGCCCTTCTTTGTAACAGGCATGGGAATTGTCAGTCTTTTGGCTGATTTCAGCTTTTTTGATTGTCTTCAGTCTTTTTTTTTGTGCAAGTTTCAGCTTTTTTGATGGTCCTCTTCAGTCTTTTTTTGTGTGCAAGTTTCAGCTTTTTTGATGGTCCAAGAGGACATTTATGAGATAAAAAAAAGAAGCCCAATGAGTAAAACTTAAGTTATTGGTTATAAATGAATGCAAAAATGAACTAAATATATCAGTCTTATACTGTTTTTAAGGCTTAGATAACAGAAGAAGCTTCATTTTCTGGGGGCTGTATCCCAACACACACGGTTTTCAGTTGTTTTTTTATTCCTTGTTCCTATGCCTGCTTCCAGACCCCAATTTTCAGTCTTTTTTGTCTTCTCTAATTCCCATGCCTTTTGTAAGTATTAAAATTACCTCCCTTAGTCTTATGAAAGCCCTCCCTTATAAGACCTCATTTTAGATGATTTTTTAACCCCTTGACTGCCACCAACGTATTACATACTGACCTGATGATGTCATCAGATGAAGGGGAATAACCCCGATATGCTGGCTTTTGCTCTAACACAGTCAAGAGAGTAATATCCCCAGACCATTTTCTCAGATTGGCTCTATCAGTTGTCTTTTTTCATGGCATGATTTGCCCAATTATTTTGTCTTTAATTTTCTCTGGCAGTCTTGTAAGGGAGGTTCCACCGTATTTCTTTTTTTAATTTTTCCAGCCTTGTTTGTATTGAATTAGATAACATATTGTTCAACCAGAATTATCACTGATTTGCAAGATCTCCAGCATAATGTGCATAATTGTTTACACTGGCTCCTCCCCCTCCTCCGATGGCAAATGTATAAAATATATGAGGGCAAACGCAAACTGGTTTTAGTGTTTTGATTTTCTCTAACTGGTGTGTAAGCATTTTTTTGGGGGGTCATGATTGAAATAGTTGTGACTTTGGTTTTAAACTTGTTTGAAACTCATCTGATATCACCCCTCTTTTTATCACTGACCAACCACAAAACGAAAGCAGGTTATGTATGTTTCCATGAGGTTTTTTTGCTTTACTTTCAAAAAAGCTCTTTTAACAGCCTACTCGTGTGTTTCTGGTGCTTGGACTTTTTAAAAAAAAATTATTAATTGTGTTTTATTTGATAAAACGTGGTTTTTATTTGATAAAATGTTTTAAACGGCATCACAGGGAGAAGGGTGTGTTAATTAATATTTGTGTGTGCTTTCAATCATGCACAGTTAATATTAAACGGACAAACATCTGAAGGGAAAAAGTTTGTGTTCCGAGAGAGAGAGATGTGGTGGTTTGCTAACTTGATGAGGTTGAGATAGTAGACCTGCTTCAAGAACAGGATTTGATCATGAACTAGTAAAGGCCACACACAAAAAAGGTGTGCAGGGGTGGGTTGAAGTGGCGAGTCGACAGTCCTAAAGAATTGGGGTTGAATGGGGTCATTTTGAATATGCAGGGCTGCCTACTGTCCCTCTCCTAAGAGGTATTTGTCCCTGGAAACGGTCAAAAATGGCACCCTGTCCGTGGAATTTATCATGACTGCGATTAATTATTCAACAAAGATAATTAGCTGAAAAGGTTAATCAAAATACAGCTTAATGTTTGGTAAGAAAGGTAAGTGTGAAAATGCGGAGAGATTCGATAAATGTAGGGGGGGGCACATCTTGACCTTGACCTACTTTTCTTTCTGTTGTCCCTGGAAACGGTAGAATCAAAGGTTTTGCTGAGCAGTCATTTGTCTTGTTGGCTAACCTTACTGTTGAACACAGGAACACCTCGAACAACAGTGTTGAATTTTTTGGGGGGTAGCCAGACATGTTACATATAGGTTACTGAACACTAAAGGATCTTGAATATCGAAGCACAATGACACCAAAAAGCATCAAGAAGACTACAATAAAATTGCAGAAATTTTGCTAGATCACAAAATAATCAAAAGCTAATGCTCGTTTTGACCCTAATGCATGACATTGTGATGTTTGTCCCTGGAAATAAGCCTCTGTCCCTGGTTTTTAAGGTAGTTTGTCCCTGGAAACTGCAACAGAGGGTAGGCAGCCCTGAATATGTTTTCACTTCATGTTTCTCTCTTACGGTTCCATTTGAGGATCTATACACTTGTATGTGTGTACTTTTTTGGTGGTTGTTCTCACTCATCGGTGTGTGTACTTGATTACGCATGTGTATGTTTTGGGAGGGTTTGGATTTTACAGATTTCAGTATTTTTGGATCATGACCATTTTTTATTTTATTTTTCCCCGAACAAACTTAACAAATCAACGGATTTTGTCTAGTTGTGTGTATCCGCGTGCTGCGCTAGACTAGTGGTGCATATGTTTTTGGTCATGTGTGACTTTTTAAGCCGTTACTTGAGTGGTAATACTTTACGATCTACGCATGAATCCAGGTGTAGTAGACTATGATTTTTTGTTCAGTGTTTTGTGTGACCAAGTGAAAATCAGAGTTGTGCTTTTTTTTTGCTTTTTTGTTTTCCGATGTACATTGATGAATATGTGAAGGTGATTTCCAGTTTGCAAGTGCGTGCTCCTTGAAAATTAAGGCAGTAAAATACTCCAATGTTAAGATCCTGCAAGATTGTATGTTCCACCCATAAAATGTGCCCGTGTTTTAAGGCTGTGTAGCATGAAATATGATAAATGCAAGGCTGAGACAATTTGCTGAATCTATCCAAACGAGTTTGTGTTCATCTTGGTTCAGCCAAAATGCCCCAGTTGTCATCAGCCAGGCTATAAAGTGTGCACTAAAGCGGTTGTGAGAAACTCAATACAAGATCATTATCCCAATTAGAGTAGACCATACGCCATGGTATTGTTTACGAATATCTATGAAAGATAACATGGTACAACTGATGAAATGGTTGGGGTGGGAGAGAAGGGTGAGCCTTAAAAAAAAGAGAGTAAAATTGAGTCCATTTTCAAGTCTTTGAAAATTGGCTTTGGTCTGTGAAAATTGTGAAAAAGTAATTGACGCCTTAAAAAAAATCATTGACACAGTAAAATATTTTTGGTTTGCTTCCAGAATTAATCGGTTTAATTTTGCTTATTTTCCAATATCCACGGTTCGACGATCTAGTTCTGTCTAGCAGACTTCCTCGATTTGTCAAGAGTTAGTTCCCTTCACGATATCTGGGTTCTTTGGCTACACTGGTGCAACTTGAGTGATCATGATCGAAACAAAAGAAGTTGAAAACGACCAGTCAGCTGCCATTTCGACGAGAAGTGGCTTGAAAAAGCCCAGTACAAGAAGTGGCTGCGAAAGCTCGCTGCTGACAAACAACAGGCGTTTTACACTCGGTGCAAAAAAACATGGGAGGTCTTTGAAAATATGATAAACGGTCGTTAAAAAGGTCTTTGAAAGTTTGTGAATTTTGGTACGAAAAATCTGTATGAACCCTGTGAAAAATACTGTTACGTGATTTGCTTAGCGTTTCCTATGTTGCATGAAATTTGCTACAATTGTTTTTATATGTCTGTTTGAAAGATTATGTTGCTGTATGGAAACAATGAGCCCTCTAGCCCCCGTTCTGCAACGTTTGATGGGTTATGGACGCAATAATTTTTATGTTCCATTGTCATTTACGATATGATTCTTCCCTTTGCAGCCCAACTTCCCGATTTACTGTATCATGTACAGTGGGACCTCCCATTATAAGACTCCCTCTCTCATAAGACCTACTTCTCTGAGACATTGCCCTTCTTTGTGAGTATTGAAATTACCTCCCTTATAAGAGCCCTCCCTTATAAGACCTCATTTGGGATGATTTTTGAAGGTCTTATAATGGAGGTTCCGCTGCATTTTTATTACCAAAAGAAAAAACTGGTTGTGTGCATGTTCAGATCGATAAAAATCTGGCAAAGCAAATGTCCCTTTTTTTTGTTTGTTTAATCCAAGTATTCCATATGCAAGCTAACATATGTTACCTAAACAAAACCAGAGTTTGGGTCAATGTAAAATACATTGATTGGTGTGAAAGAATACTTGTAACTGGAGCTCCACTTTCCTTCCAAGGTACAACAATACAGTACGTTTCCCTAACTCGGTTACCTTATGCAATCTGTGTTGTGGTGGTGGTGGTTCTTGGATTTTTGCCCCAGCAGTTTTGGTTGCACTTTTGTTTGTCAAACTGAAGTTTTGATCTAGAAAAGATCACAATGCTACATGTTCTCAATGGTCATTGTGTGTGTGTGTGTGTTTTCCTGTAAGGCTATATTTAAAAATGTGTGTGCACGCGGGCATGTATGTGTGTTAGTGCGTGCATGTGTTAATGAACTTTGAGTAAATGCACTGTGCTATGTAATTGCTCTTGCTCAATGTATTAGCTGTTTTAATGGAATAGGTTTCATTGCCCACCTAGAGACCTTGTGTGTGTGTGTGTGAAATATTACTATTTTTGATTTTTTGTTAGTAGCGCAAAAATGCAAGAAAGGCATTAAAAGGATATAGTGCATGGCAATATGATATATCCACATTTAGGATACATTTTGGCTTTTGAAAGCTGGGATTCAGAAAAATATGTGTTTTGTTTATAATGGCCAATGTATTAAAGAGCCAGCTTGCCACAACTTTAGATTTATTGAAATTTGCTGTGTACGATCATTTACATTATGGTAACATCCTTCTTTTTTTTAATAAATTAAATCTTGACGGTGTGATTTAAAACGAGTACTTACTATTGATGAGTTTGTACTTGTAGCTAGGATGCCTTTGTTTTGTAAATGAAGCTGGAAGAATGAGATTGAATAGAAATATTTTTCATGTTGAGTCATACCCATGAATCCTTTTGTTTATGTGTGGGGGGCTTTTTTTTAAATTCTATTAATTTAATTGCATTGATATTGGATTGGCATAGCATTTTAAGGGCATGTGATAGTTATTTTTTTCAATGTCACAAAACCATCCCAAAAGGCATGTACTTGTAAAGCATTTATCTTTGAATCTCTTATAAATTTCTACATTATATTACCATTAAAAACAAACAAAACATGTTTTTTGGCAGGAATATAAATTTCTACATTGTGTGTTTACCACACTCCTAATTTAAAAAAAATGTCTTTTTTTTCCTCTTTTTTTTCTTTGGCCAACATTTTTTCAATGTCATTGTTTTCTTTCTTTGGCAAAACTTTTTTGTTGTCGAAAGTACTTGTGTCGAACAATCTACGCCAAGCGTGACGCAAGCAACAATTACTAGCCGCATTTATCATGTCTCTCACCGTTTGTGTATGCATGCCTAACAATATGCAACATTGAAACCTTGTTAAATTGATGATCTTCCACTTTCTGTTGTAACTTTTGAACATCTCATTAACTAGTAGTGCATGCACATAATTGACAGGCCGACTGAACTCTGCTTCTGCTGTGCCTGACTGATGATCATCCTCGCAGTTTCTGCTGATAGCTGGCTTATTACCTGTGCGGAACTGTAATGTGTTGAATGCTTATTGAAATGTGAACTTGTGCGTCAGTACTTTTATCCCCTTGTGAAGTTGTTCGCAGATGAAAAGCGCTTGAGAGTGGGGAACTGAGGAATGTGGGAATGTTGTTTGTCACAAAATGTTATTTTGTTTTTTTAATCGACGTTTCTTTGATAAAGGTAATGCCGTTACGTTTGCCATAAAATCGTTATTGGGTTCGTCTTTCCACGCGTTCAAGTAATGTGAAAACGGTGAGGTAAAACTGATTGAATGGCAAGACCATGTCTCCTGACCTGGCACGTGTGTGTGTGTGTATATGAAGTGCAGAATGGCAAGACCATGTCTCCTGACCTGGCACGTGTGTGTGTGTGTATATGAAGTGCATTTAGTGTTCTGACCTTGACTGCTTTCTCTCCATTGCCAATGTATGGTGACTGACGGTGTGAGTTAGGAAATGATCTGTTCATGTGCACTTACAGCTCTCCCTGTTGGAACATTTTGTGATTACAGTCAACAACATTTTCACTGTGCTGTTTCTTTGGTGTTGTTTTTTTTTAAATGGAATTTTCCTTGCCAAAGTCCCGAGTTTTGTGTTTGTACATGTGTTTTGACTGATTGTGCGCTTTGCCCTATTCTCTATTTTGCTCACACATTCACAGAGTCTCGTCGTGTGATGCCTGTGGATGCTTCAGTCCCACAGAGCTGTTTCAAATATACCTCGCATACCAGTGCAATTGTGACAATGCCAACAAGTCACTTAGATCCCAAGAAAATAACAGAGCTTTTCCCTCCAGATTGGAGCTGCAAACAAAGTGTTGGGTCAGCTGTAGCTTATGATGTGCCAAGACTTGAAGGACTGTTCAACCTTTGCGAAGTCATTAAATGAACGGACAGACTTTAGGTAGCGAGAATCAAACGAACTTGTGGATCTACACCATGGAACATTCAGACTTTAACAGGAACTGTAGATCACAAGTCTCTGAATAAGTAGTAATAAAGACGCAGACGCATAATACTAATACTGTTAATAGTTGAGTGCTTGCACAATGAGGATCCATACTCACACATCAAGGATCCTTTTAAGATATATCAGTTAAAGAGACTGTGTTGGAAAGGCGGATAATATGCGGAAAACTCAGACTGAAAGCATTTGAACAGTTCGTAACCCAAACGGTGCTTAATAACTATTTTCATTTTCTTTTGATACTTATTTTAAAATTGGCCATTGATCGTCTGTAGTGATGGTGGAAGCTGCTCACTGAATCAAAGATGGTGCATGCTGTGAATCGGCGGCACAGCTCACCACTGCCAAAGATCCCAACATTCGCTTGTGTGAATGTTAAAGACTGAAGATTGTGCTGGCGGACATCGACTTTCTCACCTGTGTTGCTTGACGAAAGCTGAGATTGTGGATCCATGTTTCTGGGTTAGAGCTGGTGTATTCTGAGGAATGGGCGAAAAAAATAACAAAAACTAATTCTGGGATTGTGTTGAACTTGTGTCTGTGATCCGCGTTAAACCTGACAAACTGTTGCCTGGGTTGCCCAACTGGTGGTTTTTGTGTTCCCAAAACCAGGGGAAACGAGTTTGTGTTCATCTTGGTTCAGCCAAAATGTCCCAATTGTCATCAGCCAGGCTATAAAGTGTGCACGAAAGCGGTTGTGAGAAACTCAATACAAGATCATTATCCCAATTAGAGTAGACCATACGCCATGGTATTGTTTACGAATATCTATGAAAGATAACATGGTACAACTGATGAAATGGTTGGGGTGGGAGAGAAGGGTGAGCCTTAAAAAAAAGAGAATAAAATTGAGTCCATTTTCAAGTCTTTGAAAATTGGCTTTGGTCTGTGAAAATTGTGAAATGGTTTGTGAAAAAGTAATTGACGCCTTAAAAAAATCATTGACACGGTAAAATATTTTTGGTTTGCTTCCAGAATTAATCGGTTTAATTTTGCTTATTTTCCAATATCCACGGTTCGACGATCTAGTTCTGTCTAGCAGACTTCCTCGATTTGTCAAGAGTTATCGCGAGAGAAACGGAACGGTGACCAGTCGCTATTCTGCGGGAGAAAGTGAAACACGAGTCATGATTTGTGTTGGTTGCGCTTGTGGGGAAATGAAGCATGCATGGTTTTATTTATGGGCTGAATGATAAAAAGATGCCCGGAAGACGAAGAAGGATCCACATTCTCTCTTTCCTTGTTTTGAATGGGTTGACGTCAGAGTGTTTTTTATACCGGATGCTAAACAGAATTGTACGTACGTTTCCCCATTTTATTTTTGTGATCCGATGACACTGAACGCTTCCATTTGTTTTCTGGTGCAGTGTTGGAGAAAGTGTGTCCACATCATGAACTGTGCTGTCTGTCATAATTGCCAATCTTCCCTTCTCCACACATACCCTGCCATGTTTCTGGTTGTTTTTGTTTTTTTAAGTACTATGGAAAACCGATTCATCTGAAAATTATCCATGCTGCAAATAAAGGAAATTTTCTAAATTCTGTTTTTTGGGGTTTATAAATGAGAAGAGCCTGGAGAGAGAGAGAGAGAGAGAGAGGATTTGTGTGTGTGTGCTTGCATCCATGCATGAAGCTTTCCTGAGACTCGTTGCAGTTGTACATGATTATGTACCGGTACTTCTTTCGGTAAAGGTCAAGATGTGCCACCCCCCTACATTTCTCGGTTAATTGTATTTTTCCGTTTTTGCCTTTCTTACCATACATAAAGCTGTATTTCAGGAACCTTTTTAGCTAATGAGAGACTTAGTGCGATTTTTCTCACGCCAGAGGGCATGACGCTCGTGTGGGGCTAATCCTCTCTATATTATTAGTTGGGGATAAAGAAAGAGAGAGAGACAGTGAGTGGTCCTACCATCACTCTCTCTCTCACTACGCCCAAGTAAGAAAATCGCGTGATAAGCCCCTAGTGCATTGACTGCCCTCTGGTGTGAAAAATATCGCCATAGGTTGACCATTACCTTTTTGGAATACTAACCCTAACCCTAACCCTACCCCCCACCCTATAAGACGGAAAAACGCAACGAACCACAACTGTGACAAATCGCGGTGTACTGCAGTACATAGTGGGGGGTAGGGTTAGGTTTAGGGTTAGGGATAGGGTTAGTATTCCAAAAAGGTTCCTAAAATACAGCTTTATGTATGGTAAGAAAGGCAAAAACATAAAATTTCAATTAACCGAGAAATGCAGGGGGGGTGGCACATCTTTACCTTTACCCTTCTTTCTCATAATAGATTGAAAATTATTGTGTTTCATGAAAGTGCTGGTAATAATTTGATACAAATGCCATAACTTTCTATAGCAAAGTAATTTTTTTTTTTTACTAATAATTGAAAGGAATAAATCAATAAACATTAGTCAAGAAGAACAAAAAAAATAATAGAAATGAAAGAAACAGATTAACCCTCTTCAGTGCTTACGACGTATATATATATATATACGTCTTCTATAATGCTTCAGCACTTGCCGCCAACGTATATATACCTTGGCGCTAAGTAATAATAGCAATAACAATAGTGAATCATTTATATAGCGCACTCCTCCACCAAATGTGGAGCTCTATGTGCTTAACAAAAAAAAATTAAAAGCAAGAAATTCAATCAAAAACAAATAATCACTCACACACATGCAAATAAGCATACACATACATCACCCCCACCCACCACCACCCCGCCTCCCAACCACCCATACACGCAGGCATGCATGTACACACACACACGCACGTACGCACACACACCATTACCATCACTACAATCACCACCACTCGCCCCACCCAAGAACACAATACAATCTGTTAAATAAAGCAACATTCTCTCTCTCTCTCTCTCTCTCTCACTCTCTCTCGCTCTCTCTCTCTCTCTCTCTCTCTCTCTCTCTCTCTCTTACTCTCTCTCTCTTTCTCTGTCTGTAGCAATTTTGCTGCGTTCAAAAGTCGCACGGCAAACCAACGGTGCATGTGCAACTAATAGGCAGCACAGAAGGGGTTAAAAAGCAAAAAAAACTATTCAATCAAAGCGTTGTGGGTTTTTTCTGTATAAAATACTCTTGATGTCAGTTATTGTTTAACTCGGATCAACATACATTAACATTGCCCTCCTGCACCCTAAGCATAATTTGTATACATAAACCTGTAAATTAACAGCTCTCACAAAATGGAAAGAAAATTGGTTACTTATGATCGTTTCTCTTTATTCAAGAAAAAAACATTTTCAATTGCCGTATTTTACGGACTATAAGACGCACCTGATTATAAGGCGCACCCCCCCAAATTTTGTTACTCTATTTCCTTACTATATTATCAGTCGCGTTATACGGCGCAGGTAACTCAGTCTGGGGAAAAAGTATCGCCTTATAGTCCGTAAAATACGGTACACCTTTTATGGAAACTTTCACATGACTAGCATTAGTAGCAAATCAGCCAACGGAACATGTAAAAAAAATTGTACAATGAATAAGTGCATGAAAAATAGAATCACATGAACAGATGATTTCAATGACAAAAATATTGCTAACCAATAAAACGCTCTTAAAATTTACTAATTTTATTTGGTTCAGGAGTTTTGATTATTGGTAGCACTTGTAATATTTCGAAAGACGATCTCTTCTAGAAGCAGAAGTAGATTCTGTCGTATGCAAAAAAGTAGCATCGTGTAAATACTTCGCTCGCTACTATGAGTTAGCATTTGCGACATAAGGATGAACGACAAATTTCACTTTTTCCGTATTTGAAACACTTTTCCGTACTCAAATTGTTCATATTTCATGACATTACGGAAAAAAGTGAAATTTAAAATAATTTGCTCAATGTCGCAAATGCTAAGTCTCATAGTAGCGAGCGAAGTATTTACACAATGCTACTTTTTTGCATACGACAGATTCCACCAGGAAGTTGGCCGAGTGGTTAAAACGTTCCAGATGGGAAGTGATAAAGTCGGCTTCATTCTTTGCAAGGTTGGTAGGCTGCGAAGTAATCACTCTTTGTGACATTAAACTGCGCATTCGGAGGAGAATTTTTGTTTCTCAGGAACTAATAAAGATATCTACATGAAATTTTGCACACTGATACAATGCATTACTCTGTCCATTTTAAGCCAACCTTGAAGACTCTATGTGATGGCATTATGAAAGTATGGAGTCCAACTAAAAAATATTCATATGATGTTTTATCCCCTCAACAGCACTGGATTGAAGCACTGCATAGTGATGCTGATCATTTGTCCACTTTCCTTAGACATCAAAGAGTGCAACTAACACAAAATTCAGCATCTCTGAGTTCTTAACCCGCATTCTTTGTTTCATCAAACAATAGTGAAAATTCACTTGCTCTTACTTGAGACAAAGAATGCAAGTTAGCTACTCAGAGATGATAAATTTGATGTTAGTTGCACTCTTTGATGTCTAAGGAAAGTGGACAAATGATCAGCATCACTATGCAGTGCTTCAATCCAGTGCTGTTGAGGGGATAAAACATCATATGAATTGTTTTTAGTTGGACTCCATACTTTCATAATGCCATCACACATAGTCTTCAAAGTTGGCTTAAAATGGACAGAGTAATGCATTGTATCAGTGTGCAAAATTTCATGTAGATATCTTTATTAGTTCCTGAGAAACAAAAATAAACAATAATTCCCCTCCGAACACGCAGTGTGTCACCATTAAGGCTTTTTGCTGTCATCCACTATATTTCTGCCTAACTGGTCCATTCTCAGGCCTTTTTTCAAAAAATTCTTTAAAAGCTTTTCTTCAGCCGAAGACAGACATGCTGGGCCTGTTTCTCAGTTAGGCGCATAACGGCAGCATGACAGATTTGCATTCATAATTGACAGGAAAGTGAACGATAGGAGAAGAAGAAAGTAATAAACTGTGATTTGTTTTTGTTGTTTATATGGGCTTTAACCCTTTCACCGCCAGTCATTTTTTAGCCCCAAAATATCATTAAGCTCA
This sequence comes from Phymorhynchus buccinoides, assembly GCA_017654935.2. Lineage (NCBI taxonomy): Eukaryota > Metazoa > Mollusca > Gastropoda > Neogastropoda > Raphitomidae > Phymorhynchus > Phymorhynchus buccinoides. Next base: position 27,922,675 of record CM065698.1, read on the forward strand.
CCTGAGTCACAGAGAGAAAAACATCTGCAATATTGCAAATTTTTCTGTGACATGTATACCATTAGACCTATCCTTACCTCCCAAAATTACAAAAATAGGGTCTTCAGATAACAGGCCCTGATTTGATGCTTTTTAGTGACATGGGTGTTCATCCATTGTGGTGCAAAAATGCGACATTGGCGGTGAAAGGGTTAAATCATGTTATAAAAGGAACATCAGCAGATGTGAAAATTGGAAGACTGAAATCAGAATCAGCACCTTTCTCACAGTACAAGGTTTTATGGAAAGACAACCACAACACCAACACCTGAATTTTCATACCATCAAAATGTTTCAAAAGAAAGGAGACCCCCTACAAAATCAAATTTGTTATGAAGGGCATTGGTGGAAAGACCACGCAAATTAAAAGTGAAGAGAAAGATTTAAGTATAATCATGGTTAAATATGGTGCCACATACGAGATCAAAACGTAGAGAAAGCGCATTATATACAGAAACGTGTTGCATGTAAGTACACAGCAGTTTTAAGTGTACCATTCCGATCTGAAGAGCTTTTAACTTATGCAGTACAGTGGAACTTTATAAGACTCCATCCCTTTTAAAGGGGCACCCTGACGGATGAGGTTTTGCAAGAAACACGTCAAGATCACCAGGAACACACCCTTTACAGAGATCGCAACGGGTGTGCCTAAAATATGAAAACGGGCGAAAATGAGTGAAAACGGGCGAAAACAGAAGCGAAAGTGCATTTTTGATCGTAAACAAGAACAAAAAATGTTAAATTTGTCTAAACCCTACCAAATGTTGCATAGATTTTATCTTTAATCGACTGTTGATCCATATTTAGATGTAATTTCCGATCTGCATTTTTTTTATAAACCCACTTCCGCTAGCCATTACTTCCGCCGACTGAACTTTTTTTCCACTTCTCACAATTGTACCATACTATTAAATCTTAATGAAACTTGGCAGAAAGGTTCCTTAGATGCTGCCCATGGTGTTAAAACTGACGTAATGACCCAAGATCAGCGTAATCCCTTTGAATCAGATTCAGTCTCTTATGTTTTCGCTCGTTTTCGTATTTTAGGTAGACCGATCGCAACACTCACTTTGCTCTGGTTTCCTAGAATTCAAACCGTCAAATTGGCGATTTCTCCTTGGCCGAGGTGCTGGAAGTCAAATTATAAAGCGACCAAATCACGGAATTTCCACAAGCCTTTCTATGTACATTTTACCAAAAGGAGTTTCGATCACAACAAAGGAAATAGCTCCAATTTATTTTTACACTGCACTACAAAGAAGAAAAAAGCTTCAACCGCTCGAGTGGCCTCCACCCACCCCATCCAAAATGGCTTCTCTCTCCGGCAACTCTGCCAAGTCGGAATCGGCGTTTTGACGGTTTGATTTCTAGAAAACCAGAGCAAAGTGAGTGTTCCGATCCTTGAATAGGTTGTCTTTCTGGAGATCTCGACATGTTTCTTGCAAAAACTCATCCGTCAGGGTGCACCTTTAAGGCCTACTTCTCTGAGACATTGCCCTTCTTTGTAAGTATTAAAATGACCTCCCTTTTAAACTCCTTCCTATTCAAGACCTCATTTTGGATAATTTTTGAAGGTCTTAATAATAATAATGGGAATTTATATAGCGCTCTTTCTCACATGAGCTCAGTGCGCTTTACATTGATAACAAGAACATTAAAGGCAAACAAATAATTAATCATTAGAAAGTAAAATAAGCACGATGCTTGCACGCAACGTTCTCTTACTTCCTAATCAGGCATGGGAATTAGAGAAGACAAAAAAGACTGAAAATTGGGGTCTGGAAGCAGGCATAGGAACAAAGAATACAAAAAAAACCCACTGAAAATCGTGTGTGTTGGGATACAGCCCCCAGAAAATGAAGCTTCTTCTGTTATCTAAGTCTTAGAAACAGTGTTAGAGATAAGACTGATATATTTAGTTCATTTTGCATTCATTCATAACCAATAACTTCAGTTTTACTCATTGGGCTTCTTTTTTTTTTATCTCATAAATGTCCTCTTGGACCATCAAAAAAGCTGAAACTTGCAAAAAAAGACTGAAGAGGACCATCAAAAAGGCTGAAATCAGCCAAAAGACTGACAATTCCCATGCCTGCTAATACTCTCTCTCTCTCACACACACACACACACACACATTATTTGTGATGAATCAAAGATTCTAGAAGTTGTTCGGGGACTTATTAGGAGCCCAATTGGACCTTTGCTTTAATGTGCTTGTTATCTATTTTACTTTTCTTTTATGGAGTTTAATATTGTTCATTTATTGTGTGCTTCTTTTAAATGTTTAGACATAATTCTAAGTTTAAGTATTTCACTAACATTTCACTAACATAGGGCCTATAATCACATATATACTCAGACCCACATACCCCTTACCCATCATACACATACATCATAATCATACTACACATACATTTTTTTTTTTTGTTGTTGTTTGGTCTAAGATCACTGTAAGGTGGATAGACGTTAAATCAAAGAACGAACACACACACACACACACGCACACACGCACACACACACACATGCATGCATGCGCACACACACACAATTAATTATACAAGAGTAAAATAGTTACAATATGAACATTCTAAGAAGAAACTTATAAGGCAGGTTCCACTGTGTTTCATAATTTCTTACAGTTCAACTTTTCCCACAAACAAATTTTGCATGGTTCTTCTGTCATTGTTATTTGCAATCGACATCTTTATCTGAGCCGAAAATCTTCACACAATAGGTCAATAACTCATTCAACAACTAATCATAAAGTTTAAAACAGTACAAAACATAAGATTGCCAACATAACCAAGACATACGTGAGACAACATTGTTGGAGTGTTGTACCTAAAGGTCTGTGTACACATTAACATTATTCACGAGATATTTCTATTTCCCCATGGCAACACAGTGATAGCCCACTTTTAATATGACTTACAGCTCACTGTATTGCTGTGGGGAAATGGAGATATTTTGTGAATAATGTTAACATGTACCGAGACCTTTTTGAGAAGTGTGTACATCATGATGTGGAAATGACTTATTCATTGTTTAAATTTCATGTTACAAAATTAAAGACATCTGATACATTAATTGATACAAATGTCATGATTGGAATATAATACATGTGCACACCATTTGCCCCGATTCATTTTCTGGGTATTATAATTATAATCAATTTGTATACATCTTTTTAAAAAAAGAATGCAAGGGATTCTAACAAAGGTAAATATTGTATAAATAGGCTTTTCAAGCTCACACTTTATGAAATCTGTCTCGGATGCACCACACGTGATACACACACATTTTGAGGTCCATACAGAAAATCTAAATGTCTGTACAGTGGTCGCCGCTTTATAAAGCCATTTTGGGACCGACGAAAAATGGCTTTAATAAGCGGCGGATTTAATAACCGGCGGTCCAGGATTACGTCATTTTCGAACACTTTTTTTTTTTGTGCTTCTCTTTTGTTTACGTCAGTCACACTTTCACACTTTCTTTCGTGAAGTTTCTCGTTTGTGGTTAAATCTTGGCGTTTTCTTTTCGGCATTTTGATTCAATTCATTCTTGCCTCTTGCTTGAAGTTGCCAGTCCGACAGAAAACAGTAAAGTGATTTAATTTATTTATTAACTCAACACGTGCGGTTTTTATTGACTGACATTCTTTTCTAAACTCAGTTATTTCGTGATACACGTGAGCGTGCACATAAATATGTCTTGAGTGACACAAGTGACATATTTTCTACGCCAAAAAAAAAGAAAAGAAAAAAGAACAAAATCATGTGAGTTTTAGTCACAAACTATGTGATTTCTCTGAGAAAAGTGGCTTTAATAAGCGGCGGGGTGGTTTTATTAAGCGGCTTTTTTTAATACATAACATATAGTGAAAAATCTGGACCGTAAGAAATCAGCTTTAATAAGCGTCTGGCTCTATTAACCGCGGTTTTATAAAGTGGCGACCACTGTATCTTATTTATATTTGTCTTACAAAATTAGACCAGATTTCATTTGAAGATTGGTCCTTTTTTTATGTTAAAATAAAAGGCAAAGCCTTCAAGGCTCATTCGAACAGGCACATGTGGGACAACAACAAACAAAGATTGAGGGGGGGGGGGGGGTCTAAAATACAAGATTGCCAATAAAATGAGGGGTAATTGCCTAAACGTGTTATCACCCTTCTTTATTACTCTTATGATGACATGTTTAGACAATTACCCCTCAAATAATGACTTTGAGATTGAGGGTCGTAAACATGAGGGGGGTGCTTAAAGTACAAATGAAACTATCGTTAATGGATACAACTAAACAATAAAAAATTAAAAAAAGTGCCTGTGTCGAGAATCGTACCCGAAACCATTGGCATGAGAGACAGAAGCTCTATGCAATGAGCTACCGAGGCTTTCACTGTGGAATACTTTCTTAACTCATGTTGCCTGTTGAATACTCTCTAACCCTTTCACCGCCAAAGTCGCATTTTAGCGCCACAGTGATTATAATACCTATGTCACTAAAAGGCATCAAATTGGAGTCTATTATACAAAGACCCTTAGTTTTGGCAAGTAAGGATAGACCTTATTTTATATATGCCACAGAAGAATCCCCAATACTACAGATGGATTTTGTTCTCTACCCAGGTAAATTTAATGGACATTTTTGGCTGAAATATGGCTGGCGGTGAAAGGGCTAACCCACTAATCTAAAATGTTATCTGTTTACAGTGTTGTTTTCAGTATTTAATTATCAAAATCATTAATGTTTGAAAGCTTGCATAGACATCTATATGTGTGCAAAGTTTGATCGATGAACACCTTTTAGATACAGAGAAAAAGCCAACGTCAAAGTTACCACAGACGGATACACACACAGACACATGTATAGAATAATTTTTTGGCAACCTATGCAAATCAGCCAGTACAGAACGCTTGCAAAGGGAAGCAACTGGCCAGCATGGAATGAGCTAATCTTCTTTCATTTCTCCTTTTGTTTATGTGTGTTTTGTTTGTGTGTATGGTTGGGAGTGATTTGTGAGTTTTTTTAATAATTCAAAATTGTTGCGATGCGAATGAGTTAAGGACTGTGTTGTTCCAACGGTCGGCCCTACCTATTCGAGCGCACGTCCTCCTGCTCTGAGGCCCCGTTGTAGACGCTTTGCAACGGTTGTTGTTGCCTCCCCTCGCTTAGCAGAGAACTCGACGTTCATTGGGCAACTGATGTCCTCAGCCTGTCCTAAGGGTCTGGATTGGTTGTCGTCCAGCAACACCCCTTGGAACCCCATATTACATGACTCAGGATGTGGGTAATTTCGGACAACTTCTCCAATCACTATTACATTCTTTAAGTTCGAAGCATGCACATGCCAGGGCTCCCAGGGACCCCCATTTGGGGGTCTATGAAGCACTAAAATTCTAAAGGACCCTCTAAAAGAATGTGCAGGGTCCCAGGGATGCACTAGAAAAATTCTTTTTAGCATTTGCTATGCCACTGAGACCCTCTATCCCGCCTCTAGGACCCTCTATAGTGTAATTAAGGAGTCCCTGGGACCCCTTGTTTTGCCGGACGATTGGGAGCCCTGCATGCATTTGAAAGAATACTGGGTACACACAACGCCAGAAAAGTAAGTTCAACATTATTTCAACCCGTAGGCAAGAAAAGTCCCGTTTCGACACCCGCTTTTAAATCTTATGAAGTAAACAACTGTCACATTTGGCACAGGAAAATGTCTTGAAACTGAAAAAAGGCATGCAAATAACAAATATGACTTGTTAAATAACTCTCTAAAGAGCTTAGCCTCCCAGGAAATGGCTAGCCCCATCATTTCAGGCACTACAAAGCAGTAGAGCACACTGACACACATAAACCATTGCACTATATGACTTGGTGGGTTCGAAAAAAATACAGATTTCAACGAATAAAATACATGTTGAGCTTGTCATTTTTGAACATTAACAAAGCGTCTGCCACCTTTTCACATGGATTTTGATAATCACAATAAGTCATTTTGTTTGTCAACTCAAAGCACATTGCACATCGCCTGTTTCAAACCTTTACAAACTAGACATACACATATTTTCATTCTGTCTTTCTTTCTTGTTCTCGATTAAGCAGACCTGCAAATTTGTAATTTCTGAAACAAAAAATAGTAATTTTGAAGAAAAAACTAATCCAACGCGCGGACGATTCTTTTTCTTCACAAAACCCGATTAACAAGAAAACTATTTGTAATTACACAATTATATGCAAGCAATAGTGCACTGGGAGACCTTTAAAAACATTTTTTGAACCATGTATTTGCCTTTTCTTTGGTGTCTTTCCATCAGATTTTGGATCATTTGACCTAGAACTCTCACCACGCGGTCGCTTTGACGCCATTTTGAAACAGAATTAAAAGAAATTGACACGCGTTGTATGCTGGGAACCGGAATTACTTTTCACCGTATTGTTTACAAAGCATCGCTTGCCCACGCAACTGTAGTGGTGGGGTTTTTTTTCGTAGGTTTTTTTCCGTTGCCGTAATTTTCGTAATTGGATTTTTGTTTCGTAAAAATTACGGCAAAATCGTAAGGGTAAACAGGTCTGGATTAAGAAACGACTCAAGGGAAAATAAACAAAAACCTAGTTGAGCCCAAAAAGCTTTCTACTCATTTTCATATCAAAGCAGGGCAAAGTTAATTCATTCTAAAAAGCCATGTCGAGAAACACAAGTTTTACATTGATTTAAAAAAAAAAAAAATTTTAAACATTGATTCTTATTTTCCAAAAGAAGTCTCAAAACGTCCAGATTTGTAATCTAATTTTAGTTTACAATTTTATTTCTCTAAGACTTACTAGTCTTTAAAAACAAAAATTGACAAAAGGTATTCTGATTTTTTTAAAATGTTTTTTGCAGCAGTCTAATCAAAACCAGCTAAGAGAACCACTGAATCACTTTTTGTTTCTTTTTACAAATATCATCATCACAACAATCAAAAAGAAAATGCACAGGGCACAAAATAAATAATCAATATTTAAGAAATGTTAGAAGAGCTCAGCTCCCTCCCACCCCCTCCTCACACACACTATTCTTTTTCATTTAAAAAAAAATCATCAAGACTTGGCAGAGCAAAATTAGAAAATATCTATAAACCAATAGTTAGATCATGAATCTAAACAGGAATTTAAACATGGAAAAAAAAATCCTTTACGTATCATTAAAAGGTTAGAAATAGTTTGATTTGTTGAGAACTTGTGATCTTGGAATTCTGGGATCAAGTCACTGCCAAGCCACTTCTGAGCATGTTTTTGCGGGGTTGGTGGGGTTTTTTTTGGGGGGGGGGTTGTTTTGTTTCTGAAGTGAAAACTGGTAGCAAATCCATTCCTTTTAAAGTACTTCAACTGGCTTCGTATATTGTTATAAACCACAACACCGGACATAAACATAATGTACACAGCCTCTTATCCTGCGCACATTAAATCCCAACAGAGAGCTTACACCAATACTGGAAAAATACACTTCCACACATCAGTCACAATCAAGCACCATCCAGACCTGCCTACTTGGAATTTTCCCAATCAGTAGCCCAGCCATCAATTTTCAGTAGCATGGCAAATTTTTTCGTAGCATCCACAAACGACGGCAATCAATTTGTTCTCTTCCTGAGCCGAAACGTACTGTTTATGTTTCGCCGATTGAACGTGTTGACGGTCGTCTCTACCGCCATGATTCACAGAGAAGTCTGCATGGCAGAGGTTGCAGTGAGCATGGTGCATGGTTCGCACCAAGTCGACTTCTGACGATGCAAGGCCACTCCTCCGTGTAAGCTATTTTGAAAACTTGTGCGTCAGGTCGATGCTTTTTCTTAGAACAAGATGGTGTGCCAGATGATTTTCGTTTTCTGGTTTGGGTTCGGTTTTTTTTCGTTTGAAACATCTCCCGAATCGCTACTGCTGCTGGAGTCCGCCATTTTTTTCAGAGAAAGTAATAAGAACGCATGCGCAGTCACTGATAAAAATGGAAGTGACTAGGTTATCGCGCGTGACACGGCGTCTGCTCTTAGAAACAGACAAAACCGGGAACGGCATAAGCAAAAATAAAATGCGGCGGCATTTTTTTTTCTCCGTAGCAATGTTAAGGTTGCCGTAGCTCCGTAGCAAAGCCTTATTTTTCGTAGCTGCTACGGCCAAATCGTAGCAGTAGGCAGGTCTGACCATCCCTGAAGATGTAAAAAAACCAACCCCACCACACCTAAACTCACACAAAAGGGGAATCCAATGAGTTGTGCAGCCCTGGTACCAAAGTTCAAAGAAAGATTTTTAATACATCCACGGAAGAATGAAAAGAAAAAGCCCACAAGCACAGCATTCCCCGCCTCTAGAGTCAGATCCAGCAGACTTCACTAACAACTGAGCCCTTCGGAAGACTCCGGGTCTGGAGAGGAGCCAGGATTGGACGAAGTATAGCTGTCCTCTTCCTGGTCTTCAGAACCTGAATTTTCCATTTCTGGTGTCTGCCCCGCTACTGTTTCATCAACCGTGGCCGGTTCTGCGTTGCCACTTTCTGTCGCATCGCCTTTAGCTTCTGCAGTTCTGTCAACATTTTGGGCCGTACTGTCGACATTTCCCACTGCTTTGTCAACTGAAGTGGTGTCAACTGCCTTGACAATGGCTTCTGCCGCAGTGTCAACAGTTTCTGTTGTCTTGCCAACAGCTGCGGTGTCAACAGTTTCCATTGTGGCGTCGATTGTGGTGCCAACAGCCTCTGTTGAAATGTGAGCAAACTCAAATGTCTGGTCAATAGGTTCTGCTGAACTACTAACATTTTTCACCGCCCCATCGCTTTTTACCGCTTCTTTACTCTCTAGAAGTCCTTTGATTCTTTCGGCACGCTCATCCCCAGACCTGACCGTTGCCGCTTCTTCGTTTCCGACGACTGCAAGGTCTTGTTCAAGTTTCAAAGGTTCTCTCCCTAAGCAAGAAGGTCGTGGCTCCTCACAGAACCCCCCCACTTTCAGACCCGCCTGATCTGAAACCTGTCCTGAACTTTTGTCACAGTCGGAATCGGCTGGCTCTACTTTCGCTTCGCTGGGAGAACTGTCCTGACTGGCATCCGGGGTGGGAGAGGGCGAGGGCTTGAGGCCTGATCCTTTGGACTGCTTTTTGGGAGCCTGGCGAACGCGGATGCCCACAACTCTCAGGATGGTGTCCAGCTGATTCATGTAGTCCAGATGGCCACTGACCTGAGAAAAAGAGAGAGAGAGAGAAATACAAACTTCACAGGTACTGCACAAAGCTCTTGTGACTTCACCAGAAGATGTTATGACATATTGTTTATGATCCAAGTATTGTTACTTGGTCTGTGGACTGGAAAAAGGGTGGATTTACTGATCTACAAAGCTAACCCCCACACCCCACACCCCACACTCCAGCAGATGAACAGATACTTAGTCTCATATTTCTCTTTTATCCATCCTCTCTTCTGTCTTAGTGTTTCTTCTCAGGCCTTGAGCCTTTTCTTCCGGCAAAAGTGGAAAATGTGACGAACTTTCCAGGAAAGCCCAGCCTGGGTTTGGCAAAAGCTGAGACTGTGTGACATCAAAGGTCATAACATAAAATACAACACAATACAATGCAATATAACTCAAGCGGTGTCTGCCGCTACACTCAGCTTGTTCCAGTCTACTGTCTAACTGTTGTAAATACCCTCTTTAACCCTTTCACCGCCAAAGTCGCATTATAGCACCACAGTGATTTAACACCTATGTCACTAAAAGTCATCAAATTGAGGTTTATTATCCAAAGACCATATTGTCTTAGTTTTGGAAAGTAAGGGTAGATCTTATTTTATATTATGTCACAGAAGAATTTCCAATACTGCAGATGGATTTTTTTTCTCTACCCAGGTAAATTTAATGGAAATAATTGGCTGAAGTATGGCTGGCGGTGAAAGGGTTAAAAAAAAATTAAAAATTTTTTTAGCTTAAGGGTTCCAGTTCCTGCCGATTCAGCATCATGCTGAGCTTCCACTGAACAGGTCTTGGCTGGCTGGGTCACAGTAGATTAGGGTTGTTTAAATTTGTTTTTGTTCTGTGTGCGACCTTCGGACCTCGACCAAACAGTATCAAAAAATCAAATTGTTGATTTGTGGATAGTAAATGGAAGAAGAAGAAGAATACAACACAATACAATGCAACACAACACAATGCAATACAATATAACTCAACAATACAACACAAATGTCCACACAGGCGCACTGACCACGTCACTGAGGTCAATGTTGTCCATGCGGTGGTTGGTCCACTTCACGGGCGCCAGTCCAGCGATGCAATGTAATACAACACAATACAATGCAATACAACACAATACAATGCAATACAACACAATGCAATACAACACAATACAATGCAATACAACACAATACAATGCAATACAACACAATGCAATACAACACAATACAATGCAATACAACACAATACAATACACCGGTGGAGGCCAGAGCCCCGGAGAGTTTCGTAGCCGGAGTCTGGAATCACCTGCATGGACACCCGCCTGCTGCACCCGTCATGCCTGATGGCCCCACTCAGGGGTCATTGGGCTAACAACTCAAACCAAACTTCTTTCTTTCCCCCCCCCCCCCCCCCCCTTCTCTTCTGCTTTTGCTTGTTGTTGGAAGTGGGGCCTGTTCCTTCCTGGATGAACTCAGGGGTCGGTTTAATGGTCTGAACCCAGTGCAAGCACTTAATCCTTTCTCTTTTTTTTTTATTTGTCCTCTCTTCTGTCCAAGGCCTAACTGTTCAGTTTCTTCCTATGCCTTGAGCCTTTTCTTCTGGGCATAAGTGGTAGAACCTCCCGGTTCCGTGGCAAAATAATCAAACTAAAAAAAAAAAAAAAAAAAAAAAACAAATTATTTTTAAAACCGAACGATCGGCAAAGGACAATCAAAGATTTGATTGTGGCCACACACAGTGAAGAAAAAGAATACAGTGGAATCCGCTTAATCGGCCACTTTTGGGACCAGGAAAAATATGGCCGATAAAGCGAATCGGCCGATAAAACGGACATCGAGATACTGTATGACGTAATTATGCAAGTCAAAAGCAATGACGTCAAAATTAAATGTTGCAGTTCAAATTCAAATTCTTTGCCTTTTGTGTGTGTGTGTGTGTGTGTGTGTGTGTGTGTGTGTGTGTGTTTATTAATCCTACAACTTGACAAAAGCACGAGTAAAAGACAATGATATTGTTTTCTTGAGTGATTTTAACGCCATGCAGGGTCTTTCAATTGACAACAGCTCACCTTCCAACTTCACACTCAACCATGTAAGCGTCAAAAGCGTGTTGACAGTTTGTCTGCCTCTGTTGTTCTCCCTCTCAAAAAGGGGTAAAGAGGAAAAATTAGAGAGAAAAAGTGGCCAATAAAGCGAAATTGAAGATTTCAGCTTTGGCCGTAAAAACAAACAAAATAACACATGCTTAAGAAGAAAAAATTCCGTTCCAGAGGAAATTGGCCGATTAAGCGGCTTTGGCCGATTATCCGATGGCCAATTAAACGGATTCCACTGTACAACACAATGCAATGCAGCACAATCGTCCACACAGGCGCACTGACCACGTCACTGAGGTCAATATTGTGCATGCGGTGGTTGGTCCACTTCACGGGCTCCAGACCAGCGATGCGGAACTGGATGGAGGCCGTTCTGTACAGGAACTTCAGGAGCCAGTCGCCGCTGAAACAAGACCCCTTTCGAGGCTTACCAGTTTGTTCTGTGTTGTGTGTTGTCTGCGTGTAACATGTTCAAGGCTAGAAGGCTATGCCACTCTTGGATAGATGTTGATTTGACCCCTTTCGAGGCTTACCAGTTTGTTCTGTGTTGTGTGTTGTTTATGTGTAACATGTTCAAGGCTAGAAGGCTATGCCACTCTTGGATAGATGTTGATTTGACCCCTTTCGAGGCTTACCAGTTTGTTCTGTGTTGTGTGTTGTTTATGTGTAACATATTCAAGGCTAGAAGGCTACGCCACTCTTGGATAGATGTTGATTTGACCCCTTTCGAGGCTTACCAGTTTGTTCTGTGTTGTGTGTTGTCTGCGTGTAACATGTTCAAGGCTAGAAGGCTACGCCACTCTTGGATAGATGTTGATTTGACCCCTTTCGAGGCTTACCAGATTGTTCTGTGTTGTGTGTTGTTTATGTGTAACATATTCAAGGCTAGAAGGCTACGCCACTCTTGGATAGATGTTGATTTGACCCCTTTCGAGGCTTACCAGTTTGTTCTGTGTTGTGTGTTGTTTATGTGTAACATGTTCAAGGCTAGAAGGCTACGCCACTCTTGGATAGATGTTGATTTGTTTGTATGTCGCCCTCTCCATCATTGTTGATGTGTACTGTGTGGGTGAAGGGGTCATAAAGGCGAACTTGACACATTCTTTTTTTGAGAATGATGCTTTGTTTGTTTCCCTTTGGCTCTGATCCATGCACTGCTAGGTGATTGGTATCGTAATCAACTTTGGTGGAGGGGAGTTAAATAGAAAGAGTTTTCCCCCTTTGTTCAGTTTCGTTATCTCTTGGCCTCACTATTTCATTCTTTGAAGACCCCTTTTGTTTTCACCTGCTCTCCTCGGAGTCTTCTCTCTGTGAATATGTGTGTGTGTACACATGTATGTGTGAGCATGTGAGTGTGTGTGTGTGCATAAGTACATATGTGTGTGTGTATGTGCACACGTGCGTGGGAGAGGAGTGGAGTGGTTTTATTTTCAACTTGACCTTTTAAAAATTGAAACGGGGGCGGTAGGGAAATACCCATTAAAACTATAAACAGGGGGCGATCGCACATCCATGGGCGCAACTACACAAATTGAAAAAAACTAAAAGGTCGGGGTCTAGGGGTAATGTCCCCCTGCAGCTGAAGAAAAAATTGAGTTTTGAAGGTAATATAGTTTGCTTTTTCCACAATTTATACGAATGCTTATTTTAAAGTGTTTGAAAAATACAGTAGACACACAGAGATCTTGTTTGAAAATTTTGAAAAAAAGGAAATTCCTTTTGTGGTAAAATTCAAAAACAGGAAATCCTTGTATACCAAAAGAAGTTGCACCCATGATAACACCCTTAATAGTGGGGGGGGAAACAGGGCCTGTATTCACATTGAGATAGTATGAGACTTCTCATCATGATGTCTTAGAAGTCCTTCTAAAGTCCTATTGGATCCCACTACTTTAGAAGGACTTCTTAGATATTAACCCTTTCACCGCCAGCCCTTTTTGAGCAAAAAAATTCCATTAAACTTACCTGGGTAGAGAAAAAAATCTGTCGTAATATTGGGGATGCCTCTGTGACATATTTAAAGTGAGGCCTATCCTTACCTCCCCAAATTAAGAGAATAAGGTCTTTGGATAGCAGACCCTAATGCCTTTTAGTGACATGGGTGTTAAATCATTGTGGTGCAAAAATGTGACGTTGGCGGTGAAAGGGTTAATAGTGGAGATAAAAAACCAGGGCTCGTATTCACATTCAGATAGTATGAGACATCTCATCATGATAATAGTGGAGATAAAAAACCAGGGCTCATATTCACATTCAGATAGTATGAGACATCTCATCATGATATCTTAGAAGTCCTTCTAAAGTCCTATTAAACCCCACTACTTTAGAAGGACATATCGCCGTCCGCATGCAAAAGAGACGTAACTCAAAGTTGGTTAACTTCAATGTGTTGGACTTACCAGTTGATCTAGACAAGCTGCATCATCTAACAAAGCTGTAAAACAAGAAATTGCACAGATAAAGCATCAATGGTGACGCTAAATGAACAAAAAATGACGTTATTTGGCCTGAAATGACCAAACTATTGAGTTTTTCATTTCTCGTGTAAAGTGACGTCATTCAACATTGCATGCGAGCGACGATATTATGATGTCTCATACTATCTGAATGTGAACACGGGCCCTGGAAGCTTGCTAGGCAATGTTTAGTTATTAGGTACCTGGAGAGCGCGTCGCAGCCAGAGGCGTGCCACCCATTTTTTAAATTTTTGTTGCATGTGATTTTTTGTGTGATAGATGAGGAAGGAAAGGGGGGGGGGGGGGTAAATTTTGACCAAATGACAACTTTTTCGTTGCCACTGGGTTTAATGTGTGCTAAGTGGATGGGCACATGGGACCTCGGTTTATCGTCTCATCCGAAAGACTCCACATTCAGACCGTAAGGTCTCGTGCAAAGTGAGAGGAAAAATCCCCTGTACCCAGGTTCGAACTCGGGTTTACTTGACATGAAGCGAACGCGTTACCACTGTGCCACTTTACACTATGTTGTGGCAAGGGTCCAGACCTGCAGTAGCCGTTGATGATCCTGCCGGCCACCACGCGCTGGAAGGGGGCCCAGGCCTTGGGGTCACTGGTCACTGGGGACCCCAGCACCACCACATCCTCCACCACACCCTCACACCCTGCACACACACATAGGCAAGCATACACACTTATCGTAGCTGTCTGGCGCTAACCGCGTATCTGCAAAATTGGACAAAAAAAGATTTACCACTGAAACCCCTTCCAATGACCTCACACAGGTCTTCTATGAATATCTTGTGTCTGCGACCAATGGAAATGTTCAAATTTGTCACATGATCTACACGCATTCACTGGAAATCCTACAGTCTTGACACGCTAACCGTGTAGCTGCCGGTACAGAGACTGCAGCTGTCGATCTCCCATTCTTTGCAACTCTGTCGCGAAGCGTGTAACTGAATTATCACGAAAACTTTAGGTGTTAGGCAACTTTTATTGTGTCACATGTTTACTCATCGGTAAAGAAGAAGAGTCAAGCGTATTTAAATGAGGAATGATGTTGTAGCAGATGACATGTTTTTTTATGTAAAATCACCAGATACACAGTTAGCTTCGGACAGCGACGATATATACATGCCTATATGCACAGACAGACAGATAGATACACAGAAAGACACACACACACATGCAGACATACATGCACATAAAAACAGACACACACACGTACGTTTGATCAGAACAGGCTCCACAGAACTCCACAAAAGTAACTCATTAGCAGTGCAGAATCTCCTGTGATTTTTGTCACACTCACACACACACACACATATACATACACACACACACACATACACACACACAGAGTTAACAAAACTTTCTGAAGCAGTACCATATTTGTTTTACAATAAGGCGCACCCCCAGCATTTTATTGTTAAAACTTTGGGACTTTCCTGGTGGTGTTGCACTGCCTCTGGGCATTGCCTCCAGGATCGTTCCCACTATCTTTATATCTACTAATGTCCCATATATGTCTGTTCCAGACCGGAGGACGTTAAACAGAATTACATCAAGGTGCACCCCCTAATTTTCACACAAAATTCAGATTTTGTTATTCTATGAAAGTAATCTTAATACTTGATAAACATTAAATTTAAAATATCAAAGATTTAATATTGTACTCTCTCTCTCTCTCTCTCTCTCTCTCTCTCTCTCTCTCTCTCTCCAGTGTCACACTTCTGATACTCTTACTTCAGACCTTCTTGTCTCTACCCAGTATCAAATCTTTCACATTGAAGCTTAGCTAAGCGTCTCTCTCCCATACAGCACCTTTTCGTTTGGCCATTTCTTCCAAGCAGTGGAAGATAACTCTTCCTCCCAGACTGTAGCCAATCAGTGTCACGGGTCGCTTCCCCTGAAAGCAATAAAAACCTTTAAAAAAAATTATCTATTAAAAAAAATGTGTTTGTTAATTTAATCTTTAATCTCTGCCTCATAAGCCGAAAATTATAATGATAATAATAAGAGAGAAACAGAGTATCGCAGAGAAAGGCGGCAGAGTGGTTTAAGACATTCGCCTGCCAAATGTAATGCGTGACTGCAGCGTGAGTAACCCGGGTTCAAATCCCAGCCTCGCCCTTCCTTTCTAGTTTGACAGGAAAATCGAACTGAACGTCGAGTCCTTCGGATGGGGGCTTAAAGCTAGTCTGACCCGTGCGCATTTACACACGTAAAAATCCCACGGCAGTTGAAAGTCGGTAAAGAGCAGGGAGAAATCCCGCTACCTGGTATGGCCAAATTGATAGCTAGGTTTTCCAAGTGTGCCCACACCCCCTCCTCACCCTGTACCCCCCCCCCCCAAAAAAAAAAAAGGTAGGCGCTGCACTTGGAGCGACGCGCTCTCCCAGGGAGAGCAGCCCGATTTTCACAGAGATAAGTCTCTATAACTAGAATACAGTGGAATCTCCCTTAGAAGACCTCCCATTATAAGACTCCCTCCCACATAAGACCTACTTCTCAGAGACATTGCCCTTCTTTGCAAGTATTAAAATTACCTCTCTTTAAGACCCCTCCCTTATAAGACCTCATTTTGGATGTTTTTTTGGAGGTCGTATAAGGGAGGTTCCACAGTATACCAAATGTCAATGCCATAGTACCTGCTCCCTGGAAAGCAGCACCTCTGCCAACTGTCGCCCGGCGGCCGAGGCTCGCTGAAGCGCCACGCTCCAAGGGTTGTCAATCACCTGCGACACCGACAGCAAGGCCGCTGGCCACGTCACCGCTGCCATCAGCGCTGGGGGGATCAGAGGTTCGAATCTCGCGTCAAAATGACGCTGGTTTTTGTACTCATTGCATCAAGTACATAACATGCCTTTGACTTATCAGATTTTTTTTTTTTTAAGCTGATTTGATTGTTTGTAAATCAAAGGGAAATTATCATCAGCACTGCACACTTTCAAAACGGTATTTTTTTTATTTTAAACAGGGCTCCCAGGGACCCCCAAATGGGGGTCTATGAAGCACTCAAATTCTACAGGACCCTCTAAAAGAATGTGCAGGGGGTCCCAGGGGATGCACTAGAAAAATTCTTTATAGCATTCACTATGCCACTGGGACCCTCTATCCCGCCTCTAGGACCCTCTATAATGTAAGTGAAGGAGTCCCTGGAACCCCTTGTTTTGCGGGACGATTGGGAGCCCTGAAAAATCTGTCTCATGTTGTTCAATTTTGCACATTTCACGCCCAATGTGAGAAACACACACACACACACACACAGGTAAACCAAACTTTCTTCTTTAACTCTATTGCATTTATTCCGCCCCAAACCGCCCAGTCGGAAGTTGTCTCTGTGTATTCAAGCCACCCAAAAACCGCCTGTAGCTTGCCCCCACTCTGAGACCCCCCCCTCTGATGGCATTTTCATCACGCACTAAGTTCTGGCTCGTTATAGACACACTTCAAAGAAGCTTCTCACTTGCAATGATTGTGATAGTAACGGCGATGTATGGCGCTCTGTGTGCTTCAAAAGACAGATTTCCCTGAAAATGTGTGAAAGAATCTGAACGCTAGAAGAAGGGTTTTTTCTGTAACAAATGTGAATGCAAGAGGGTTAACCCTTTCACTGCCAGCCAGCCATATTTCAGCCAAAAATTCCCATTAAATGTACCTGCCCAGACAGAGAACAAAATCCATCTGCAGTATTGGGGATTCTTCTGTGACATAATAAAAATTAATAAGGTCTATCCTTACTTCCCAAAACTAAGACAATATGGTCTTTGGATAATAGACCCCAATTTGATGCCTTTTAGTGACATAGGTGTTAAATCACTGTGGTGCTAAAATGTGACTTTGGCGGTGAAAGGGTTAGAGAGAGTTTCATCGGGGTTTGTCAGGGGAAAAAAAGTGGTCAATAGGAAATGTTCGCAAATAATTAAGGGGAGTAATCTCATGGTGAATGCGAGTGATCCCCCTTGACAGAGGGGGTCAAACAGGAAGTTACACTCAACCAATGCACTCGCCTCATGCTGTGTTTGGTTGCTATGGTTTGACAGATTCGTTCAAGGTAGACTGCAATAATTTTCACGCAGTGCTCTCCCCTTGTTTGTTTTTTCAAAACATTGGTCTGTTCTTATACAAAAAAAAGTTTGTGTGAAAACACGATGGGTGAGGATAGTGTTAGAATCGCACGTCTATCATCTTGTTTTAATCTGCCATCAATTTTCGGGAACCGAAAGTTTTGTTTTACATTCTCTCGACCAAAGTCATATGAAACATTTCTGTAACTTTTATATTTTGGGGGAGAAAGGGGAGGGGGTAGTAAAAAAAAAGATTTTCTCAAAATATAGATGTTGTCTTTAATTTAATTTATATTTTTTCTTGTGGTTCAATAGTGTTTATCTTGAAACATGGTCAAGTTATAATATAAGTGCCATGGCTCGCACAAGACTATTCTAGGTTATAAATATTTACATTTGTTTGAAAATGTTAGATTAAAACTGTTGGCTATTTCACCCTGAGCATGGAGATTACATTTTTTTCGGGAGAAACGTTCGATTTTTATAAGACCGCGGATCCGGATGACAAGATGGCTAATCCTGAACTCTTTCTATCAGCCTTTTTCAATCCTGATTTGATGAGCATGCCTGAACTACAGTGGAGCCTCCCTTATAAGACCTCCCATTATAAGACTCCCTCCCACATAAGACCTACTTCTCTGAGACATTGCCCTTCTTTGTAAGTATTAAAATTACCTCCTTTATAAGACCCCTCCCTTATAATACCTCATTTTGGATGGTTTTTTAAGGTCTTATAAGCAGGCATGGTAGTGGGGGCAAAGTGAGTTTCGCGGAAGAATACCCAACCGATTCTGCATTTCATTTGAAAGATGTCGACTCAAACTAAAATGATGAAGTTGGGCGTCAAAATGAAGAAGAAGAAGAAAAAGCAGCACTAGGATCACAAATCTGGAAACGTGTGGCATGAGCTAGGCCGCGCACGACTGCTAACTTCGGCGGGAAGTTGCTTGTTCAGTCATTTACATCCAGTTCCGCAAAGTGATTGCATAGGTTTTAACGCACATAATTTTTAGGCACCCGAGCGAATTTTTACCCCGGCTTTTTTGGGGGGTGTCAAATTTTCACTTTCGCGGATTTTCCGCGATTCGCGGAGGTCTACCGTGCCTGTATAAGGGAAGTTCCACCGTAGTTTGACCAATGCACATGCCACTGCCCCCCCCCCCCCCCCCCACACACTCACTGGACAGCACGGTGTACTTGAGGGCCTCGTGGGTGGCCATGCTGACCGCAGAGTTGAAGATGTAGTCCAGGGCCTGGCCCAGCTCTTTGAGATAGCGCGACTCCCAGCGCAGGCAGTACTGCTCCTGGGACTCCGCCAGGTTCTGCCACGGCTGCTTGAAGTCTGACAGCGACACACACACACACACATACATACACACAGACACACACACACACACATACATACACACACACACACACACACACACACACACACACGCTTCTCTTCAGCCTATGTGCCAGAATTTGTTTTTTTGTTGTTGTTTTTCTTTTTAGCGAAAAACACTCCAACGCCCATTAACCCTTTCGCCGCCAATGTCACATTTTAGCACCACAATGGATTAACACCCATGTCACCAAAAGGCATCAAAATCAGGGCCTTTAATCCAAAGACCCTATTTTCTTAATTCTAATGAATTCCCACTATTGCCAATATTTGTTTTCTCTCTACCCCGTTAAGTTTAATTGTATTTGGGGGCTGAAAAATGGCTGGCGGCAAAAGGGTTAAGGTCTTTTTGCATCAACAGTGATCTTAGACAACATGCAAAAGTTGAACAATTTTTTCAAAAAAGGAAAAGTATTTCCTTTGACGAACAACAACCGTGGACTGACTGACGTGTCAACATTTTAGCTACGTAACAAAAAAGATGTAAGTATTAAAATATGTCACATTCATTTTTTGGGGGGGGTGTGTGTATGTGATCTACAGCAGCTTCTTCTGCTTGCAGATCAGATTTTAAAGGGGCACCCTGACGGATGAGTTTTTGCAAGAAACACGTTGAGATCACCAGAAAGACAGCCTTTTCAAGGATCGGAACACTCACTTTGCTCTGGTTTCCTAGAAATCAAACCATCAAAACGGCAATTCCTCCTTGGCGGAGTTGCCGGAGTCCGGAGATAGAAGCCATTTTGGACGGGGGGAGGGTGGAGGCCACTCGAGCGGTTGAAGCTTTTTCTTCTTTGTAGTGCAGTAAAAAAAAAATTGGAGCTATTTCCTCTGTTGTGAGCGAAACTTCTTTTGGTAAACTGTAAAATAAAAAGGCTTGTATTGTGGAAATTACGTGATTTGGTCTAAGCAACTCAGGCGGCCATTAAAAATGAGAAGCTTTCACTGAAAGAATCTGACTACCAGCACCACTGCCAAGGAAGAATCGCCGATTTGACGGTTTGATTTCTAGGAAACCAGAGCAAAGTGAGTGTTGAAATCTCTGTAAAGGGTGTTTTCCTGATGATCTCGACCTGTTTCTTGCAAAAACTCATCCGTCAGGGTGCCCCTTTAAAAAAAAAATTGAGGAGGAACTTCTCTTTCTCACCTTCCCAAATCTTATCCCTAGAACATCTTGTCACTGCCTTAGCTTTCTTACTTCGCTTCAAGGATGAAAGATGTCAAATAAAATTTGAGTGACTATAAGTATTGCTAACAGAATAGAACTATGGTTGTTGCAGTGACAATAAACTTTTTTTCTTTCTTTTTTAGTGATTTACACATAAATAAATGTGAATAAAACTGCCTGATATTCATGTGATTTCTAGCAAGCTTTTACCTGGCATTTTGCTGTTGACAGTTCAAATTCAAATTCTGTGGCTTTGCAAGCCCTGCTCTCATGGTGACCTCAGTTTCAGTTCTCGATCCAGTCTATGCCTTGGTGCGTTCGGGTCAAAGTCAGGGGATCAATGTGTTCTGGGGAGCCGTCGATGGACGGTCGTGGTGGCGCCCTCGGAGGAGGACCTCCACTCATGCTGGCTCCGCGACTAAGAGAACAGTGTCGTCAGTAGGAGGCTTAGTAGGTGGTGTCCTGAACAGGCTCCACTGAACTCCACCAAAGTGACTCAGCAGCAGTGCAGTGCCTCCTCGGTTGGTTGCCTCCTGACGGCCTAATATAGATTCGCTCCTCTTGGACTGCTAGTCTCGGATTCTGCGACCTGAACGTGCGGAGGTGTGGCTGCGAATTGGGACTCGGAATGAGCGGCATGGGAGCAATGCCACTGTACGGCCCAGAAGATGGGACAGCAAAAAAAAAACACAAAAAATGCCTGGTATTCATGTGATTTCTAGCAAGCTTTACCTGGCATTTTGCTGTCAATCCAGCCAGTGACAGCGATGGTGATGTGCAGCTGTTGCCTGACCGTCTGCAGCTGTAAGGGACCTCCGGAGATCAGCGGTTCAAATTCAAACTCTTCAATGGCCCCCACTCGCTTCTTCATCTTGTAACCTGGAAGGATTTCATCGCACACACATGCTGACAGGTTCCATTTTTTGTCTCCCAGAGACATAAGAAAAATGTATCTAAGTTTGTAGATTATTTAGTAACTACATAAAACATCTGTTGTTGTTGTCATACCCAACAGCCAAAGCACTCGAACACTATGGTACAAACGCACCAGCTAGGGATGAGAACATTACGTGTGTGACCGTCTTTGATTACCCCGCCACGTGGGCAGCCACACTCTTGACTTCGGAAGACAAAAAACATCTAACCTCCAAGCCTGATCCTGCTGTTATTAACTATGTACAGTGTACTTGGGTCATGTTTGTCACAACTATTAAATTTGAGGGGTAATTGCCTAAACATGCTATCGTAAGAGGGTGACGACACATTTAGGCAAATTTCCCCTCGAATTTTGGTACAGTTCTATCACAGATATTAGGTTAAAACTATATACAAAGTGTTAGGTTCTGTTTGTGACAACAATTTGGTACAGTTATCGTATCACAGATATTAGGTTAAAACTATATACAAAGTGCTAGGCTCTGTTTGTCACAACTATTTGATACAGTTATCGTATCACAGATATTAGGTTAAAACTATATACAAACTGCTAGGTTCTGTTTGTCACAACTATTTGATACAGTTATCATATCACTGATATTAGGTTAAAACTATATACAAAGTGTTAGGTTCTGTTTGTGACAACTATTTGGTACAGTTGTCATATCACAGATATTAGGTTAAAACTAAATGTACAAAGTGCTAGGCTCTGTTTGTCACAACTATTTGATACAGTTATCATATCACAGATATTAGGTTAAAACTATATACAAAGTGTTAGGTTCTGTTTGTGACAACTATTTGGTACAGTTGTCATATCACAGATATTAGGTTAAAACTAAATGTACAAAGTGCTAGGCTCTGTTTGTGACAACTATTTGGTACAGTTGTCATATCACAGATATTAGGTTAAAACTAAATGTACAAAGTGCTAGGCTCTGTTTGTCACAACTATTTGCTACAGTTGTCATATCACAGATATTAGGTTAAAACTAAATGTACAAAGTGCTAGGCTCTGTTTGTCACAACTATTTGCTACAGTTATCGTATCACAGATATTAGGTTAAAACTATATACAAACTGCTAGGTTCTGTTTGTCACAGCAAGTTGACCAGTAGAGTTATTATACACTGATGCAACCCCCCCCCCCCCCCCCTCTCTCTCTCTCTACCCTCCCCCCTCTTTCTCTCTCTCTGTGAAATATCTTAAATGATTTCAGTGACTAGAATTTGGGTGATAAGCGTAAAAATGGTTAAAGTTCTGCCAGAAACGAGTGGACAGTAGTGTGTAACGTACATGGGTGCTCCTGGGAAATTTCAAAAATCCTGCAAGGCAGGGGTCCAGGGGCCGCCCAGTTAACAACTTGACCTAAACAATCCTAAAAATATAAAGTTCCTGGTAAAGGCATGTCAATATTTATCTGTATTCATTTCTTTTATATCCTACACATGAGAGAAACCGACAAAACATTCATAAATAGGAAATTCGTCGCTTCTCAAATTATTATAATCCGGCGATGTCGGCTCCAGGCAATAAACAAATCCTGCATTTCAGGACATCCTGAAAGCAGGAGCATCCATGAACGTATTATTCAACCTCTAGAATTTGAATTTGATTTTAGTATGATTTTGCTTCAGTTCTCATTATTTCAAATGTTTTATCATTAAGCTTTGTTCTTCGCAATGAAAATGCTTTTTCCTATGTCATAGGAACTTGGCATTGACTCTTCTAGCGCAGCGGGCGAATGCATTCGCCCCAGACATCACTCAACACTCCCACCAAATGAAAAAAAACCTTCACTGCCAAGCACCCTGCCATGTGTTTGTCTGCTTTTAGAGCTTTTCTCACTGTTTCCGATGTTACAGCAATGGCAGGCGCACTCGAAAATTAAAAGAAAGTGACTTCCCTTTTGTCGGTTGAGATTCAACGGGCAACCAAGAATGCTATGTCAAAAAATACATGGCGATAGAAGAGTTGATGACAAGGTGAAAGCGTCTCTGTCTCTGTACCTCCCCCTCTCTCTCTCTCTCTCCATAAAGGCCTAGCCAGACTGCAAATGATTTGACCCCAATACAATACGATTGTGATGTCTGTGAGTCTAAAAAGAACTCTACTACATTCGTTCACTATACTCATGTAGACTGCAATACCCAAACTGAATGAAATGTCCGATTAACCCTCTCCTCGCCACTGTCGCCTCTTGGCACCACAATGATTGAACACCCATGTCACTGAAAGGCATCAAATGAGGGTCTGCTATCCAGCGACCTTATGTTCTTCATTTTGGGAGGTAAGGACAGGCCCTATTTCATGCATGTCACAGAGGAATCCCCAGTATTCCAGACAAAATATTTTCTCTACCCGGGTAAGTTTAATGGTAAATTTTGGCTGAGGAATGGCTAGCATTGAAAGGGTTAAAAAACCCAAGATATTTTATCAGATTCGTGTATGGGAGACTACAAATAAAGTGAACTAGTAGGATTTCGTCAGATTTATTCAGACAGTAGAATTTTCACGTCAATCATGCCTCACAAACATCAAAATCGGATCGTTTCTGAATCGAATCATATGCAGTGTAGCCGGCCCTTGACCAACACTGACCTGTCAGCCCCGCCCCAGCCACTCCAAACAGGGAGCCGATGATGGCCACCCCAGCGACAGACCCCAAGGCTGCAGCCCCCGCCCCGCCGATTATGGCCCCTGCTCCTGCCGCCACCAGGGGCGCTGCTAAACCCCCTGTCAGACCTAAGAAAAGAGAAATCAACTTCAGAAAGTATATACATAATATGCTCCCTTTAGGCCGTGTGCACACATAAGCGGATATTCCATGCGGAAACCCGTGCGCAATCCATAAATAAGTGAAACAAAGAAGGGAACAGATTTGCGCATATGTCCGAATTTCCCTTATATGCGTAAACTTTTATCCTTCTTTCTTCCACTTATTTAGGGTTTTCCGTACAGAACTTACGAGTCTAATGTGAACCCGGCCTTATCATGTTACCGTAAAGTGCATACTATGTATCCCGTAAAGTGCATACTATGTATCCCCCTCCCCCCTTTCTGTCAGACCTAGGAAAACAGAAATCAACTTCCAAATTTGCATGCTCCCTTTTACCATAAAGTGTATACTAAGTATTCCCCCCCCCCCCCACCCCCATTCTGTCAGACCTAAGAAAATATATCAACTTCCAAATCTACATGCTCCCTTTGTCATGTTACCATAAAGTGTAGACTAAATATCCCTCCCCCCACCCCCCAGTCAGACTTAAGAAAACAGAAATCAACTTTCAAATCTGCATGCTCCCTTTATCATGTTAGCGTAAAGTGTAGACTAAATATCCCCCCCCCCCCCCCCCCCACCCCCCAGTCAGACGTAAGAAAAGAGAAATCAACTTTTAAATCTGCACGCTCCCTTTATCATGTTAGCGTAAAGTGTAGACTAAATATCCCCCCCACCCACCCACCCCCAGCCCCCAGTCAGACGTAAGAAAAGAGAAATCAACTTTTAAATCTGCACGCTCCCTTTATCATGTTAGTGTAAAGTGTAGACTAAATATCCCTCCCCCCACCCCCCCCAGTCAGACGTAAGAAAAGAGAAATCAACTTTTAAATCTGCACGCTCCCTTTATCATGTTAGCGTAAAGTGTAGACTAAATATCCCCCCCCCCCCCCAGCCCCCAGTCAGACGTAAGAAAAGAGAAATCAACTTTTAAATCTGCACGCTCCCTTTATCATGTTAGTGTAAAGTGTAGACTAAATATCCTTCCCCCCACCCCCCAGTCAGACGTAAGAAAAGAGAAATCAACTTTTAAATCTGCACGCTCCCTTTATCATGTTAGTGTAAAGTGTAGACTAAATATCCCCCCACCCCCCAGTCAGACGTAAGAAAAGAGAAATCAACTTTCAAATCTGCATGCTCCCTTTATTATGTTAGCGTAAAGTGTAGACTAAATATCCCCCCCCCCCCCCACCCCACCCCCCAGTCAGACGTAAGAAAAGAGAAATTAACTTTCAAATCTGCACGCTCCCTTTATTATGTTAGCGTAAAGTGTAGACTAAATATCCCCCACCCCCCAGTCAGACTTAAGAAAAGAGAAATCAACTTTCAAATCTGCACGCTCCTTTTATTTTTATGTTACCGTAAAGTATTTACTACAATTTTTCATGTTTTGACCCAAGCAACCTTTGAAGAAACGCAACATGCAGTGAAAATCTGGCAAATCATAATTCAAAGGAAAGACTTTTCGACTAAAACATTTTTTCTTCCAACCTCATTAACATATTGACATACCAATGAGGGTTCCCCCGGTGACTGTGGCTAGACCAATCAGAGCTGCTCGTTTGTATTTTCTGTGCTTGGCTTTTTTCTCCTGTTCCGCCTTTTCTTCTCTGGAACAAAAATCAAATTTTTTTTTTTTAATGGATAATACAGTAATAATAATTTCGTTTACAGTTTTTTGGTTTTTTTGCTTTTTTCCCCAATAATTTAGTTGAATTTTTTTTGGGCCAGAATCAAATCCATCTTGTAAGCTGAAACATTCATAACTTTTCTAAAGACATCCCTGTTTGAATATCACAAGAAACTGAATGTCTGCCAGCGCAGGCAGTACTGCTCATGGGACTCTGTTGAGTAAATAGCCTTCATAGGCTCCTTCAACATAGGAAACCAGAACCAGAACTGCTACCTTTCTGACTTATTGGCCCATTCTCCTGCCCTTAAAAAAAAAAAAAAATCTTCCAAATAATGTTTCCTCTTTGAGCTTCTCCAAAATCGGAATGTGTCGGCTGTACGCTCAGCGGGGAGACCAGCGAAAACTGAAAACCGGACATCATATACGTACCTTATCCATTATGGCCATATGGCCATGGAACGCAGAAGAAGAAGAAGAAGAAGAAACTGTGAGCTGTACAATACACATGTAAAAAGATTTTTGTCAGTAACGGAAAATCAAGGTGCAGTTTTAGTCTTTTGCGAAAGACTATGGTTAACGAACTAGGAGGCGATATTTGCGTTGGTTCTTACTGCTGCAGGATTAGTTAGCGCTTGGGGACCTTCCACAATGCCTTTATAGGCTCCTTCAACGTAGCAAACCAGAACCAGAACTACTATCTTTCTGACTTATTGGCCCATTCTCCCGCCTTTTTTCCAAAAAGAAAATTCTTCTAAATAATTTTTCCCCTTTGAGCTTCTCAGAAATCGGAATGTGTCAGCTGTACGCTCAGCAGGGAGACCGGTGAAAACTGAAGACCGGACATCATATACGTACCTTATCCATTATGGCCATATGGCCTGGGAACGCAGAAGAAGAAGAAGAAGAAGAAGAAGAAGAAGAAGAAGAAACTGTGAGCTGTACAATAAAAAGATTTTTGTCAGTAACGGAAAATCAAGGTGCAGTTTAGTCTTTTGCGAAAGACTATGGTTAACAAACTAGGAGGCGATATTTGCATTGGTTCTTACTGCTGCAGGATTAGTTAGCCCTTGGGGACCTTCCACAATTCCTTTATAGGCTCCTTCAACGTAGCAAACCAGAACCAGAACTACGTACTATCTTTCTGACTTATTGGCCCATTCTCCTGCCTTTTTTCAAAAACAAAACAAAATCTTCCAAATAATTTTTCCCCTTTGACCTCCCAAATCAGATGTGTCGGCTGTACGCTCAGCAGGGAGACCGGTGAAAACTGAAAACCGGACATTATACGTACCTTATCCATTATGGCCATATGGCCCGGGAACGCAGAAGAAGAAGAAGAAGAAGAAACTGAGAGCTGTACAATAAAAAGATTTTCATCAGTAACGGAACATCAAGGTGCAGTTTAGTCTTTTGCGAAAGACTATGGTTAACAAACTAGGAGGCGATATTTGCGTTGGTTCTTACTGCTGCAGGATAAGTTAGCCCTTGGGGACCTTCCCCATTGTAAGGTTTTTAACAATCTTATATTTAGTTTGGCTTTTAAAAAACTTTTGTGCAATTATTTCAAGGTTGTTGCTTTCGTTTACATGACCAATACAGCTGTTTTTAATTAATGTTAGTTGTTACAAACTAAATCTAAGAGACATTTATACGTTAATCCCAGTGGCAACGAAAAAGTTGTCATTTTACTCTCCCCCCCCCCCCCCTTCCTTCCTTCTCAGTCACACAAACATCCCATGCAAAAATTTGTTTTTAAAAAATTGGGTGTCCAATAGTTGAAAGCTTATACCTAGGGATCTGGAGAGAAAGAGGGTCAGAAACTGAACGTAAAGTACGAGCTCAGCTGGCGTATAGATGGAAATATTGTCGCAAAGGCAATACACACACACACACACACACACACACACACACACACACACACACACACACGCACGCACACGCACACATACACACACACACACATGCATAATTTAAAAAAATTAAAAAAATTGACATTGCTTATAGTCCCGTCAACGGCAATGGTCTTCTCAGGACTGTCACCACAGTAAACATCAAACACATCAACAACATCCCACATGTAGTTACCTTACAAACAAAACCACAACACCAAGCAACACAACAGGCACTGTTTAAAGCTAAACTAAATCAACTGTGCTAACTCAACACAAAACGACACTGATGACACAAAATGACACTAATACAGAATGACACAAAATGACACTAATATAGAATGACAGCTAAATCAAAGTGCTTTGTTTTGTTTTCAAATTTTCAAAAAAGAAAAATTCAAACACTTAAATCATTCCGGTTAAAAATATTGTCATGAGTCTACTTCTTTTTTCCAAGGACAAAAATATTTGCATCTAATCAATCACTACAAGAGTGATGTGAATATCCTTTAACTTTGCAATAGACGATTTTCAGAAAAAAAATAGGGGAGAGCACTTCGTGAAAATTAGAGTTGATTACCTCGACTTACTCTGTCAAAACCATAGCAACAATGGCAGCATGGCATCGAAGCTTGAAACCGCAGGATGCGAGTCAGCGACTTGCAAACATTTTTTATAGAAAAAACGAGGGGCGACCAGCATCCACAAACCGATAGAACTTGCAAAATGTGACGTAAAAATATAAATTACATCAAATTTAGAATGATGCACAGTGTTCTAAGTGATGTAAGTCTACTCAAACACACGAGGCGAGAGCTGGGGATCTACCTCATGGTAGAGTAGCTTCCCCTGTTTGACTGATTGAATTAGTCAAGATCACTCCCACACACCACGAAATTACTCCCCTTCATTATTTCTGAACAATTCCTATTAAAAACATCTTCTTTTTTTTTTAAAACACTTATGAACTGAACAGCAATACAGACTAACATACAATGGTTCATTTCTTATCTAGTACCCCAGTCGTAAAAAAACCCAAAACATTACCAAATTTGCTTACAACTCTCAAAGCAGAATACTTTTTTTTTCCAATCCATATTAAAAGAACAGTGTTTAGAAGAAAAGGAAACAAAATCCAGTATTTCATTATCAAAACAAATTCAATTCAAAACTTTAAATTTTTTAAAAAAGAGTCATTCCTCCATTGACACACACTATTACAATTTTGTCTCCACGTCTTATACCTTTTTTGTTTTTCTTTTTACAAAGCCTGGTAAGAGACACACAAAAGTATAAAGCTATTGAGACTGCAAGACACTTTTTTTTCTCTCCCAAATATTATATAGTTATAAATTATTATTTCTTTCTCTCCATGTGTGTGTGTGTGTGTGTGTGTGTGTGTGTGTGTGTGTGTGTGCGTGTGAGCGCGTGTGTAGCTTTGATTCATAACGTTGGTTCCCCTCATTATTTTCACAACTGTCCTCTCTCTCTCTCTCTCTCTCTCTCTCTCTCTCTCTCTCTGCGAGTGGTATGTGCGTTGTGTGTCTGTCTGTATCTGTGAAAGAGATATATGAATACATTTTCTTTTAATTTAATTTTTTTTTAATTTTTTACATTAAATCTATTTTTTGTCGTCGGTTTTAAACCCATGAGTGCGGTGAATACGAGTATGTCTTAATTTGCTTTTATGAGCGTGTTTCTCTATTTTTGAATGTTTGTGAACCTTGTGTGTACCTATATGTATACTTTACTTTTGCGGTCATTGTGAATGTGTAGCTTGTTTATGTAAATTGAAAATTGATTTTTTAATGTAATCTGATTGTAAATTGTTATTTAATTATGTATATGTATTTTATTTATATTTAGTTTAATATGTACATATTTCTTTCTGTGCGCATGTGCATGTGTGTGTGTGTGTGTGTGTGTGTGTGTGTGTGTGTGTAAGAATGTGAAGGATAGTGTGGTGGTGTGTTTTTTTAAAAATTTTATAAAGTTTTTGTTTAATATAAATAATTTTAGGGCAATTGTAAAGCGCTTAGAGCTTAAAGGTGAAGCACTATATAAATTTTCTTAAATAAATAAATATTTATTTCTATTTATCTATCTATTATTTGTTCCCTTTTTTTTCTTTCTTTTTTCTACTGTGTCTCGGCGCTGCGTGGTGACCTTTTTTTTCTTTCTTTTTTCTACTGTGTCTCGGCGCTGCGTGGTGACCTTTTTTTTCTTTTTTTTTCTTTCTCCAATATATCAGCAAATATCTTCAACCTCATGAAGTTGGCTGATTAACTGGAAGAAGAAGAAGAAGAAGAAGAAGACACCTGTCTTGGTAGATTAATAAATGATACTGAAATACATTTTATAATTCTATAAAGTTGTTAGGTTGCCTTAGTATATTAACCTCTTCTGTCCTCTATAGCACTTCAGTACTTGCCACCGACATATATATATACGTCACCGCTAAGTAGCGATTTTGCCGCATTCAAAAATCTCGCGGCAAACCGGCGGTGCGTGTGCAACCAATAGGTGGGCACTGAAGGGATTAATAAATACAGAAATAATTTGGGTTGGCACGGTAGATTTAAACACACAGGAAAAAAATCAGTTATCATGAAACAATGAGGCTTTATACCAAAAATTCTCTGCCCCTGTCTCATGCCTTGAGATGCGAACGCCATCTACTTAAGATTATCGCCCTTGCCTGTCATGAAAAAGTAGTATATTGGCCACTGCAACAACCATGTTTTGCTAGAGTGAATGCCCTTGGTAGATGCTTGAGTACTGACCAAACAAGGGAATAACTCTCGCCAATAACCCTATTTGAGGCCACTAAATGGCTGCCTTTCGCAAGAGTGAATGCCCTTTTCAGTACTGACCAACAAGGGGTTCACTCTCACTGCCAAGGGCATTAATAACCCTAGTTGCAGTGGCCAATAGCCACAGAAAATAATCTGCACCTGACGAAAGGTGGCATGAGCGGTTCGCGCCTAAAAATATCGCCCTTTCGTCAAAGATATTCTAAAAGGGTAAGATGGATTACTTAAAAGCTCGGCGAACCGGGCTGATAGAGTTATCGTTAGTGCGGACGTGTACACTATTCACAGTGGAGGCTATCCAAAAACGCGGACTGGAACTTGAACGGAGAATTCAACTGGCCTATCGATGTGTAAAATGTGTCACGTTTCAAAGGGACATAACCAGTGTTTCTGTCCTCACTACTCATATAGGGAAAAGAGACCGGATGTTTATCTTCCCCTGTACAGTCTTTGCTTTCGTGTCGGCAAGAAGTAGTATATAAAGCCCCACAGCGCACAGTCAGAATATTAATTAACATTTTGATGCAGTGCACATCCAAACAAATGAAACATTTGAAGAAGAAAAATGCACACAACAATCTGCTTTTTTTTTTTCCTGAACAGGGTCATCAATGTTCACAGCTGAGTGTACAAGGACAACAACAACAAAAATAATTCCAAAAAAACCCACCCACAGGGTTCCCAGGTGCTGGGCGTGGTGCCCAAAAAGGACCTTTAAAGGACTTATAAGGACCTAAAATCACTTTAAAAGGACCTTTGCAAATACGACTTTACAGTATACCCCAAAGCTTTTAACATGAAAAAAACCTTACCTCTCATAAACAGAGGAACAGCTAATCCCATTTGAATGTTATATTCTGTTTGCAGTTCACGTCATCATAGGTTTTCTTTGACAGAATGTCATTGTCACACAAGTTTTATTTGACAGATTCATAGATTATAGTTATTTCACTGTAGCTGTATGAGTCTTATTCAGGGACTGAATTTGTTTTATTCTTTCACTTCTTCAATGTTGATTGTTTCCCAAACTATTTATGCACACACATATAATGAATCACTTTCATTCCTTCATTTTTTACTGTCACTTCTACTACACTGCTATTTGCACACAGAATGCTTGTCAGTCGCATCGTTTTCAACCCACTCACAATAATCCTTTGAAGTCAACCATGCATCTTGAAAGGAACACTTCCCTGGCATTTTGAAATTTCAATGTAGTTTGCAATCGCAATCGTCAAAACTTCCTGAAATAATCGCATCGGTCAGAATCAGACACAGTGAAAAAGAAGGGAGGAGGAGGAAAGGCACAGGCGGGAGAAGGCGTTATCTGTGAATGCTGAGACATGCAGTATACATCTGTTCTCCAATGCTGTTCATTACGATCGCATGTTCGCAAACGGTGTTGTTATATGCTTACATTTATTTGGGTCATATTTCTTTTTCTTTTTTCCTCACTCTTTCAGTTAATTAATGCACACAGAACGTGACATAAACACGATCTCAACACTTAACCCATGCATTCACTAACACCTACACCCTACTCTCTGGCGATCAAAGTTTATCAGTGTCAGAAAACGAACAAATATTCAAAACCGTGCAGCAGTTTATAGAGCTAAGTAAAAGGCTATAAAATTCAAACCCCTGCTTCCTTTCCAGCTCTAGCATCCTTACCAGTTCATGTTCTCACCTAATATTTTAACTCAGTTAGTTTTGGTGTATCTCTGTTTTCATCTTGGCGTCATTTCATATAATCCTAATGTTATCATCGTGTCCTATTTCGTTTTATTGCGACGTGGGGTTGGAGTTCTGGTCTGCAGAGTGGTGTGAGGTGGAACTCTCTCTCTCTCTCTCTCGCTCTCTCTCTCTCTCTCCCTCTCTCTCTCTCTCTATCTCTCTCCCTCTCTCTTATAATTTTTTTGTCGATTCTACTTCTTTTGTCTATTGCTATGTTCATTGTTCGCTTGGTTTGTTGTGACTTTCTTTTCAAAAATGTATTGCTTGTATTTCCTGGTAAAATTCCGCCAATGTTTATACTGTGTAATTCGTTTTGAACTGAGCACGCCATAAGCTCTGCTTGTTGTTGCTTCAGTTATGTTGTAGTTGTTGTTCATGTTGATTTGGAAAATAAAACATTTAAACCAGAACGTGACATGATCTCAACATAGAACATTTGACCGAAATCGACTCGGCAAAATGCCCCGAACTTCAGCATCGCATCTTGGTACCACTCAAGTGAATGACCCGCTCGTGACCCGGTTGTCTGCTCAAGTAGAGCCAATGACCTTGGGTAAGCTACTTTAGCTTACTGGCTTGGAGCACCCCCGCCCCCTTCCACACCCTAGTTTGTGTAGTCTGCTTCCACTGAGTTCCAGACCATCGCATCGGCGTCTTTGCAACTTGCAAGACTACGGACCGGTTTTGGTTGTCAGCAGTTTTTTCAGTTTCATTCTCAAGTCACTTTCTCGCTTTTCCTTGATAAAACAGGACTTAACAGCACCTTTCACAAATTAAAAGGACCTCCTGATGATTTAAAAGGCCTGACTTGCTGAATCAAAGCACTTAAAAGGCCTTTTGACCAAAATCCAATTCATAAGGACTTAAAAGGCCCCTACGAACCCTGACTCATGTAAACAAAAGACAAATGAAAGAAAAGAAAATCTTTGAATTAAACAAGCTGAACACTGCCTTTTTTTCTTAAATGCAAACTTAAAACAGATTTTCAACTTTTTAAAAAATTGTGGATAATCTATGTAGAATTAGTAGTGAAATGGGGTAACAAAGCAAATACGCCTGAATTCTAAGTAAAATTCTACTCAACCAAAACCAGTCTCAACAAATTGTGCCTAAATAATGTAGAATTGGTGTGTGTAGGGGGAGTGGGGAGGAGGGGGGAGGGATAGGGGGTGGGTGGGTAGAAAGCAAATGTAATTGAATTTTTGGGTAAATTTCTACTCAACCAAAAAACAGTCAATGTCTACAGGTGCATTCCAACCATACAAACCTTTCCTTACTGAGAGGCAGAATAAAAGAAGCAACACAGAACCGTTAATGATATATATAAATAACGCGCATAAAAGAAAGACGGAGAGAGATACTTAGAAAATGTTGTCATCTTAGCTGCCACAACTAAATCTTCATAACAAGGCTATACGAAATCCTTTGGAAAACATGGGACTCAAAGCAACTACATTCGCAAAGGCATGTGCGCGCGCACGCACACACAAACACACACACACATTTTACATCCCCCACAACCCCCATCTCACACCACTCCTTTTCAAACCCGATCATATTTTCACAACTCCTTTATTCTATGAATAAAAATTCAGCATTAAAACTATTTACAGTTTATATCAAAACCTTCAGAAAAAAAAAACCCCACACACATACAAGGTCCAACACTAATAGAAATATCATAAAGAATTGTCTAGAAGCGAAGAGAAAAACGGGAAAAGAACACCCCCACCTTAAAGAGGCACCCAGACGGATGAGTTTTTGTAAATGCCAAGATCACCATGAAAACACCCTTTACAGAGATTGCAACACTCACTTTGCTCTGGTTTCCTAGAAATCAATCCGCCAAATCGGCGATTCCTCCTTGGCGGAGGTGCTGAAAGTCAAATTATTTCACCCAAAGAGAAGGTGACTGTGTGTCGTCTCTTTTTTAATGGCCGCCAAATCGTTTGCACGAAATTTTCGCAATGCAAACCTTTTTTAAAAATTGTTTATACAGTTTATCTAAAGGAGTTTCACTCACAACAAAGAAAATAGCTCCAATTTGTTTTACTGCCCTACAAAAAAAGAAAACGCTTCAACCAAAATGAGTGTCC
Source organism: Phymorhynchus buccinoides (assembly GCA_017654935.2). Taxonomy (NCBI): domain Eukaryota; kingdom Metazoa; phylum Mollusca; class Gastropoda; order Neogastropoda; family Raphitomidae; genus Phymorhynchus; species Phymorhynchus buccinoides. The sequence continues at coordinate 27,956,964 of CM065698.1, forward strand.
TCCACCCACCCCATCTAAGATAGCTACTCTCTCCGGCAAGGAGGAATTGCCGTTTTGACGGTTTAATTTCTAGGAAACCAGAGCAAAGTGAGTGTTCCGATCCTTGAAAAGGCTGTCTTTCTGGTGATCTCGACGTGTTTCTTGCAAAAACTCATCCATCAGGGTCCACCTTTAATCAATGACAAACAGTATACAGCTAGTCAACTCACTTGGACATTTCATATTTCTGGGAGAGGATGGTCTCGGCCAGCTGACACTCCATCTCTTCCATGTGGTCCCAGCCGATGTGTAGCCGCCAGGCCACGTGCTTGGTCAGCTCGCGCATCCTGGCATCGTAGTGACCTGCACAACAGTCAACATCTTGGCCATCTTGAACTGACCTCAACCCCCCACCCCGCCCCTCAAAAACTTTCTGCATTGAAAATTATCACTTACAACCAACATTCTGCCATTCTTGGGAAAGGGATAGGGCATTTGGGGGTCTATGAAGTACTAAAATTCTAAAGGACCCTCTAAAAGAATGTGCAGGGGGTCCCAGGGAAGCACTAGAAAAATTATTTTTAGCATTCGCAATGCCACTGGGACCCTCCATCCCACCTCTAGGACCTTCTATACTGTAAGTGAAGGAGTCCCTGGGACCACTGTCTTGTTCTGCGGGATGATTGGGAGCCCTGGGATAGGGATAGGATCAGCCTAGGATTGTTTTAATGAAACAGAAACTGCGCAACAGTCAATATCTTGTACTTCACACATCCCACCTCAAATGCTTAAATTCAAAATTTTCTCTTGGACCCAACATTCTGCCATTCTCATGACAGGGATAGGGTTAGGATCAGCCTAGGATCGTTTTCATGAAACGGTGCAACAGTCAACATCTTGGCCATCTTGTACTTTCACGCAAACCCTCCCTCCCCCACCCCACCCCTCAAAAATGTTCCGTATTGTAAATTGTCACTTAGAACCAACATTCTGCCATTCTCGGGAAAGGGATAGGGCTAGGATCAGCCTAGGATTGTTTTCATGAAACTATGCAACAGTCAACATTTTGTACTTCACACATCCCACCTCAAACTTTCGCATTGAAAATGTTCTCTTAGAACCAACATTCTGCCATTATCGCATTCTTGGGAAAGGGATAGGGTTAGGATCAGCCTAGGATTGTTTTCATAAAACTGCAACAGTCAGCATCTTTGCCCTCTTGTACTGTATGCCCCCTCCCCCCCTCAAAACGTTTCCGCATTGTAAATTATCACTTAGAAGCAACATTCTGCCATTCTCGCATTCTCGGGAAAGGGATAGGGTTAGGATCAGCCTAGGATTGTTTTCATAAAACTGCAACAGTCAGCATCTTTGCCCTCTTGTACTGTATGCCCCCTCCCCCCCTCAAAACGTTTCCGCATTGTAAATTATCACTTAGAAGCAACATTCTGCCATTCTCGCATTCTCGGGAAAGGGATAGGGTTAGGATCAGCCTGGGATTGTTTTCATAAAACTGTGCAACAGTCAACATCTTGGCCATCTTGTACTTTATTTCTTTACCTCCCTTTATTTGTAGAACTTGATCTTCTCTATGCATGTTAACCCCTACAAGATGTCGCTGTCTGAGGCAAAACATTACTGGCCTGGGGTTGCCGAGAAAAACTTATAAGAAATATGAACTGCAACAAAACTGACCACTTCCTGTGAATCAGTTTTGACAGCATTACTGGCCGATTCAAGTTTAGTTTCCACTCGACTCTGAAATCGCAGTTACTTGCACTAAAACCGGAATTATTACTATTAGTCTCCTTATTACTATCGCTGTTGTTGGGGTATTTTTTTCTGGTTTGCATACAGCCAATGTTGGTTTTTGGGGGGACATTTTGTTCATCAAAATACGAAATAAGAGTGTCAAACCTAAACGAAACCAAATACTAATGAAGAGAAGTAACTCGACGAAAATGGTGTTTTACGTCCTCTTGGTCTGAATCAGACACATATGGGACATTTGTAAATACAAATATGGTGGGAACAATACTGGAGGCAATGCCCGGAGGCAGTACGAAACCAGTAAAGTCCCGATTTTTTTATTAATACAGATAGGTGTAGCGGTAACCACGCCTCGGGTAAACCTCATCAGCTATGGAACCGCTACAAGTAATTAAGAGAAGTAACTCGAAAAACATGGCATGTATTGAGAAAACATAGATTCAGAGTCAGACAAGTTTTAGACTCAGAAATTGCTGTTACAGTACAAGAAAACTCGGAATCCGGCCCTCACTGGCGTTCTCCAGTTACGAGAATACTCGGAATCGGCTGGAAAGAGTTGTTTTTTTTAAATAAAAAAAAAGAAAGAAAGACAGGCTCTTCTCATCCTTAGTCTTTAAAACAGACAAATACACACAAAAAGTAAATTATCTCCCTTTACTTATTAAAATTGCATCCAAATGTGGCCAAAGTTTCTTCTGACATAGGTTGCTACAAAGAGAGGAGGGGAGAGAGGAAGGAGGAGGACTATACTAGGATGAGTGGGTAAAAGGGAGAACAGCCCGAATTTCACAGAAATAAGTCTCTGTGACTAGAATATACCAAATACCACCGAAACAATTAAATCAGTTAGAAAACTCAAGAGTTTGCAATACTGGTGAAGGTGCCAACAAGGCCCCCCAAATACTTTCCCTCAAACAATTTGTATTTTGTATTTAGCTACCATAGTTTATGAGGCGATATTTTTTTTTCCCAGACTGAGACCCCTTCGCCTTATAATACGAATAATAAATAAAATAAGAAACTATAATAACAAAATCTGAATTTTTTGCAAAATTTTCCGGTGTGTGTCTTATAGTAAGGCGCGCCTTATCGAAAAATGCTGTATTATACAAGCAGAAAGTGGCCTTCAATTAATTTAACCCCTTTGCCACCTATGTCGCATTTTTGCACCACACTGATTTAACACCCATGTCACTCAAAAACGCATGAACTTAAGATTTCTTACCCAATGACGTAATGTTGTTAATTCTGGGAGATTAGGAAAGGCCTTATTTAATACATGTCATAAGGGGGGTTCACAGTGTTACAGAGACCAGGGCTCCCAGGGACCCCTATTTGGGGGTCTATGAAGGGCTAAAATTCTACAGGACCCTCTAAAAGAATGTGCAGGGGGTCCCAGGGATGCACTAGAAACATTATTTTTAGCATTCGCAATACCACTGAGACCCTCTATCCCGCCTCTAGGACCATCTATGCTGTAAGTGAAGGAGTCCCTGGGACCCCTTGTCTTGCGGGACGATTGGGAGCCCTGCAGACGCCAACTTTTCTTTACCTAGGTAAGTTTGACAGAAATTTTTGTGGGCTGAAAAAAAATGGTCGGCGGCAAAATGGTTTCTTGTGCCAAGCGCGGCTGTCAGTGAGCGACCCCCGCCTACCTTGGGACAAGGCCAAGCCGATGAGCTCGTTGATGACTGGGGAGGCGTCCCCCTGCAGGGCCTGTTCCTTCAGAATGACGTCCACAAACGGGTGCATGTCATCCTGGCCCGCTCCACCGTACATGGCAACGATGGCTTCTTGGACCTGCCCGGTAAAACATAGCGCGTAAAACAGTGCACATATCGACGGTGAAATTAAAAAACCTCGTATCTCAATTTTGGTAGTTTTGAGAAAAATGAAAAAAACTGTTTTAAAAATGAACCGCGTTGACCACAATTGATTAACTATGATGAATATGTTGTTCAAGACATTGCGAATTTAGTCCTGCATTTTGCTAAATTTACTTTTTTTTTTTTGAAAAAACACAATTGACGTCCTTAACTAGATCTGAATTTGGGACTTACGAGTGTTTCATCTATTTTCACAACCTCATTTACCCCAGATAGAAAGTCGTTAGAGATACGAGCTTTTGGTGGAAGGTGGCGGGAAAAATAATAAAGTTGACTATGTATCTAACTAAAAAATTTAAAAAATCGAGATACGAGGTTTTTGAATTTCACTGACGATATGCAAGTCAGTCGTGACCGACATCGACATCCAGATCTGTAGCAGAGGAAGCAACTGCCATATTTTTCGGACTATACAGCGATACTTTTTTCCCAGACTAAAACCCTAACGCCTTATGACTAATATTAAAAATAGTAAACAAAAAATAGATTAACAAAATCTGAATGTTGTGTCAAATTTGGCAATACCTTTTTTCCCAGACTAAAACCCTGATGCTTTATAATACGACTAATAATATAGTACAAAGCAAAAAAATATAATAACAAAATCTGAATTTTTTGTCAGTCTTAGTTATAGTCTGAAAAATATGGTACTTCTCAGGAAAGCTTCTTCTTCTTCTTCTTCGATCGCTCAGTTTCCTGTCAATTATGAGCGCATATGTACCATGCTGCCGTTATGCGCCTAACTAAGAAATAGTTAGGCCCAGCAAGTCCAACTTCGGCTGGAGGAAATGTTTCTGAAAGTGTTTCGTGAAAAAAGGCAGGAGAATGGACCGGTAAGGCAGAAAGATAGTAGATGACAGTAAGCAAAGGGAAAATGCAGAGTCAAAGAGGGTGACAGATTAGAGGAAGCTAAAAGCACAGAACTTTCAGAAGGTGGGGGAACTATTTATACAAAAGACCCCCGGTATCTCCACGAGGGGGTTCAGGAAAGCTGATCTTCAACTTCTGTATACTGAAGATGCCTTGCCCAGTGGACATCCCTACTCTCTTGGCATTGAGGACTGTTTTAATCTTTGAGCAATCAGCATTGCAGAAGGTACCCAAATGCTAACTAATGCCCAAGGCTGCAGCGCTGAGCAAGTGCAGAGGCCTAGTTTAAGAGCATGACAGTCATTCACACACACACACAAAACTAAGCTGCAACATGGTTTTTCATTACCATACAAAATCAATTATTCAACAGCTCTCACTCTCAGCTTACAATTGGCCCACCCTCTTCTTCTTCTTCTTCCATTAATCATCTGCCTTCATCCATTATTTTGAAGATTCTGATGAAACCTTGAGGCTAACGTCACCCATGACAAAAAGCCATTTAAGTAAAGGGTCCGAAGTAAAGGGTCCGTCAATTAGCAAGAAATGTAAATAATGTAAAACTTGAAAAAGAAAACACACAAATAAATAAATGAGCAACACTATTTTAAAACACAGCAAAGTTTTAATAAAGAGAAAGTGTTAACAGGAAGGGCAATCTATACAAACAAGACATAGAAGTAGAAAGAAAGTAGAGGAAAGATTAAAAGAAAATGATAGCGACAGTTCTAACAGAGAGACAAACCAGGATACATGTACACTAAATACCAGAAAGTCAAAAGGAGACAGACACAACAGCCAAGCGAAAGACTGAGTAAAAATTATCATCTCACCTGTTTAGGTTGCTCCAGACCATTTAAAATAAGTGACAGCATCTCTTTGTTGAAGTTTCTGAAAGCGAAAAGGTAATATTTAAGTCTTCACATACAATTACACACAAAATATTTAAATGAAAGACCAACCAATGTTAAAAATAATAAACATCATAATATATAGCACATTATCACTATTGAGCGAGAAAAATCAATCAATCAACAAATTTATTGTCTTTAAAACAAAGAAATTCTTTGTCTGGCAAATGACAAAAGGGAAAGACTCGGATTTTATATTCTTATCTGAATTAAAACCAAAACAAATCAAAATGGATTTAATAATAATAATAATAATTTTATTTCATATAGCGCTAAAATCCATACAGTAGTATGCTCGATGCGCTTTACAAAAGCAACATTATAAGATGAAAAACATGCAGTAAAATGAACAAGATAGTCATACTACCAACATTCCAATGCGAAGAAAGAAAGTAACAAAGATAACATGATTCTGACTCACAAAACTAATGAGCTTTGGATTCCAGGTAATTATACTGACAAATGGACATCAACAAACTCAAGCCCGTGAATAACTACATGTATTTTAGCAAAACAATGAGGAATTTAAAACTAACGTTCACACACACATCTCAACATATTTATAGTAGCCTTAGCTCAACAATAACATGTGCAAAAATTAATGAAAATGTAAACAAACAACAAGAATGAACGCACCAATACATATAATACACAAGGCATGTGGTATTTGATTTTCTTGGACTTTATGGATTTTACAAAAGCAGTCTTTAGCCATGTAAGGCTGAGAGGGCTATTACAATTGTGTGTGTGTGTGTGTGTGTGTGTGTGTGTGTGTGTGTGTGTGTGTGTGTGTGTGTGTGTGTGTGTGTGTGTGTGTGCGTGCGTGCATGCGTACGAGACGATAAACCGAGGTCCCGTGTGCCCATGCACTTAGCACACGTTAAACCCAGTGGCAACGAAAAAGTTGTCATTTGGTCAAAATTTACCCCCCCCCCCCCTTTCCTTCCTCATCAATCACACACAAAAATCGCATGCCAAAAAAAAATGGGTGGCGCGCCTCTGGCTGCGACGCGCTCTCCAGGTGGGAGCAACCCGAATTTCACAGAGATGCCTCTGTGACTATAAAGTACCTAATAATACGTGCATGCATGTGTGTGTGTGCTTTATTTCTTTACAAGTCTGTATGTCCACTGATATCTTGTAAACGAACTACTAATTGCGACTAAATCACGTTATTTTTTTCAGTGGCACCTCCCTATTCAGACCTTGCAAAATCAGCCCCCAAAAGGTCTGGGCCTGGGCCTGTATTCACGTTGAGATAGCATGAGACTTAGCATGATGCTAACTTAGAAGCTCTTCCAATGTCCTGTAGGATTTAATAGGACTTTTGGAAGAGCTTCTAAGTTAGCATGATGCTAAATCTCAACGTGAATACAGGCCCTGGGCCTGTATTCACGTTGAGATAGCATGAGACTTAGCATGATGCTAAGTTAGAAGCTCTTCCAATGTCCTATAGGATTTAATAGGACTTTTGGAAGAGCTTCTACGTTAGCATGATGCTAAGTCTCAACGTGAATACAGGCCCTGGGCCTGTATTCACGTTGACATAGCATGAGACTTAGCATGATGCTAACTTAGAAGCTCTTCCAATGTCCTGTAGGATTTAATAGGACTTTTGGAAGAGCTTCTAAGTTAGCATGATGCTAAGTCTCAATGTGAATACAGGCCCTGGTCTGTAGATTTTGACCTTTGATTATGAACTGCAAAGAGGAGAAAGGGGTGAAGGACTTGTTACAGTGCTCGACCCAGGGCTCCCAGGGACCCCCATTTGGGGGTCTATGAAGTATTATAATCCTAAAGGACTCTCCAAAAGAATGTGTAGGGGGTCCCAGGGATGCACTATAAAAATGGGCAAAACAACAAGCCATAGTATTTGCATTCCAAGTTAATGACCTATCAGTATCAAGGGACTTTAAGCATCCATTGATTGCACAAAAAACACTCAATTCGAGGCTGGTAGATTGAGGTCCCTTTTATTGGAAACAAGACAAACGTTTCTGGCCTTAAGCCCGTCTTCAGTGTGGCGATGACAAGAAGGTAGCAAAATAGGAAAGAAAAACTGAGTAGAAAAGTCACAACAACAAAAAAAGGAGAGAGACTGAATACAATTCATAATAACCATGGAAAAAAGGAGAGCCTACAAATGGCAAAGTTGAGACACTGAGTATGTGTTAACTCTGTAGAATAGGATAAACACAAACACACACAACCGCACACACGCATGCATGCACACACACACACACACACACACACACACACACACACACACACACACACACACACACACACACACACACACACACACACACACACACACACACACACACACGTACACACAGTGAATAAACATTTTGTTCGTGATTTGAACATCACGTTGATTGTTTTCACTATGTGGCCTAATTCATTGAACTAATTTTCCAATTTTGTTCCAGTCTCTTCTCTCTTCCTGATTGTCATAGACCTATTTTTTGCTTACCTCTGTGTGCGCGCACACACAAACACACACACATGCATTCATGCGAGCATACATTGACATTCTGAAAACTTCTGTCAAGCTACTCATCAAGTACACTTCAAACGAGTATTCTTTTTAGCATTCGCAACATTGTCATTGGGACCCTCTAACCCTCCTCTAGGACCCTCTAAACCTAAAGTGAAGGAGTCCCTGGGACCCCTTGTTTTGCTGGACAATTGGGAGCCCTGTCGACTACAACCCTTTAGGCTGTGTACAGATAATAATGCGGAAGTTCCGTGCGGAAACTCATGAACAATCGGTTCAAACAAAAAACCTGGAAGTAAGAAATATGAAAGAGTGTGCACATATACATGCGGAAAACTCATGTGCAATCCCGTCCGCTTATTTCTTATAAAAGTGTATGGGGTTTCCGCACAGAACTTACGGATTGCGGATCTAATGTGTGTGTGCCCTTACACTTTCAAAATGCACACATGTATTGAACAGAGAAGAAAGGTGAGTTTTAAAATGGCAAACAGCGAAGAAAAGCAAACGGTGCTGACTGCCATTATACATGTACTGCATTACCGACAATGACACATGACACCTGTTCCAGTCCTCTTCAAACAGCTTACGGAGACTCATTGCAGGCAGAACAGTGCTGACTACCATTATACCAATGCTGCATTACCGACAATGGCACACCTGTTCCAGTCCTCTTCAAACAGTGTTGACTACTATTATACCAATTCTGCATTACCGACAATGGCACACCTGTTCCAGTCCTCTTCAAACAGTGCTGACTACCATTATACCAATGCTGCATTACCGACAATGGCACACCTGTTCCAGTCCTCTTCAAACAGTGCTGACGACCATTATACCAATACTGAATTACCGACAATGGCACACCTGTTCCAGTCTTCTTCAAACAGTGCTGACTACCATTATACCAATACTGAATTACCAACAATGGCACACCTGTTCCAGTCCTCTTCAAACAGTGCTGACTACCATAATACCAATGCTGCATTACCGACAATGGCACACCTGTTCCAGTCCTCTTCAAACAGTGCTGACTACTATTATACCAATACTGCATTACCGACAATGACACACCTGTTCCAGTCCTCTTCAAACAGCTTACGGAGACTCAGTGCACACAGAACCGTGCTGACTACCATTATACATGTACCAATACTGCATTACCGACAATGACACACCTGTTCCAGTCCTCTTCAAACAGTGCTGACTACCATTATACCAATACTGCATTACCGACAATGGCACAACTGTTCCAGTCCTCTTCAAACAGTGCTGACTACTATTATACCAATACTGCATTACCGACAATGACACACCTGTTCCAGTCCTCTTCAAACAGCTTACGGAGACTCAGTGCACACAGAACAATGGCACAACGTGCTGACTAGTCCTCTTCAAACAGCTTACGGAGACTCATGCACACATGACTACCATTATACATGTACCAATACTGCATTACCGACAATGACACACCTGTTCCAGTCCTCTTCAAACAGCTTACGGAGACTCAGTGCACACAGGGCGGCGAAGGAGAACTGCCCCGCGTCTGTCATGCGCTGATGGATGGACGCTGGTGAGACAAAAATCACAGAAAACATTGTCAACAAATTGAATGCAAAGGTGAAACCAGGACAAAATTAACAAGTGCAACGCCGAGCGGCTGCAAAGTCCCCTCGCAGCATCGCCGAGCTACTCCGAAATCGGAATGTGTCGGCTGTACACATACATAAAAACGCATCAAAACAGCACGTAACTACATAAAAACGCATCAATACAGCACGTAACTGAATAGTTTTTTATATATAGCCTTGGGGTTCGGACCCGTGATTTGAGCGCGCGTGATCATGCGCACACGAGCGCACAGAAAAATTCATGACAACTGTGTTATAGACCATTCATCAAGAAATGTTGTGAAAAAAACCGCATTGAAATACATGCAAAACTTCGCGAGATATTAGCGATTATGTGTTTGGGGGTTTGAACCCCGTAACTGGCGCGACCTTGACCTTAATGTAAAACTAAATACATCAGTGGATAGCTTGCATCTTGGCAAACTAGTATACCAAATTTGATGATGATAGACTGAATAGTTTTTGAGAAAACGGATGAATAGCCGGACGGACGGACGGATGGAGGCACGCCGGACGCACCAGACCAAAAACAATAGTTCCCCGAACCTTCGGCTCGGGGACTAAAAAGCAGGAAGATGGGTTCTGGTGGGGCAGCCTTGGCACCTGGGGTCAAATTTCAGATTTTGTTAAAAAAAAAAAAAATTCTTACTATTAGTATTAGTATTACTGTATTAGTCATATTATAAGTCTGGGAACAAAAGTATCGCCTTTTAGTCCGAAAAATATGGCACTTCGAAATCAGAGGGTCAAAATCAGCATGCAAAATATATCTCTAGATTTTTATGGGGTCAACTAGACAGCTTAAAAGTCTCTTTTTATAATTTTTCAACATTTTTTCTTTAAAAAAATGCAGCAGGTGAATATCTGCTATGCTTAGTGAGGTACAAGTTTGTCTAAAACCCAGTTGGATTTAACTCTTCGAGATAGTACCATGGG
>CM065698.1:27972446-27977446 GCA_017654935.2 Phymorhynchus buccinoides
CTTCTTCTTCTTCGATCGCTCAGACAGTTTCCTGTCAATAATGAGCGCAGATGCGTCAAACGGATAGTTCCATAGCCTACCTGCCCCATGCATAACAGAACCAATGAGAGAACATATAATTGTCGTCTTGCTTTGTAAGCCTAATAACATGATTGTAACCGGTGGCCTTGTAATGCAATTAAGGGGCTCTCGATAAGTTTTTAGATTCAGCATTCACCTTGGTGAATAGTTTGCTTTGCCCAACGGTTTTGGTCCGATCACTGAAAATTATGAAAAATGTGCATCATAACTATTATGATGATGCTTAAATATCATTACATTATCTTAATTTTTTGCATTGTCAATAGAATCTCTGATTCTAACAAGCGCGGATTCGCAATCGTTTGTGGCAGCGGTCTATTTTTACCACTCCAATCATTACATACACTGAGTCGCCTCCCCTGGCTTTTCAATAATTTTAATCTGTAAACCAGAATGTTATCTCTGCACCATTTCGTAACTTTTTATATCTTTTGGAAAACATTTAAAACTATTTATCCTACTTATACTCATCGAAAGAGGCACCGCATACTCGTCGTGTCTGTTGCAGTGTCTGTATTACGTATGTTTATTATTTTGTACGCTAGTGTCTGTATTACGTATGTTTATTATTTTGTACGCTTTAAAATGAAGAATCATGTGCTCATGTCCCATATGTGCCCTTATGGGTCGAGAGGACGTTAAACCCAAATTACTGTACAGAATCATGTGCTCTGTTCAGTATACAATTCTTTCCATACCTAAGGACTATAGATATGACAACTGAAATGTTACTTTATGCCCAAGTATTTTTTTTCTCTTTTATAATATGTGCGACAATATGTGCGACAATTTTGGACCGACCGACAGACAGACAGACAGACAGACCGACAAAGTGAGTTATAGGTTTGTGGCTTGAGCCACAAACAAAAGACTTATCGAGAGCCCCATCGTATCACGTGCGTTTTGATGTGCAGCTTGTCTGCACCCACCTGCCTTGTCTCTCTCTGTATTACACACACATGCACACGCATGTGCGCGCGTGCACACACAAACATACGTATACACGCACACGCGCGCAACCGCGCACGCACGCACGCACGCACGCACGCACGCACGCACGCACACACACATAATTATGCACACGCTCGCGCGCGTGTACGCTCGTTTAACAAACATTTATTTGACACAGAGAGAAATGGAAATGCGTCGCAGTTAAGGGCCTGCTACACACATACGATTCGGATCTGAATGCGATGCGATTTTGACGATGTGAGTCATGATTCACGTGAAATTCATGTATTGGGTCTACTTGAGTATAGCAAAGACCTTCCATGAGGTATCATGGAAGGTCTTTGAGCATAGTGAGCGAAAATGGCAGAATTATTTTAAGACGCATGACCCACGTGACCCAATCGCATCGCATCGCATCCCCATACGATTTTACGCGTGTGTGGCGCAGGCTTTAGTGTCTTCTTTATTTTCTCTCATTATTATCAAACCGTTCCCCACCCTATTTTCTTAAATCTGTTGCATATGTAGGCATACAAGAATGTGCAAAAGACAAGGAACCCCCCCCCCCCCCCCCCCCCCCCCCCCCCCCCCCCCACCCCCGCTTTCCCCCTAAACTCGCCACCTTTCAACAGCAGTACATGTATTGTGTATAACCAGTATATTAGTCTCCTTGGTATAACTCCGTGACGTTCGGTTTAGGCCTACCCAGCAGCCTACGTAGGGGAAGACGGGGTAAAAAGCGCATGGGCGGGTAAGAAGCCCACCCCACTTATCTCATGAAATAAAGAAAATTTCAGTCAAATTTGCCCATGAGACGAATGCTAGACATTAACGCTCGTCTCATGGGCAAAATGAGGCTGAAATTTGCTTCATTTCATGAGATAATTGGGGTGGGCTTCTTACCCGCCCATGCGCTTTTTACCCCGTCTTCCCCTACGTATATCAGCATCTATCACAGCCACAGCATGTGGAAAAACAATCAATACTGATCAGGGCCGGATCAAGTGATTCGTAAGGGGGGGGGGGGGGGGTGGGGGGGGGGGGGGGGGGGGGGGGGGTCCACTTCAGGGAGCTGCATAGGTTCTGGGTAATGCCAGGGGGCGAAGCCTCCGGAAAAGTTTGCAATTCAGTGATTATGAAGGCAAAACTTGAGCCATTTTCGTATTTTTGTTATCCTTGTAAAGGTGCATGCTTTGGGAGAGAGGGGAGATTAGGGCAAAAAATGAGCCATTTTCTTACTTTTTCATCCTTGTAAAGGTGCGTGCGTGCAGGGGGGGGGGGGGGGGGGGGGGGGGGGGGGGGGGGGGGGGGGGGGGGGGGGGGGGGGGGGGGGGGGGGGGGGGGGGGGGGGGGATAAGGGCAAAACTTGAGCCATTTTCTTATTTTCTAACCTTTGTAAAGATGTATGCGTGGGGCAGAGGGAGGGGGGGAGGGGGGATTAGTGCAAAACTTGAGCCATTTTCTTATTTTTCATCCTTGTAAAGGTGCATGCTTGGGACAGAGGGGGGGGGGGGGGGATTAGTGCAAAACTTGAGCCATTTTCTTATTTTTCATCCTTGTAAAGGTGCATGCTTGGGACAGAGGGAGGGGGGGGGGGGGATTAGGGCAAAACTTGAGCCATTTTCTTATTTTTCATCCTTGTAAATGTGCATGCTTGGGACAGAGGGGGGGGGGGGGGGGGGGGGGGGGGGGGGGGGGGGGGGGGGGGGGGGGGGGGGGGGGGGGGGGGGGGGGGGGGGGGGGGGGGGGGGGGAGGGGGGGGGGGGGGGGGGGGGGGGGGGGTTAGGGCAAAACTTGAGCCACCTCCCCTATAGATCCGGCCCCTGCTGATTATACATCTCTCCAAGAATAGCTCCGCTATAGTCCTCCAGCTTCCGTACCCCCGCCCCCCCTTAATGTTCCCTTGGCCCCCCCCCCAGTAACCAAGAATTAGCCCCCCCTACCCCCCCCCCCCCCGCCCCACCCCACCCCCCCCCCACCGTATGTTCCCTTGACCCTTCCCATGGCCCCCCCCCCAGCAAGGCCGTTGTTGTGTCCTGTAATGCAGGGAGGGGGTGGTGGTGGTGGTGGTGGTGGCGGCAACGGTTCTGGAGGAGGAATTCGGTCGGTCAGTGAACGAATTTTGGGACAATAATGGATGGATCGACAACTGATAAGTGAAAGGGAGGAGGAGGGGGGTGGGGGACGAGGAGGGAAGTGAATAAAGATACAGAGGAAGGGAGGTACGTGAGTGTAAAAAAAGGCCTTGTCCGACGATGCTTCCTCTTCGTTAGGTTAGGCTAGGTTAGGTTAGGTTAGGTACATCATAGTCACAGAGACGTCTCTGTGAAATTCGGGTTGCTCCCACCTGGAGAGCGTGTCGCAGCCAGAGGCACGCCACCCAATTTGTTTTTGCTTTTTGGGGTTATTTTGCATGCGATTTTTGTGTGACTGATGAGGAAGGAAGGGAGGGGGGGGGGGGGGTAATTTTGACCAAATGACAACTTTTTCGTTGCCACCGGGTTTAACGTGTGCTAAGTGCATGAGCACACGGGACCTCGGTTTATCGTCTCATCCGAAAGACTGCATTTGGGTCGAGTTTCTATAGATAATGGTCGCCGCGCGAATAACTGTTACGCCAAATTGGGGTCTAAGAAACAAACACTCTAAACGTTTGCTAAAGTCAGATAACTCTTTAATAGGGCATTTGCCACGAGTGTTCGTTCTCTATACTAGACTACTAATGTGCCCGAGCTCGTTCTGCCCGAGTTACGCTGACCTTTCTAATTCAACTCTCTAATTCCAACTCAGTGAAATTCAAGGTCGCCGGTACTGGCAAATGCCCTATTAAGCTTACTCTTCACTTTTGGGAGAGAGTAAAGGGTTGCTATCAAAAGGGAGATAAATCATATCTCTCTGTCAGTTTGTACAAAGTTTTCGATTTCACCCACGTCTATTTGTGTGCAAAAAATTAAATTTGCAGTATATTATGCCACGTAACATGATAAAAAAAAATAAGAAAGAGCACTCAAAAACACTTTCGTTCGTTTAATTTGCTAAAATCATCCCGTATTTTTTCATGATAGACTAAAGAATAATTGCTGTAACGAGCTTGTTGTTTTGGTCTTCCATTTTTTAACGCGAGATATATATAAAAAAGCCGGAAGCATTGATATTTCCCATGATCCTTCAAATAGTTTGTCGCTTGTTACCTCAATAGCAGCCACAAAACGTTTGCGGTAAACGTCGGCAAATGAGGTGTTTCTTAGCACCGTTTTTGCCGATTCAGTGCGCTAACGCTACGCAACGTTAGCCCTTGTGAAACGGACCCTTACATGGTAGCAGCTCTCTGTCACGCTTTGAGAATGGGTGAACACTCTTGCGAAAGAGCGAGTGATTGCATCGTCGGACTTTGCCTTAAAGATCCACAAGATCACGTGCCAAAATCACGGGTTTCACGTGTTTTCCCTCTTATAACTGGAAATAAATCTTGTTTGGGCCAAGTCTGACTCCCATATAAATGGCCCCAAATTCGAACCGACACATCAGTTTAAAGAGCAGCCTCAATTTGAATATGGGGAAATTCGTATGTGGGTCACAGCAACCCAGAAAAAAACCAAGGGACTTAATCGTGGTGCGTTACTGGGTCTTTAATAATGGATGATAATTTTTGGATGGGAAAAATGGGGTTCAGCCATCCTTCACACAGAGAGAGAGAGAGAGAGAGAGAGAGAGCACAAAATCCTAGCCATCAACATCAACTCCGACATCAACTTGGTAAACATGTCAATGGATTAGAAGACTTGAGACCCAGTTCCGTACTATATTGACCGGTGCCACAAATGAGGTGACCTCAATCGATGACCTCCTCCCCGGGACTTTCTTTGTCAGAACAACCAGACAAAGAAACTACGTCGACTCTCTGATTTTAGGTCCGTCCATTGGTTCTGTATAAAGCGGGAGAGAGAGTACGCGACTGCCTCATCAGG
>CM065698.1:27982446-27984946 GCA_017654935.2 Phymorhynchus buccinoides
ATGTAGAAAAGTGTGATACCATTGAATCAATTTTAATCAATATCTGTGTGAATTGGGATTCAAAAATGTTATTATATACATTGTTCATTTCATAAATTGGGCAAAGCATTTTGCCCATTTCATGAAATATGCAATTTCACGGATTGGGCGTAACATAATTTATTATAGACGTTGTTCTTCAATACGTGGGAGACTGGGTGAGTGCCGAGGATAGTGAGATAGTGAGAGAATTGGGAAAGACAGAGACAGACAGACAGACAGTCGAACAGACATACTGACAGACAGACAGACAGGAATACAGATATGTATCCCACCCAACCCGTGAAACAGAGACAGTGACAGAGTGAGAGAGGCAGAGACAGAATCTGGAGAGAGACAGAGACAGACAGACAGTCGAACAGACATACTGACAGACAGACAGACAGGAATGCAGATATGTATCCCACCCAACCCGTGAAACAGAGACAGTGACAGAGTGAGAGAGGCAGAGACAGAATCTGGAGAGAGACAGAGACAGACAGACAGTCGAACAGACATACTGACAGACAGACAGACAGACGGGAATACAGATATGTATCCCACCCAACCCGTGAAACAGAGACAGTGACAGAGTGAGAGAGGCAGAGACAGTATCTGGAGAGAGACAGAGACAGACAACAGAAGGAACGAGAGATACAGAGACAGAGACTTGCAGAGAGACAGAAACAATGTCTAGAGAGAGAGAGAGAGAGAGACAGAAACAAAAGAGAGAGACATAGACAAAGCCTGGTTGACAGAGAGAGAGAGAGAAAGAGACAGACTCGCGCAGAGACAGACACTGGAGAGAGAGGAAGACAGAGAGAGAGAGAGAGAGAGAGAGAGAGAGAGAGAGAGAGAGAGAGAGAGAGAGAGAGAGAGAGAGAGAGAGAGAGAGAGAGAGAGACAGAGACAGAGACACAGAGAGAGAGATACTCACAGAGAGACAGAAACAATGTTTGGAGAGAGACAGTAACACAGAGAGATAGATAAACACAGACAGAGACAATGTCTGGAGAAAGAGAGGCAGAAACATAGAGAGACAGAGACAATGTCTGGACTGAGAGAGACAGAGTGGGCTTTTGTCCGTTTTCCAAGATAACGAGGTGGGCTTTTGTCCGCGCACCGAGCCTGCCGAATACGTGCGTGCACATGTGTGTGTGTGTGTGTGTGTGTGTGTGCGTGTGTGCGTGTGCGTGAGTGCGCGCGCGCGCGCGCGCGCGTGTGTGTGTGTGTCTGTGACAGAGAGAAAAAGAGAGAGAGGGGTGAGGGTGTGTGTGTGTGTGTGTGTGTGTGTGTGTGTGTGTGTGTGAGAGAGAGAGAGAGAGAGAGAGAGAGAGAGAGAGAGAGAGAGAGAGAGAGAGAGAGAGAGAGAGATGACCCGGAAGAAAGATAACGAGAAGAAAGTAGAACCGAACTGCGCAGTTAAGCGACAAATAATTATAAGAAAGTCAGGCTAGGAAGAAAGACACCCCCACCCCACCCCCACCCCCACCCCCACCCCCACCCGTGAACAAAGAATGGGGGCGATGAAAGAGGGGGACGGGGAAAGATGGTGGGGTGGTGGGGAGTGGGTGGCTAGGGGGAGGGAGGGGGGGGAGGGGGTGTAGGAAGTAAGAGGAGAGAGAGAGATGTTGAGGTCAAGCGTCTAACCTTTTATTATTTTTATTTCGTGGTCATCTGATTTTAGCCAACCCTTTCAAGTTCCTTGGCTGGACCAGTACAGGGGTTCGCTGACCTATAAACTGACATCATGCAGACTAATTTCAATAGGCCTATAATATAATATATATATATGTTACAGTCAAAATGAGAAATTAGTCATTACGGGTAATGCCTGAAAATTTCAGTCATTTCCGGAACTACCTGTTTCAAACAGCCATTACTGGAAATAGCTAACATTTTCAGTCACTACCAGTAATGCCTGGAAATTTTCTCCAGTCAATACCGGAAATGACTAAACACAAAACACCATAGTGAACCTGCATGGTTTTTAATTTATGATGCATTCAATCAGAAAAATAAATGAAATGTGAGGCTAAAAGCTAGTCTATGAACAGAAACAGGTAGTTCCGGAAATGACTAAAAATTCCAGGCATTACCCGTAACGACTAATTTCTCATTTTGACTGTAACATATATACCCGCCAGTTTGTAGTGTTCTTTGTTTCCGTGTCTGTTTCTCTTCGTACATGGTTATCCTCCCCCCCCCCCCCCCCCCCCCCCCCTCCCCCCCCCGTGGGGATGCCGGGGTGTGACGAGGTAATGGGTTAAAAGTCTAAGTCTCTAGGGAAGACTTTTAGTGTGTTAAATTTTCAAGTAGAAAATTTGCCTTTAGCCCACTTCTCTAGGGTATGGGAGGTGAGCAACTTTCCCGGCCCCTTTTCATCTAATAAATTTATATTTGTGCCCGGGTTCTGGCTCGTATGATTGTAAGAAATACAAGTGGTTGAATTGCTCTAAATGGCAGACAGAGAGAAGTAGGG
>CM065698.1:27999946-28004946 GCA_017654935.2 Phymorhynchus buccinoides
GTGGAATGCATTCATATTTTCAGTATTCATTGAGTAACTTTGCAACACTTCCGGTATAAAACCGAACCGGAAGTGTCAACTAGAAGTGGGGAGGGGAACGGTGGGGAAGGGAGAATCCTCCCATGTTTGCTCTGAAAGGCAGACATAAGCCCTCCGGTTGTTATTTTTGCTGTTGTTGATGCTGCTGCTGGTGTTGTTAATATCGTTGTAGTCGTCGTTTGGAACCATCAGTTCATTACTGTCCATGTCAACCTCTTCACACCCACTCCCTCTGTGACCCCCACCCCCCACCCTCCACAAGTCTCTCCCTGTGGGGGGGGGATACCGGGGGGTGGGATGTCTTTCGTAAAAATAGTTCCCCCACCTTCTGGAAGTTCCGTGCTTGTACCTTCCTTTAATCTGCCACTCTCTTTGACTCTGCCTTTTCCCTTTGTTTTCTATCATCTACTATCTTTCTGGCTTATTGGCCCATTCTCCTGCATTTTGTTTTCCAAAAATGTCTTCCAAATAAGTTTTCTCCTTTGAGCTCCTCCGAAATCAGAATGTGTCGGGTGTACACATTGGGGAGACCATTGAAAACTGAAAGCCGGACACATACGTACCTTATCCATTATGGCCATATGGCCTGGGAACGCAGAAGAAGAAGAAAAAGAAAATGTTTCTTCTTCTGTGTTGCCATCTAGTTGAGAGAAAGTTTCTTCTAAATTAGTTGTTTGTTTGTTTGTTTGTTGTTGTTGTTTTGTGCGAGTTCCTTCGAAATCGGAATGCGTTGCCTGTATGCAGCGGGGAGACCAGTGAAAACTAAAAACCGGACACTTACGTACCTCACCCATTATGGCCTGTTAGCGCAGAAGAAAAACAAGCGCGAAATCGCAATAGTTTGTGGCACGCGGTCTATTTTTACCACTCCAATCATGAGTCACCTCCCCTGGCTTTTCAATCATTTTAATCTGTAAACCAGAATGTTATCTCTGCACCATTTCGTAACTTGTTATATCTTTTGGAAAACATTTAAAACTATGTATCCTACTGATGCTCATCGAAAGAAGCACCGCATACTCGTCGTGTCTGTTGTAGTGTCTGTATTACGTATGTTTATTATTTTGTACGCTTTTAAAATACATCATTTTAAGAAGCGGCCTCAATTTGAAGTGTAGCCTCGATTTGAAGTGCGACAATTTTGTCAAAATGTGCGACAATTTTGAACCCGACCGACCGACAGACCGACCGACCGACAAAGTGAGTTATAGGTTTGTGGCTTGAGCCACAAACAAAAAAGAAGCAAAAGCATTATTGATTCGCGGAAATACGAAAAGGTTCATGCTTGTTATACGATACCTCATAAGCCAGAAGCAAAATGCCAAATTCCACAAAATAACGCAGTTTGATTATTCTTCAGTTATTATTTTTTTCGTACATTTGTTCGCGAGTGTGTTGTCTTAAAGGGGCACCCTGACGGATGAGTTTTTGTGTGGTAAGAAACACGTCGAGATCACCAGGAAAACACCCTTTACAGAGATTGGAACACTCACTTTGCTCTGGTTTCCTAGAAATCAAACCGTCAAATCGGCGATTCTTCCTTGGCGGAGGTGCTGGAAGTCAAATTATTTCACCCAAAGAGAAGACGTGTGCCGTCTCTTTTCTAATGGCTGCCAAATCGTTTGCACGAAATTTTCGCAATACAAAACTCTTCTTTTAAAAAACAACAACAATTTATCTAAAGGATAACACAAAGGAAATAGCTCCCTTCTTTCTTTTTTTTCCTTTTTTTTTTTACTGCACTACAAAAAACAGAAAACGCTTCAATCACAATGAGTTTGGCCTCCACCCACCCCATCCAAAATGGCTACTCTCTCCGGCATCTCCTCCAAGGAGGACTTGCCGTTTTGACGGTTTAATTTCTAGGAAACCAGAGCAAAGTGAGTGTTCCGATCCTGTCTTTCTGGTGATCTCGACATGTGTCTTGCAAAAAACTCATCCGTCAGGGTGCACCTTTAAGGCCTAGCCACACTGCATACGATTTGACCCCAATACGATACGATTGTGACGATCGACGTCTGTGAGTCGTGATTCACGTGAGAAATACATCCGTCTAAAAATAACTCTACCATTTTCCGTTCACTATGCTCATGTAGACGGCAATACACGGATCAAATAAAAAGTCCTATATATGGCTTGTACCCACGTGTCGTCATATCCGGCCACAAGGAGCGCCATATTATGGGAGACCGCCATCTTAGTCAGTAACTTTGTTTAAAAAACTTGCCAGATCGATGCTGCGTATTTGGCTGTTCCAATTCGAAACTTATCTAAACTGTATTTATATTATATTATAACATCTGGATGTTTTCTTTACACATTTAGATAACATTTTCACTTTGCTTACACACAAGTAAGGACTAAGATGGCGACACTTCCGTTGGAAGAGTCGAGATGCGCACGCAGGTGGGGGGGGGAGCCATCCAAAAATAAGATATTTTATCAGATTCGATCGTGTGCAGGAAACTACCAAATATAGTGAACATATAAACTAGTAGGATTTCATCAGATTTATTTAGACAGTTGAATTTCTTCACGTCAATCATGCCTCACAAATGTCAAAATCGGATTGTAGCGAATCGAATCGTATCGTACGCAGTGTTGCCGGCCCTTTATTTGTTCTTTGCCTGTTTAAAAACAAGCGCGGATTCGCAATCGTTTGTGGCAGCGGTCTA
Source organism: Phymorhynchus buccinoides (assembly GCA_017654935.2). Lineage (NCBI taxonomy): Eukaryota > Metazoa > Mollusca > Gastropoda > Neogastropoda > Raphitomidae > Phymorhynchus > Phymorhynchus buccinoides. The sequence continues at coordinate 28,002,661 of CM065698.1, forward strand.
TTTTTACCACTCCAATCATTACATACACTGAGTCGCCTCCCCTGGCTTTTCAATAATTTTAATCTGCATAAACCAGAATGTTATCTCTGCACCATTTCGTAACTTTTTATATCTTTTGGAAAACATTTTAAAACTATGTATCCTACTTATACTCATCGAAAGAAGAAGAAGCACCGCATACTCGTCGTGTATGTTGTAGTGTCTGTATTACGTATGTTTATTATTTTGTACGCTTTAAAATGAAGATTCATGTGCTCTGTTCAGTATACAATTCTTTCATACCTAAGGACTGTAGATATGACAACTGAAATGTTACTCTTTGCCCAAGTATTTTTTTCTCTTTTACGATATGTGCCGACAATTTTGGACCGACAGACAGACAGACAGACCGACCGACAAAGTGAGTTATAGGTTTGTGGCTTGAGCCACAAACAAAAATGCAGACATTCTCCTTGAAACACAGAGGTTGTTGCCCCTTTCATTCCATAAGGCTACCTGAATGAATGCTCTTACATTAATACAATCACAATACCCGAACCAACATAAATTATTTTTCTTCTTCTGTCTGCCTGTCTGTCTGTCTGTCTGTCTGTTGGTTTATTTGGTTTATGTTCTGTCTGTGCGTCTCTGTCCTGTCTGTTCTTGTCAGTAAGCCAGTCGTTCTCTCTCTCTCTCTCTCTCTCTCTCTCTCTCTCTCTCTCTCTCTCTCTCTCTCTCTCTCTCTCTCTCTCTCTCTCTCATTCTGTCTCTCTGTCTCTATGTCTCTCATTCTGTCTCTCTCTGTATCTCTGTGGCTGTCTCTCTTTCTCTGTATCTTTGCCTCTCTGTCTCTGTCTCTGTCTCTCTCTCTGTCTCTCTCTCTCTCTCTCTCTCTCTCTCTCTCTCTCTCTCTCTCTCTCTCTCTATCTCTCTCTCTCTGGAAAAAATTATACCACAAAACACTACCAACCTCCATGCACTGTTTGATCAAATATTATCTCTCTCTCTCTCTCTGTAAGCGTGCGCGCACGAGTGTGTATATGTGTTCCATCAACATTTTCTCTACTTTCAAATGATTTTCTTTCCTAGCCCACACCTACATACATGTGCATGTCTATTATGTGAATAACAAACGCAATGCGCAGAAGAAAAGACAAATTGTAGCCTTAAAATGAAGACGTAAATGTTTTGCATGCTTTGAAATACGACAAACTTTCCGAGGAAAAAAGGTCATCGTTACAATACAATACAATACAATACAATGCAATACAATACAATACAATACAATACAATACAATGCAATACAATACAATACAATACAATACAATACAATACAATACAATACAAATACAATGCAATACAATACAATACAATGCAATGCAATACAATACAATACAATACAATACAATGCAATACAATACAATACAATACAACACAATACAATACAATACAATACAATGCAATACAATACAATACAATACCAATAACAATACAATACACAATACAATACAAGGTAAAGGTCAAGATGTGCCCCCCACCCCCCCTGCATTTCTCGCTTAATTGTATTTTTCCGATTTTTGCCTTTCCTACCATAGATAAAGCTTTTAATACAGCTGTATGTATGGTAAGAAAGGCAAAAAAAACGGAAAAATACAATTAACCCAATACAATACAATGCAATACAATACAATACAATACAATACAATACAATACAATACAAATACAATACAATGCAATACAATACAATAAACAATACAATACAATACAATACAATACAATACAATGCAATACAATACAATACAATACAATACAATACAATACAATACAATACAATACAATACAATACAATACAATACAATACAATACAATACAATACAATAATTTGAGGGTCTTTTTATGGTGTTTTAATGATCACATCGTAGTTTTAGGAATTGGTTCCTTCTTTAAAAGAAACAAGGGCATCGTCGAGCGGCAGCAACGCATTGTGACAATGCAAAACCCGGCCAGAGTTATGTCCTCTTCCCCCCCCCAATAAACACACCACTTTCCACCCTTACAGAACGCATAAAATACATAGCCAAAAATTTGAAGCGATTCTGTTCAGTAGTTCACGAGATACAGCTGAACTTTTAAGCAAACTTCCTTGCACCGAGTTATGTCCTCTCCCCCCCCCCCCCCCCCCATCCCCCAATAAACACACCACTTTCCACCCTTACAGAACGCATAAAATACATAGCCAAAAATTTGAAGCGATTCTGTTCAGTAGTTCACGAGATACAGCTGAACTTTTATACAAACTTCCTTGCA
>CM065698.1:28009946-28012446 GCA_017654935.2 Phymorhynchus buccinoides
TGCAGTATATAAATACAGACGGCAGGCCGACAGCATCTGATCATGCCAGAACCCAACCACACCTTTTCTAGTTCTAAAACAACAACCAAGAGAGGCTTGCTTCTTCGTTCGATAGAATGATAATCTCTGAGAATGTGTATCGTGAACCGAAGTCAAGAACATCGGTCGGAAAGTTTCTCCATAGTAGTGATGATGTTGTTGTTGTTTTACCCTGGCTTAAAGACTCCAGGGTCGATCATCCCAACAGCCGAAGCGCGTGAACACTAGGCTTCTTCGTTCGATAGAATGATACTCTCTGAGAATGTTTATCGTGGACCGAAGTCAAGAACATCGGTCGGAAAGTTTATCCATAGTAGTGATGATGTTGTTGTTGTTGTTGTTGTTGTTGTTGTCTTACCATGGCTTAAAGACTCCAGGGTCGATCATCCCGACAGCCGAAGCGCTTGAACACTAGGCTTCTTCGTTCGATAGAATGATCCTCTCTGAGAATGTTTATCGCGGACCAGAGTCAAGAACATCGGTCGGAAGGTTACTCCATCTACGGCGCAGTTTAGTAGTGTTGTTGTTGTTCGTTGTTGTTGTCTTACCCTGGCTTAAAGACTCCAGGGTCGATCATCCCAACAGCCGAAGCGCTTGAACACTACGGCACGAATGCACCACAGCTAGAGATGAGAACATTATACGTGCGTGACCGCTTTTTTTAATTTTTAATATTATCCCGTCACCGGCGGCGTAGGCAGCCACACTCCGACTTCGGAGGATAGTAAGTTAGTAGTGATGATAATTACTACTTGTACATCTTGCCTGGACTGTGGATGTTAAAACAAGTGAATTTACGTAACAAACACCAAGACCTGTGGTTTACAGGTTACGTAAGACCTAGCGAGCTGAATAGAAAACCCTGGATTGGCAAAGGTGTGTGTATATTTAAAATGATACGAAAAGTGAGAGACTGCACAAAAGAAAAAAAACATTGAAACAAAAACAAACCGAAAACTAGAGAAATAGATGGGGGTGGGATGGGGGTAGGTTATGGCGGATGGAAGAGGGGTGGAGAGAGGAGAAGGAGAAGGGGGCTGGAAGGGTAGGGGCCATGAGAAAAAAAAGCCTGCGTACGTGTAAATGTATCTGTTGTTTGTTGTCGTTGATGTACCCTGGCTAAAAGACTCCGGGGATCATCCCAACAGAGTAATATTAGTTACTGAGCAGATGACAGCAAAAATAAAAATGACTAGCCCTGGTCAACGATTGAAAATAAAATTGAAAAAATTAAGGGAACCACGCAATGAAAGTGATGGGGGGGGGGAAGAGCGGGGAAACAGGTGAAAACAACAATCTCAAAAAAAGAAAGAAAAATCAACTGACAAAGAAACTAAAATAACAAGACAGGATCAAAACAACAGCGGCGCCAACCCCCCATTTCCCCTAAGGCATCAACAAGAGTAGCAAAAAATATCAACATAGTATTATTTGTCCTTCTCTCTCTCTCTCTCTCTCTCTCTCTCTCTCTCTCTCTCTCTCTCTCTCTCTCTCTCTCTCTCTCTCTCTCTCTCTCTTTCTCTCTCTCTCTCTCTCTCTCTCTCTCTCTCTCTCTCTCTCTCTCTCTCTCTCTTTCTCTCTCTCTCTCTCTCTCTCTCTCTCTCTCTCTCTCTCTCTCTCTCTCTCTCTCTCTCTCTCTCTCTCTCTCTCTCTCTCTCTCTCCCTCTCTCTCTCTCTCTCTCTCTCTCTCTCTCACTCACTCACTCACTCACCTTTGTCCGAGTGTCTCAGTTTCAAAGGTTTATTGATTTCCAAAAGGCTCGTTGGGGGGGGGGGGGGGGGGGGGGGGGGGGGTACATGTCTACAACAACCCACCCCCGCCACCCCCACCCCCCACCCCCGCCACCCCACCCGCCCCCAAACGGGGAATTCAACCACCTTCAAAGAAAGACAGGAAAGAAAAAGAAAAAAAAAGAAAAAAAATGAAAAAACGAGAGAAAGGAGAAAAACGAGTGGAAGAGAGATAAAAAAAATAAAAATAATAATAAAAGGACGAAAGAAAGGAAGAAAGACAGACGGACAGAAGAAAAGAAAGACAGCTTCGAATGTAAATTGAACAAAACAAATGAATAGAAGAAAAACAACAACAACAACATGTGATTGTGATTATTTTGTGTTATCAGAATGTTGGGTAAAAAAAATAAAATTGAAAAATGAAAAAAAAAAAAAAAAAATCTGCAGACAGGATATGAAGGTTAAAGACCCACCAGATCACGTGTCAAAATCGCGGGTTTCACGTGTTTTTCCTCTTATAGCTGGTAAGAAATTTTGTTTTGACCAGGTTTGACTCCCATACACATGCCCCCGAATTCGAAACGAAACATCATTTTAAAGAGCAGTCTCAATTTTGAACTGGGGGGGGGGGGGGGTGAATTTGAATGTGGGTCACAGCTGCTACCCCAGAAAAAAAACATCCAAGGGACTTAATCGTGGTGGGTCAGTGTGTCTTTAAGAAACAGTG
>CM065698.1:28019946-28022446 GCA_017654935.2 Phymorhynchus buccinoides
TGTGTCTGTCTATCTGTCTGTCTTGTCTGTCCACCCAATATCTTGTGCACCGCTGCACAGATGAAGTTGAGCTTAGCGTCCAATCGGTCGTAGACCCTTATGGACGATATCCCCGAAGACAGCAGGTTTTTTCCGGGGATGGAGACGATGCGATGGCGATGAGACAGTGGTTCTGGACGTGGCAAGGCGTCGTGGTGGATTCCCAATAGCGTTCTACTTGAACCCTTGAACATAGGGGTTCACAGTCTGGTACTTGTGTCGTTTGGACGGGTGTCCAAGTCTGGGCTTTCTTCTTCTCCTTGATGCTATTAGGGTGGAATCAGCATCGTCGTCGTCACGGGGCACAGATGGTAAAGCTTTGTGAGACCGCCAGTATGTTGTCGATCTCAACTCCCGCATTTCTTGTCCAAGGCTGCTGATGACTGCTAACCCCTCTCCCGGAAAGGCCGTCTTCGGGACCACCGGGCGACCTGCTCCATACCGGGGTGCTGATGTCGTCGCACACGGGCAGGGGACATGCAGTCAGGTCGAATCGTCTCTGCAGGCGGGTGTATCATTCCCAGCAGTTGCAGCTGCCCCTAACCAGCAACATCCACTGGGCATCGGTGGTCTTGTTGACTCAGAGGCCAACACTGTAGAGATAATCCAAGCCGCCGCATGTCGTCCTGTCCGCATACAAGTCCATCAACTCCCATGGTGAGGGGGGATGACTGTGTCGCCCTTTCTGCTGCCTGCCACTCGGCAGAACTTCAAGTGTAGTCTGCCACCCTTACACTTGGGAATCTGTGACGCTGCACAGAATCACTTCAAATTTTATATAGTGGCATGAAATGTGTTACCTGAAGATGGAAGCCACGATCGAGCTTTGCTCTCGATTTTCTTCTTCTTCTTCTTCTTCTTCTTCTTCTTATTATTATTATTTATTATTATTATTTTATTATTATTATTATTATTATTATTATTATTATTACTACTACTACTACTACTACTACTACTACTACTACTACTACTACTACTACTACTACTACTACTATTATTGTTATTATTATTATTATTATTATTATCATTATCGTTATTGTTATTGTTGAGCCTAATTATTTGACATATCTGGTTTCTTTTGTTCCATGACACACACACAAATACATCGACTGCGTTCTTTGGAGAGAGAGAGAGAGAGAGAGAGAGAGAGAGAGAGAGAGAGAGAGAGAGAGAGAGAGAGAGAGAGAGAGAGAGAGAGAGAGAGAGAGAGAGAGAGAGAGAGAGAGAGAGAGAGAGAGAGAGAGAGAGAGAGAGAGAGAGAATATGTTTAACGTCCTCCTGTCTGGAACAGACACATATGAGACATTAGTAGATATAAAGATGGTGGGGACGATCATGGAGGCAATTTCCCGGAGGCAGTGCAACACCAGGAAAGTCCCACATTTTTAACAATACAGATATTGAAATCTATGGAGAGAGAAAAAAAAATCTCAGTATTTAAGACCTTGTGAACAAAAGCTGCTATAATGAGAGCTCATTTGTCAGCCCATAATGATGAGATAGTTAGCTATTCCCGTCTAGCCAATCAGCTTAAAGTGGTCAGTGACCGATAGCACGCTCTGCCAGTCACGTGGGACCTGGTGAACGTTGTCTAAGCGTAGCGTTTGGTGGCGTTCGCGTTCTTGCAACAAGCGGAGCAGACATTCTAAAATTCTCGTGCTTTCAGTTCTATAAGAAGAACGAGAGCCTTTTTTTCTGCCGATGTGCAGGTCACAATATCTGCATTGCTAAAAATTCGGGACTTTCATGGTGTTGCACTGCCTCCGGGCATTGCCTCCAGGATCGTTCCCACCATCTTTATATCTACTAATGTTCCGTGTCTGTTTCAGACCGGAGGACGTTAAACAGATTTTTCTTCTTCTTTCTGCCGTTGGGTCCAGGCCTTTGTCCGTTTCTTTGTCAGTCTGCTAGTGTTGGCGTAAGTGCATGAACAAACGTATGTCAAAATATCCACAGCCTAAACTAATAAATAGATCACAGTGAAAATTGGCACGATAATTATTAGGCCTATTATTTCCGATCTCTCGACCATAGGCTTTGTCCGTTTCTTTGTCAGTCTGCTTGTGTTGGTGTAAGTGCCTGAACAAACAACAGCCTAAACTAATAAGTCGGTCACAATGAAAACTGGCAGAAGAATGATTATTTCTGGTCTCTCGACGATGATGCCGCTTATGACAGATTACCCCGAAGATCCGACATCAACGGCAAATGCGACTTCAAAAAAGTCGAATTTAAGATTTAATTGAAAGATGGCTACCAGGCGTAGTCAGACGGGGCCAGAGTTTGAAGATTTAGTTTGAAATCTGTGTTATTTTCCCCTACATTGACTTTACTAATCATTCTAGCAGGTGAAATTAAGTCACAGAGCAATCTCTGTTTTGACAACAATATACTAAGTTAGGTCTTCCTGTTCCTGACTCTCCCTGTTCCGTTTTTGTCTTTTACAGCAAGGGAAAGCACC
>CM065698.1:28027446-28034946 GCA_017654935.2 Phymorhynchus buccinoides
GTCTATCTTCTTCCCATTACAGTGTCTTTGGCTCTGGTTGAGAAGGTTTGGCGAAGGCGGAGGTTGTGGATTGGGGAGAGAGGGGGGTAGTTAGTGGTGTGGCAATGACCGGTGGGTGACTGGCCTCTGCCTGTCTGTCAGACTGTGGTAAGTAATGTTGTTGTCCAGAAGGTAGTAAGAAGCGAAGGTACTAACAATAAATAGAGAACGTTCTCTGGTACTAGGTAGGTAGGTGCGTCAATAAGTATGGCTTACAAAGTGGCGAACCAGCTGCGCGCGCGCGCGGGGCCGCACACACGTACAAAATCACGTGCATTTAAACACACACGCATAAACACACATCGACACCGACACCGACAAACACACACAACACACACACACACACACACACACACACACACACACACACACACACACACACACACACACTTAAACGTGTTTTTTTCTCTGTTGAATTTAGACGCGTGAGTCTTCTATTAAAACAAACTTGGGTAAAGGTCAAGATGTGCCACCCCCCCTACCTATCTCGGTTAATTGTATTTGTCCGTTATTGCCTTTCTTACCATACATAAAGCTGTATTTTAGGAACATTTTTAGCTAATAACCTTTTTGGAATACTAACCCTAACCCTAACCCTAGCCCTAACCCTAACCCTACCCCCCACCGTATAAGACGGGAAAACGCAACGAACCACAACTGTGACAAATCGCGGTGTACTGCAGTACATAGTGGGGGGTAGGGTTAGGTTTAGGGGTAGGGTTAGGGTTAGGGTTAGTATTGCTAAAGAAGATCGGAGAGGGAGAGAGAGAGAATGAATGAATGAATCGATTTTATTTATAGAGGGTAATAGAGTAAGCAATAACATGCTTTTTTTTTACATCCAGCCCTCTGGACAAAATACATATATAAAAGTAGAAAATGGAAAACGAAAATAAGCACAGACAAAATAATATAAAACATGCAAAATACATCCCTATATTGTAACACAACAGAGAGAGAGAGAGAGAGAGAGAGAGAGAGAGAGAGAGAGAGAGAGAGAGAGAGAGAGAGAGAGAGAGAGAGAGAGAGAGAGAGAGAGAGGGGGGGGGAGAGAGAAGAAAGAGAGATAGAGACGAGAGAGAGACAGACAGACACACACATACATAAACGGACAGACAGATAGACAGACGGACAGACAGAGACAGACGGGTAGAAAGAGGGGAAGTCAAGAGATAGTAAACGACAATAACAGTGACAGAAGGCAAACAACACACAAAACACACAAAAAGAATCAAATATCCATATCGACAGACCTTCACTCAGACAGACAGACAAACAGACAGACAGACAAGCAAACGAACAAGCACAGCACAGACACACCGACACACCACCGCCAATGCCAATGCGGATCACCTGTTGGTCCGTTGAGTGCTAGTAAACATGTGCGCGTGTCGTTTGGCTGGCTGGGTGGCTGGCTCGGGGCATCACGACTGTCCGATTCACGACAGTCAGATCAGATTCTCGGCTGTTGAACCGTTCGCTTCGTGTCAAGTAAACCCGAGTTCGAACCGGGGATACAGTGGATTTTCCCTCTCATTTTGCACTAGGCCTTACGGTCTGAATGTGGAGTCTTACGGATGAGACGATAAACCGAATAGACCGTTGCCTGTCAGTAGCCCCTCCTCCCCCCCCCCCCCCCTGGGGATTTTTTGGGAGAAGTCCCGTGTGCCCATGCACTTACCACACGTTAAACCCAGTGGAACGAAAAAGTTGTGATTTGGTCAAAATTTAACACATACACACACACCGTTCGTTCCTCATCAGTCATAAAAAAATCGCCTGCCATTTTTTTTAAAAATGGGTGTCGCGCCTCTGGCTGCGACGCGCTGTCCAGGTGGGAGCAACCCGAATTTCACAGAGATGCCTCTGTGACTATAAAGTACCTAATAACGTCCTTTCGTGGACATTAATTGTGTTCTCTCGCGGACGCCATGGCCTACATACAATAAGCCTAGGGGTCTCCCATAGCCACATACATTCTTGATCAACATGTCACAGTCTCTATTCAGATCCTGAATTTTGAACCGCCAGTGCAAACCTCCGCCAAGGAAGACTCTGCCTTTTCCCTTTGTTTTCTGTCATCTACTATCTTTCTGACTTATTGGCCCCATTCTCCTGCCTTTCATTTAAAAACAAAATTCCAAATATTTTTTTCTCCTTTGAGCTCCTCCGAAATCAGAATGTGTCGGCTGTACGCAGCGGGGAGACCAGTGAAAACTGAAAACAGGCTAACATGAAGACAGACAGACACACACAAACCACCAGTGTGTGCATTTGTATGTGTTCTTTTTGCTTGTTATTTCTTTATTTTATTACTATGTTCTGTTCCAGTGTCTTATTACTTTGGGCAGCCAATATTGTGTAACATATCTGTGTGTGAGCGCCTTGTCTAAGCTTTAAGCTTGTTGTGCTCGTTTCCATTTGTTTATGTTGCTGCCATATTGATTTTCAATAACATTCGTTTAAACCATTTGTATGTGCACGCACACTGTCTCTGTCTGTCTGTCTCTCTCTCTCTCTCTCTCTCTCTCTCTCTCTCTCTCTCTCTCTCTCTCATCCTCTCTCTCTCTCTCTCTCTCTCTCTCTCTCTCTCTCTCTCTCTCTCTCACTCTCTCTCTCTCTCTCTCTCTCTCTTTCTCTCTCTCTGGTCTCTCTGGTCTCTCTCTCTCTCTCTGTATGTCTGTCTCTCTCTCTGTCTGTCTGTCTGTCTGTCTGTTTGCCAATATGTGTCTGTCTCTCATTTTTTCTCTCCCGTGTTTTCACCCAAGCTCGCATACTCACATACACACGTAAACGAACACATGTATGTCTCTGTCTGTGTCTGTCTGTCTGTCTGTCTGTCTCTCTCTCTCTCTCTCTCTCTCTCTCTCTCTCTCTCTCTCTCTCTCTCTCTCTCTCTCTCTGTCTCTCTCTCTCTCTCTCTCTCTCTCTCTCTCTCTCTCTCTCTCTCTCGTCTTCTTTAGCACACATGCAAACACACACACTGCAAGCCGGTTTTTTTTCCAGCGGATTCTGACTACCGTGAAAGTCATAAGTTATCATTCTAACAGACGTGATAGTTTGGTCATTACGACGACGTCACTGATACGGAACCGACAAAGATCGAGGAGTATGTCAGCCGTGATCGTGACAGCCGTGGCTATCCCGGCTTTCTGGTTGGCCTTCACAACGATCGTTGACTCTTGCGGGCCAGACACACGTACGTCAGGTAAAAAAATCGCACGACTGTACGATGCGATTCGATCACGTGGGGGGGGGGTCTCCAAGACCACATGTGATTGGCGCGTCGAGATCGCGTGATCGAATCGTGTCGTACAGTCGTGCGATTTTGGGTGGACGTGTGGCTGGCCCTTTTAGTCTTTCCAACGATTATTATTTCGCTCAGTTCGTCGACCTGCTGTAGATAATAGTAAGCAAGTATAGCGAGGCCAGGGTGGGTGGTTTATGACCAAACTTTCGCTTCAAAAGGGAAGAAGAATAGATATGTTTTATTATTCCTTACCTTGAGGGAGGGGAAATGAAGTTAAAAATCAAACGAACAAACAAACAAACAAAACAAGAAAGTAGTCATATTATCGTGGAACTGAGTTTTCAGGGATGGTTTTTGCTATTGGGGACAAGTGCCGTAAAATCTTATTATTTTTCCCGCAAATGTATTTTCTAAGACATAAAATTTATCAACCAAGGGTTCCAGCAAAACAATAGTATAAGTGCATGGCTTTGTACATCGATTTCTCGGCAAATATGTAGATTTACACCCTCCTGCTCTATTGCTTGGTTCTTTTTGTGGTTAGGGATAGGGTTAGGGTTAGGGTTAGGGTTAGGGTTAGATGGTCTTTAGGGTTTTTGCCACAAGGGCATGGTCTTTTGCCACAAGCATCTGTTTTGGGGGGTCAAAATCATCTATTTTTTGGAGCATTAAATCGCTGCCATTTTCTAAAGAATGAAACAGTGAGGCCAAGAGAAGAGGACCCATTTCTTTCCCTTTGTTCAATTTCGTCAGCACTCATTACTAGACAATGTGGCGGTACCATAGCCGATGAGGTTTAACCGAGGCGTGGTTACCGCTACACCTATGTATAATGCTAAAAACGCGGGACTTTACTGGTGTTGCACTGCCTCTGGGCATTGCAGCCAGTATTGTTCCCACCATCTTTGTATTTACAAATGTCCCATATGTGTCTATGACCGAGAGGACGTAAAACATCATTTTCATCAATCTGTTCAATTTCGTTCTCTCCTCTCTTGGCCTCACGATTTCATTCTTTGATTAACCTAAAAATTCCTTTCGAGGCTTACCAGTTTGTTCTGTGTTGTGTGTTGTTGTTTATGTGTAACATATTCAAGGTTAGAAGGCTATGCCACTCTTGGATAGATGTTGATTTGTTTGTATGTCGTCCTCTCCACCATTGTTGATGTGTACTGTGTGGGTGAAGGGTCATGAAGGCGAACTTGGCACATTCTTTATTGAGAATGATGCTCTTTGTTTGTCTCCCTTTGGCTCTGACCCACGCATTGCTAGATGATTGGTATCGTAATCAACTTTGGTGGAGGGAAGTTAATTAGAAAGAGAGTTCTCCCCAATTTCGTATTTTCTAAAAGATACGCCTGCAACTAGTTTTACCCCCCCCACCCCCCCCCCCCCCCATCTCCCCGTAGGAATTGCCCCCCCCCACCCCACACCACACCACACACACACACACACATTCTGGACGTTCTGTGCTTCTAACTTTCTCTGATCTGTTACTCTCTTTGACTCTGCCTTTTCCCTTTGCTAACTGTCATCTACTACCTTTCTGTCGTATTGGTCCATTCTCCTGCCCTTTGGTTTTTTTCTTCTTCAAGAAACGCGTACAAAGATTTTCTCTGGCTGAAGACGGACATCACTGATGGGCCTAACTATTTCTAAGTTAGGCGCCTAACGGCAGCATGACGCATCTGCGCTCATATGACACGAGACTGTCTGAGCGATCGAAGAAGAAGAAGACTAGTTTCGTTTCTTTCCTTTTAATTGTTTTGCTACAGGTGCTGCTGTTGTAAAAATAGCAGGCATTTGAAGAATTACGGGTCGCTATTTTGTTGTTTGCTGTTGTTGTTGTTGTTGTTGTTGTTGTTGTTGTTGTCGTCGCTGTTGTCTTACCCTGGCTTAAAGACTCCAGGGATCATCCCAACAGCCGAAGCACTTGCACACAGAGAGAGAGACAGAGAGAGAGAGAGAGAGAGAGAGAGAGAGAGAGAGAGAGAGAGAGAGAGAGAGAGAGAGAGAGAGAAGAGAGAGAGAGAGAGAGAGAGAGAGAGAGAGAGAGAGAGAGAGAGAGAGAGAGAGAGAGAGAGAGAGAGAGCCTAGGAGGAAGAGACAGGAAACAACGTAAAGGTGTGAGTATATATGTGCATGTGCATGTGCGAGCTTGCTTGTGTGTGCGAATCTTAAGTTTTAAGAGAGAGAGAGAGAGAGAAGAGAGAGAGAGAGAGAGAGAGAGAGAGAGAGAGAGAGAGAGAGAGAGAGAGACGAGAGAGAGAGAGAGAGAGCGAGAGAGAGAGAAGTGTGTTGGTGGTGGTGGTGTAGTGGGTGTGGTGTGGTGTGTGGGGTGGAGTCTACCCACCAAACACCTCGTGGCCATAATATCAAACTAACCTAGATTCAACCGGGGTTTGTTGTACTGGGGACGGGGGCATTGACCAGACAGTCACCGGCCTGCCCCCTTGCTCTCGAGAGTAGTACACCTGGGAAGGTCCCGATTGACCCTTTCCCATCTCGCCCTTTCTTTGAAGCTTAACCCCTTGGATGGAAGTTCAGTTTAACGTCGCGTATCGGCTTTCGCCATGTACGACGGGCTGAACAAACCAACCAGGGTATAAACAAAAATTTATGTTCCTGAATCACTGTCTTAGCCAAAAGGCCGAGAAGCGATCAGACTGGTTTGACTGCCCCCTGGCGGTCAAATGTGCGTCCTAAGCTGCTCATTTTTTGGCTGTATACCTCCGCACGTGAGTTCTCTTAGGCGAGGAGTGCTAATTCGCCCTTTTCAAGGAGTCCCGTTCTGCCCCTTTCTCCCGCAAATTCATAACTTCTTAATCTTGGGTGGATCAGGTCCAGCCACACGTCCACTAAAATCGCACGACTGTACGATACGATTCGATCACGTGGTCTCCAAGAACAAAATGTGTGATTGGCGCATCGAGATCACGTGATCGAATCGTATCGTACAGTCGTGCGATTTTAGTGGACGTGTGGCCGGCCCTATATGGGCCGAAGCATGTATGCGTATATGTACGTGTGTGTGTGTGTGTGTGTTTGTGTGTGTGTGTGTGCGCGCGCGCGCGCGCGCGCGCGCGTGTGTGTGTGTGTGTGTGTGTGTGTGTGTGTGTGTGTGTGTGTGTGTGTGTGAGAGAGAGAGAGAGAGAGAGAGAGAGAGAGAGAGAGAGAGAACACTGGAACACTGGATTTTTAATGTGAGGCCTCCGGCCTTTCCACATGGGGACATGTACAATCAACCGCACAACATTCAATCAAACCAATAGAAATACCTTGATAAGAGAGAGAGGGAGAGAGAGAGAGAGAGAGAGAGAGAGAGAGAGAGAGAGAGAGAGAGAGAGAGAGAGAGAGAGAGAGAGAGAGAGACGTACACCCTTGCTTACACAAAAAGAGAGAGCGAGTGAAGTGCTTCACGGTACACAAAAGGTCCCATACAAAAATAACCATGCTGACCTTGACCTTGAAGGTTGACCTTGAAAACGTAAATTCCTTCTTGTGGCCATATCTTTCACATCGTTGGACTTACAGTGTTCAATTGTGGTGTGCAGATGCATTGGCTTATGGTAATTCCGAATATGAAGTACAAAAAAAAATCACGGTCAAGGTCACAAGGTCACGGTTATAGTCTGCCGATAGGACCATCTGTAACCGGTCATTACCAACCACACATTTTTGTTAGACATTTATTAGTCCCCGAGCCGAAGGTTCGGGGAGCTATTGTTTTTGTCTGGTCCGTCCGTTCGGTGTCCGTCCGTCCGTCCGGTGTCCGTCCGGTGTCCGTCCGGCGTGCCTCCGTCCGTCCGGCTATTCGTCCGTTTTTCTCAAAAACTATTCAGTCTATCATCATCAAATTTGGTATACTAGTTTGCCAAGATGCAAGCTATCCACTGATGTATTTAGTTTTACATTAAGGTCAAGGTCGCGCCAGTTACGGGGCTCAAACCCCGAAACACATAATCGCTAATATCTCGCGAAGTTTTGCATGTATTTTAATGCAGTTTTTGTCACAACATTTCTTGTTGAAGTTTGATGCACTCAGTTGATGACAATAACACTAGGCTGATCCTAACCCTAGTTCAGCCGCTCGGGAACTTATCTGCCGCTCGGCGATACACTTGTTATACGTTAATATTTGAAATGTTGCTCATCACTCATTTGTTAGTTGGCAGTAGAGTTGAGAACCGGTTCAAAATTCCGAACCGGTT
>CM065698.1:28039946-28047446 GCA_017654935.2 Phymorhynchus buccinoides
ATGGTCGGTCCATTTTAGGGTGCGACCCACCATCACCCGTCACGGAATTTGCCGAAGTTCCCCGGATTTCACTCACTCACTCAGTCAATGCGATCGGAAAAAGCACGAGGACTCACTCCCCACTCACTGTATGATGATCCTGCGTGTTTTTCTTTTGGGGGGAGGGAGAAATCTTGGCTGGCTAGTCCGTCTTCTCAGTCTCAGTCGAGTCAGTCCCTGGATGAGAGAAACGTATGAATGTACGGTATGCTTGCGACGTTTAGTTGAGTGGATGGATCGATCGATACCCGGACTCGCGCGCAAGCGATGATCGATGTATTGATCTGTTTTTGTTTTGCCGAGGCTCTTCGTCGTGTTCAGTGACACACAGGCTTGTCTACATCACGCGCTGCGCTTTCATCCATTGTTATTCAGCGGCAGAGCCAGGTGAGAGAGCTTGAGTTCAGTCGAAGGTTAGTTCGATTGTGGGGAGGTGTTAATCTGCGTTTTTGCCTGTCGTTTTTAGAAAAAAGAAAACAGTGCTGTGTGCGAATCTTTTAAAAAAGATGGGATACTGCTTGTGTCACAAGGTGTGTCGTCTTTTAGAAGACACACACACACACACACACAAACAAACACAAATTTAAAGAACCGGTTGTCTTTGGAAAGTTGACATGACAGTTTCCTCTCTACGGGGTGACGACGGGAAGTAAAACTAATATTTTGTTATTTCTATTCGCGTTTCCCCCCCCGGCTGATTATTAAAGTATTTCCAGGTAAATTGAAGCGTGGCTCTGTCAACATTTGAACAAAATGGTGTCGACTAAAATTACTTTCGGTTCCCCCGCCTCACCAACTTTTCCTATTCAGAAAAAAATATCCCAATACTGAGAATCAGCATTTTTTTGCCATGCTCGGTTACGCGTGATAGGGTTGATATTAGGTTAGGGTTAATTTCCTGAAACAACATGTTGATATTATTAAAAGTCCGTGATCGTGAAGAGGGTGAAGTGGGCCTAGGGCCTACATGTTTTTTGCGTTCCCCCCCCCCCCCCCCCACCCCCCCCCCCCCCCCCCCCCACCCCCCCCCCCCCCCCCCCGCCCCCCCGCCCACCCCCCCCCCCCCCCCCCATTGTTCAATAGCACTGCTAGGATTATATCTTTAACACGATAAATTGAGGTAATCATGATCTCTGACATTCAGATGATGTCGTGGTCAATGTCGATAAAGAAACGACATATGTTACAGGGTAGTATTGATTTATTGATTGGGAAGCTGCGTTTCGGTAACAAGTAGGTATGGTGCAATTCCTAACTGCGCAGTTACTCGGCGGGTTACGAAAGCGGGGGCAGGCCAAGGGACTGTACCTCTTCTGTCGCTGACACTTTTTGTGCATCGATTCGCTCCCTTGGTATAGAAAGCGCACACAGAGAGAGAGAGAGAGAGAGAGAGAGAGAGACTGGACACTGGAAAACTTTATTCGTCAAGGATATGAGAGAGAGAGAGAGAGAGAGAGAGAGAGAGAGAGAGAGAGAGAGAGAGAGAGAGAGAGAGAGAGAGAGAGAGAGAGAGAGTGCGAATGCGAATGCGAATGCGACAGTTTATTCAGTTCAGGCCTAGGCCCCTCACTGAAGGGGTGTCAAGTAATATTCTACAATGCATGTTGATATAAATACATAAACAACCATAATCACGAAGCAGAGAGAGAGAGAGAGAGAGAGAGAGAGAGAGAGAGAGAGAGAGAGGTTTCTAGCTGAAATTTAAATAATTCTTCAGGGGGGTTTTCTGTACATAACTTCCCCCTGTTGTTGTGTGTACTGTAACATAAGATTTCACACCCGAACCACTGCTAATGTATTTAAACTTCTAACTATAAATTATGTTTTCTCATTTGCATCAATGTTCATATGAATCAATTTGCATACTGTGCTTGTGGTGTAGAGTGGCACAGTGGTAGAGCGTTCGCCTCGTGTCAAGTCAACCCGAGTTCGAACTTGGGTACAGGGGATTTTTCCTCTCACTTTGCACTGGGCCTTACGGTCTGAACGTGGAGTCTTTCGGATGAGACGATAAACCGAGATCCCGTGTGCCCATGCACTCAGCACACGTTAATCCCAGTGGCAACGAACTAGTTGTCATTGGTCAAAATTATCCCCCCCCCCCCTTTTCTTCATCATCAGTCGCACAAAAATCGCATGCAAAATTATTTTTAAAAATGGGTGGCGCGCCTCTGGCTGCGACGCGCTCTGCAGGTGGGAGCAACCCGAATTTCACAGACGCTTCCGTGACTATAAAGTACCTAATACCTAATGAGGGTTAAATTATTCAGAAGTTAAACAGGTGTTATTTCGTCAAGTTGTTATTTTGTTACATTTTCTTACTTATCGCCATCGATAATCACAAAAACAATCCCCTCATAATTATGTCGGTAAAGGTCAAGCCCCCCCCCCCCCCCCCCCCCCCCCCCCCCTACATTTCTCCCCCCTTAATTTTCGTAATTGTATTTTTCCGTTTTTGCTTTTCTTACCATACATAAAGCTGTATTTTAGGAACATATTTAGCTAATAACCTTTTTGGAATACTAACCCTATCCCTAACCCTAGCCCTAAACCTAACCCTACCCCCCACTATGTACTGCAGTACACCGCGATTTGTCACAGTTGTGGTTCTTTTTTAATTTATTTATGCTTTACGTCCTCCCGGTGTCGCAGGTAAAAAACACTGCAGGCAAAAAACACTGAGGGAGTGTTTTTTACCTAGGCAAAAAACACTGGGAGTGTTATTTGCCTAGGAATAAAACACTCCCTCCACCAGGAAAATAAGACTGTCGTTAGGAAATTAACACTCCCCAGGCCAAAAAATACATTAAAAAAATGGAAAGAAAAAATTGTGTTACTTCTTAATAATTCAATCGCTCCCGCTCTCCCGCCCCCCATTCTCTTTCTCTCTCTCTCTTTCTCTCTCTTTCTCTTTCTTCCTCTCTCTCTTTCTCCCTCTCTCCCCTCCTCTCCCCCCTCTCTCTCTCTCTCTTGAAAAAGCTTCCTAGACAACGATAAAAAGAAAACACACTTTTATTCAGTGTTAAAAATAGTAACAAAAAATGAGTATGAAATGATGGCGCTGATACCATAATTTTGCACAACCCTCATTCCGCGATTCTTCCGACACCAGGGCGGCCCAGTGTGAAATAGCCTAATAAGAAAGCTTATTTGAGAGCAACTGAAACGCATTGAATTTTACTCAGTGGTATTAATTCAAACCGCGTTGAATTGTTCTCTCCAAATAATTGTAAAATCGTGATTTAAGGGGAAAAAAGGGTAGTGGTAGCAATTATGGCTATTGTAATATCAAATTCCGTAAGATTTTTTTTTTAACCAAAGGGGAATGTGTTTTTCCTGAAGTAATTTATTTCCTGCGTGACGGGAGTGTTGCTTACCTAAGGGGAGTGTTTCTTTCCTAGGAAAATAATCCACAGGGAGTGCATTTTGCCTAGGAAAAAACCACTGGGAGTGTTTTTTACCTGGAAGTCTTTCTTGCCTGCTACACCGACCGAAGCCATATGGGACATTTCTTTTAATTTTAGATTTTTTAGTTGTGGTTCGTTGCGTTTTCCCGTCTTATAGGGTGGGGGGTAGGGTTAGGGTTAGGGCTAGGGTTAGTATTCCAAAAAGGTTATTAGCTCAAACTGTTCCTAAAATACAGCTGTATGTATGGTAAGAAAGGCAATAACGGGAAAATACAATTAACCGAGAAATGCAGGGGGGGTGGACAGACAGACAGACAGTAAACGCATAGGCTATGTTCCAGTTCAATCTAGTTCCGTTATCCCCCCTCCCCCCCTCCCCCCCTCCCGCCAAATTCAACGCCTTGATTCTTTCCGTTGGTTCCTTCAATCTTGCCTTAGTTTTTTTCTTCGGGTGAGTAGCGCTATCGCTACGTATCGAAAGAACTACCCGTTGCTACCACCACCGCTACCCATAGAGAACAATACTTCACGATGACTGTGCCAATCTTGTCAGTTTGAATTCCGACAGACTTTACCCCTAACCCTATTCCTAACCCTAACCCCGAACCCTTTTCGTAATTAACCTAACCCTATTCCTTACCTATGTTTAACCCTAACCCCTAACCCTTAGTTGCCGTAGTAGTGATTTAGCCCAGTAGTGTTATCGATGCGTAGTGACAGCCGTACTGATTTATCTTGGTAGTGTTATCGATACGTAGCGATAGCGGGATGCCCCCCTCCCTCTTCCACATTGGATGCAGGCGAACGGGGAGTTCTGTATTCACCTATTCCTTTTTCACCTGTACCTTTTCATCTATTCCTCTCTCGTCTACTCCTCTTTCACCTATTCCTCTTTCACCTACATTATCTGAGAGAGTCTGTTTCACCTACATTATCTGAGAGACTGTTTCACCTACATTATCTGAGAGAGTTAGTTTCACCTACATTATCTGAGAGAGTCTGTTTCACCTACATTATCTGAGTCTGTTTCACCTACATTATCTGAGAGAGTCTGTTTCATCTACATTATCTGAGAGAGTGTTTCACCTACATTATCTGAGAGAGTCTGTTTCACCTACATTATCTGAGAGAGTCTGTTTCACCTACATTATCCGAGAGTGTTTCACCTACATTATCCGAGAGTGTTTCACCTACGGTATCAACAGCTTGCTGGTCTCTCTCTCTCTCTCTCTCTCTCTCTCTCTCTCTCTCTCTCTCTCTCTCTCTCTCTCTCTCTCTCTCTCTCTCTCTCTCTCTCTCTCTCTCTCTCTCTCTCTCTCTCTCTCTCTCTCTCTCTCTCTCTCTCCTCTCTCTCTCTCTCTCTCTCTCTCTCTCTCTCTCTCTCTTTCGCTATGAACGGTATTCATTATTGCATAACATGATGTCTACTAACCACATTATCACCATTGTCTATGCACCCTTTACATGTCCTCCCCTTCAGCCGTTCGTCCTTCCCCTTTGTACTGTGGCCCAAGGCCGAAGCGCAATTAAAAACGGGTGACAGGAATAAGACCTAAAATACAATGCAGCCTAAGGTCGACAAAACATGGCGTGTATAACATTGCCGCCTAAGGTCGAAAATTTACCAGAATTATGCCATGTCGCCTAAGACCTAATATACAATGCAGCCTAACACCTAAATATACCGTGTCGCCTAACACCTAAAATACAGTGCTGCCTAACACCTAATATACAATGCAGCCTAACACCTAAATATACTGTGTCGCTTAACACCTAAAATACAGTGCAGCCTAACACCTAATATACGATGCAGCCTAACACCTAATATACGAGGCAGTCTAAGACCTAATATACGATGCAGCCTAACACCTAATATATATATAATGCATCCTTAGACCTAATATACGGTGCAGCCTAACAGCTAATATATGGTCAGCCTATCACCGAATATTTGAAACCGAGTTTTGAAACGAACTGAATGTTTGGTAGGTTGGTTGATTGTGTGGTGGTTTTTTTTTTATAACTTCCATTAACAGTGTCATTTTTAAGACTTGATATTCACTCGGCCTGCACGTGCAAAACGAGGATATGTGTGCAGGATATGTGTTGAATGAGTGAATCAATCGATCACTCTCTCTATATATATATATTAAATTAAATTTTGTTGTATGCAGTTATATTTTTTAAAATTTCAATTCATTTTAATTCAAATAAAGTAATAGCCTACACCTCTTACCTCATCGTGTGTGTGTCAAGTTTTTCCTCCGTATATTAGGTGTTAGGCTGCACTGTACATTTCGATGTTAGGCCGCATCGTATATTAGGTCTTGGGCTGCACCGTATATTAGGTGTTAGGCTGCACTGTACATTTCGATGTTAGGCTGCATTGTATATTAGGCTGCACCGTATATTAGGTGTTAGGCTGCACTGTACATTTCGATGTTAGGCATTGTACATTAGGTCTTAGGCTGCACTGTACATATTAGGTGATGTTAGGCTGCACTGTACATTTCGATGTTAGGCTGCATCGTATATTAGGTGTTGGGCTGCACCGTATATTAGGTGTTAGGCTGCACTGTACATTTCGATGTTAGGCTGCATTGTATATTAGGTCTTGGGCTGCACCGTATATTAGGTGTTAGGCTGCACTGTACATTTCGATGTTAGGCTGCATCGTATATTAGGTCTTGGGCTGCACCGTATATTAGGTGTTAGGCTGCACTGTACATTTCGATGTTAGGCTGCATTGTATGTTAGGTGTTAGGCTGCATTGTATATTAGGTGTTAGGCTGCATTGTATATTAGGTGTTAGGCTGCATTGTATATTAGGTGTTAGGCTGCACTGTATATTAGGTGTTAGGCTGCACTGTATATTAGGTGTTAGGCTGCACTGTATATTAGGTGTTAGGCTGTATATTACTTGGGTACACCGTATTATTAGGTGTTAGGCTGCACTGTATATTTAGGTGTTAGGCTGCACTGTATATTAGGTGTTAGGCTGCACTGTATATTTATTAGGCTGCATTGCATATTAGGTGTTAGGCTGCATTGTATATTAGGTGTTAGGCTGCATTGTATATTAGGTGTTAGGCTGCATTGTATTAGGTGTTAGGCTGCATTGTATATTAGGTGTTAGGCTGCACTGTACATTTCGGTGTTAGGCTGCATTGTATATTAGGTGTTGGGCTGCACAGTATATTAGGTGTTAGGCTGCACTGTATATTAGGTGTTAGGCTGCACTGTATATTAGGTGTTGGGCTGCATTGTATATTAGGTGTTAGGCTGCACTGCATTAGGTGTTAGGCTGCACCGTATATTAGGTGTTAGGCTGCATTGTATATTAGGTGTTAGGCTGCACTGTATATTTAGGTGTTAGGCTGCACTGTATATTAGGTGTTAGGCTGCACTGTATATTAGGTCTTGGGCTGCATCATTCGGTGTTAGGCTGCATCGTATATTAGGTGTTGGGCTGCACCGTATATTAGGTGTTAGGCTGCACTGTATATTATGTTAGGCTGCACTGTATATTTTGGGCTGCACCGTATATTAGGTGTTAGGCTGCACTGTATATTTGTTAGGCTGCATTGTATATTAGGTGTTAGGCTGCATTGTATATTAGGTGTTAGGCTGCACTGTATATTTAGGTGTTAGGCTGCATTGTATATTAGGTGTTAGGCTGCACCGTATATTAGGTGTTGGGCTGCTGTACATTAGGTGTTATTGTGTATTAGGTGTTAGGCTGCATTGTATATTAGGTGTAGGCTGCACTGTACATTAGGTGTTAGGCTGCATTGTATATTAGGTGTTAGGCTGCACTGTACATTAGGTGTTAGGCTGCACTGTATTTTAGGTGTTAGGCTGCACTGTACATTTCGATGTTAGGCTGCATTGTATATTAGGTGTTGGGCTGCACTGTATATTAGGTGTTAGGCTGCATTGTATATTAGGTGTTAGGCTGCATTGTATATTAGGTGTTAGGCTGCATTGTATATTAGGTGTTAGGCTGCACTGTATGGCCTGCACTGTATTTTAGGTGTTAGGGTGTATATTAGGT
>CM065698.1:28052446-28059946 GCA_017654935.2 Phymorhynchus buccinoides
TGAATTTTAATAAGAAAAATCTGTATGAGAAATAAGTACCTATCGTGAATTCAATACCCTTCAAAAGCGCACTATAGAGCCATTCTTCTTTCATGTGATAAAGAAGTCATTTACTATTATTTAAAATATTGATAAAAAAAATAAGTGCTCAATCTACACGAAGAGAACCAAGAAATAGAGCGGGGAGGTGTAAATCTACAGTTTTGCCGAGAAATCAATATATACAAAGCCATGTCACTTAGTTTCGGTTGTTGTTTTTCTAAAATGGCGGATGATAAAAAAAAATACGTCCGTGCAAACAAAAATAAATAATAATAAATATTAGAAAATATCCCTGACTTCTCAGTGTTTAATGATGAATCTTCTGTTCTTCCTGCATGCCACATGACGCCTCTGAATGAATTAATGAAAAATGGTGTTTTACGTCCTTGTGACGTAAGTGTCCCGCGCGACCCGCTTTCTTTATTTCTTATCTACACCCCCCCCCCTCTCCCCTCCCCACCCCCTCTCCTTTTCATTTCTCGACCAACCGCCACGTTAATTGCCCGGCTACTTCAAAACGAACGCCGACTAAAGCAATTATCCCTTTTGAACCACGGTTATCTCCCTTTGTAAGATACCGCGTCCTTACCCGTGACAACCGAGGTTATCTCCCTTTGAAGATGGTTTTGCTGTTTGAATCACAAGGTTAGGAATGTCAGGAATGTGCTAAGGATGGAATAGGCGCGTGATTGTTCAGTACATTTAGAACAGCAATCTTGTGACGTGTGGACTGTAATACACCAATAGCAGGCTTTCATTGTTTGAAAGTGAAGGCTATAATTGGAGTGGTGAGAAAAAGTTGTCACACAAGATGCTGAAACGTAGCTAGAGCAACACTCACAACCAGTCATCATAAGCCCACTAGTAAGTATTATTGATGGCAGGTGATTGAGATCTTGTTTGTTTGACTCTAGTTTTGATCTAGATCCTATGTTCAATGATGAATAAGGAGTAGATAGATATGCTATAGAAAAGAAGTGGTAAACATTCTATTCTATTTATGTGCACTGATTATTTGTGTGTGTGTGTGTTTTTGACTTGAACACTTTTGGTACCAGAACCGGAGTTTATGCCTACTAACCCTTTTGTCTATTTTTAGTAGGAAACCTATGGGCCGCAATCTTGCACTATTTTTAGTAGGAAACCTATGGGCCGCAAT
Organism: Phymorhynchus buccinoides; assembly: GCA_017654935.2. Lineage (NCBI taxonomy): Eukaryota > Metazoa > Mollusca > Gastropoda > Neogastropoda > Raphitomidae > Phymorhynchus > Phymorhynchus buccinoides. The sequence continues at coordinate 28,053,648 of CM065698.1, forward strand.
CTTGCACTTTATGATACCATTCCTTTCCAGGTGTTGGATGGAGAATGATGTTGTATTGATCACCTTTTATGTTTTACTAATCTCAGTTTGTTAACTGAAATTCAGTTTATTTATTAACTACATGTAGTGCTATTGTACAAGGGAAGCCTTCTAGCCGGTTGGGATCCACTAATTCCCTGCCGACTGAAGCCCCTTGTCTCTAAGCCATAGAGATCTACATCCACCTTCTCCTGTGATTATCAGCAGGGCATCGTGGGCCGGATGATCATCCCGGACTCCACCAAGCACCAAGACGGGTCCGTCGCCAAGACAACCTGCACCCAGAATCCGCGAGGAGACCACGCCTGAACCGTGCCATCCCGCGAAGCCGTAATACGGAACGACTGGGAGCTACTCTCACCTGACGAGCAAGCCCAGAACTTCAAACAGCTAAGTCTACCTGACTGCGCCAATCATTTGAACTTTCCTACGGACACCGAATATAATTAGTAACCCTTCCGGCATGGGGCGAACCTTATAGAAAGACAAAAGTCTTGTGAATCCTTTCGGATTTCATTGTGTTTTAACCATATTTTGTTTTGGCGCCATTGAGCTGCTTTATTATTATTGTTGCATAATCTTATGCAGATTTTGGGAGTAAATAAAATACAAGTGTCAAATAATCCTGAACCCTTTGGTCAGACTGATGAGAGTGGGAGTCTTGTAATTTCATGTAAAACCCTACTTCTCTCTGTCTGCCATTTAGAGCAATTCAACCACTTGTATTTCTTACAACCATCTGACGAGCCAGAACCCGGGCACAAATATATAAATTTATTAGATGAAAAGGGGCCGGGAAAGTTGCTCATCTCCCATACCCTAGAGAAGTGGGCTAAAGGCAAATTATCTAAAGTCTTCCCTAGGGACTTAGCCTTTTAACCCATTACCTCGTCACATCTAATTGGGGGCTCGCGTCCGGGATATTTTTTTTCATAAAGTCTAACAAATTTCAATTCAAACTGTAGTTCCTTTTCAAAACTTATCTTGTGTCCACTGGGAAAGTTATTGTGATTTGGTTCACTGTGTTTTGATTTGATTTGTTTGAATGCTATTTATGACTTTATTTTGATGTGCATGCTATTTCTGTTTATGCTGAAATAGTTAAGTGTTGTTTGATACATTCAACTCAGCAGCTTTGTTTTTATTTTGAATAGTTGTATTTACAACCATGGCTGAGATTGTTAAACTTAGGAGGGAACTTAAAGAATGGGGAGAATCTCTAGGATTGTCAGGCCAAGAGTTAGCAAATTTTGTCATATCTGAATATGACAAAGAGAAAAGCTCGCGAGGATAGCTCAAGAGGCTGATAAAGCTCGCGAGGAGGCTCAAGAGGCTGATAAAACTCGCGAGGCTCAAGAGGCTGATAAAGCTCGCGAGGACGCTGAGAAAGACAAGCAGAGAGACGAGCAAGAGCAAATCCGTACTCATGAGTTAAGGCAGAGACAACTAGTGCAGGATGCCAAAAATAAAGAACTCGAACTTGAGGCCACTGAGCGAGAAAAGGCGCGAGACCATGAACTAGCTATGAAGCAGCTTGAAAACTCAGCAGACTCTGAGACTGCTGCCCCTCAAAATTTTCCCCCTCCCATTCATACCTCAGCCATGACCTTCACATTGGAGGCATTCAATGAGGCAACAGAATCTGTCGATGCATTCCTCGATAGATTTGAAAGACTGGCCCAGGAATTTGAGCTTGCTCCGGAAAAGTTCAACCTCAAGCTTGCCCAAAGTCTCAGGGGTGTGGCTTATGAGGTATACAGTAAACTTCCGTCAAGCCAAATTACTGACTACCCAGCTTTGAAAGAAGCCCTGCTCAACAGATACGAGTTGACAGCTGATGCCTACCGGAAAAAGTTCCGGTCAACCAGAAAAGGTAGGGGAGAGTCCTATGCCCAATTTTCAGATAGACTGGGGAACTATCTGACAAAATGGGTGTCCCTTTCTGCCAAATCAGAGTCCTATGAGGATCTACGGGAACTGATGGTTGGCGAGCAACTGCGCGAAACCATGTCCCCAGAGTTACGCACCTTTACTGCCGAACAAGGTGCCACAACTCTGGCTGACCTCATCCAGCTAAGTGATAGGTACACTCTAGCCCATGATGAACCTAGCGCCCCTAAGAGGCCAAAACTACAGCAAGTAGTTGGGTCCACTGCTTCACAGCAGAGCAGGTTTAACCCCAACTCCAAAAGTGGGTCAAACAGTTCTACCCATGAACGACAACCACTGGGACAACCCTTATTCTGCTCATACTGCAAGTCGAACACCCACAATCGGGATGACTGCAGGAAACTTGCTTACAAGCGGCAAAATGTTGCAACTATGCAAGTCGTCTCGACTTCGCAGAATTGCACAAACCCCTCCCCAGTACAGTGTCCAGGCACACCGTCAGTCGTTGGACAGGCGACTGTCAACAACATCCCTGTTCAGTGTCTCTATGACACTGGACTGTCATGCGACGCAATCGTCTGCGGATCTTTAGTCCCCGCGTCAGCATACACGGGAGACTTCATCTCTCTGCAAGGCCCTGATGCTGCAATCCCCCCTTCCACTTTGCCAGTCGCCATAATCAATGTCGACACCAGATATGTTAAGGGACCCATCAAGGCAGTGCTCATGGACAGTCCTGTCTATGACCTCATACTGGGATCACAGTATGTGTTTTTAGGGCACCCCTCTCAACCTGCTATTGTTTCAGCAGCATTCCCTTCTCCCCAATCCACAAACCAACTCCCTCCCTCCTTCCCAAAGAGCAAATCTCCCTCAGCAGGGAAGAAACCTCTCAACGCGGCAAACCAAATTGCCGCGCGAGCAAATCCAGATTGTCCCAAGTCCCCAAGTCCGCCACAACTTGGAAAATCCTTCCCAAGGAATGTCCGCCTAACGACCCAAGACCACTCGCCACAGGTACCTCAGGTGAAAGGCAGCACTGTACCCGCAAACACCCACCGAAGGTACTATCGGGACAGGCCGCCGCACGTACAGCCGTCACCTACCCCTCCCTTTCAGCGAGTGGCAGTCGACTTGGTCGGGCCTCTACCTCAACGGAAGAAGAAATTCCGGTACATAGTCACCGTGGTCGACATATGTACCATGCAGTGCGATGCCGCCCCAATCTCCTCACTTGATGCTAGCCAGATAGCCGCGGCACTCAAAGCCATTTTCGCCCGAATCGGCCTACCAAACCACATCATCAGCAATGATGAATCCAGGCTAAAGGGGAAACTCAGGCAAGAGGTGTTTGCTATTCTGCAATCAACCTTGGGACAACTCAACACAGGATTGCCGCACCAACCTCAGTCGGAATCCATTCCACTGATCTCTAACCCACCTGCTCCTTTGAACTCTGTGTTGCGACCAGATGTTCCACCATTCCAGCCGACCCAGTCTCCCCACTAATTTGTCCCTGTCGCCCAAGTCGAAAGTGGAGTCGGCGTTCCACAGGAAGATTCCGGTACCAGAATCTTTTCTTCGGGGGGCCTCTGTGACGTAAGTGTCCCGCGCGACCCGCTTTCTTTATTTCTTATCTACACCCCCCCCCCCCTCTCCCCTCCCCACCCCCTCTCCTTTTCATTTCTCTGACCAACCGCCACGTTAATTGCCCGGCTACTTCAAAACGAACGCCGACTAAAGCAATTATCCCTTTTGAACCACGAGGTTATCTCCCTTTGTAAGATACCGCGTCCTTACCCGTGACAACCGAGGTTATCTCCCTTTGAAGATGGTTTTGCTTTTTGAATCAGAAGGTTAGGAATGTCAGGAATGTGCTAAGGATGGAATAGGCGCGTGATTGTTCAGTACATTTAGAACAGCAATCTTGTGACGTGTGGACTGTAATACACCAATAGCAGGCTTTCATTGTTTGAAAGTGAAGGCTATAATTGGAGTGGTGAGAAAAAGTTGTCACACAAGATGCTGAAACGTAGCTAGAGCAACACTCACAACCAGTCATCATAAGCCCACTAGTAAGTATTATTGATGGCAGGTGATTGAGATCTTGTTTGTTTGACTCTAGTTTTGATCTAGATCCTATGTTCAATGATGAATAAGGAGTAGATAGATATGCTATAGAAAAGAAGTGGTAAACATTCTATTCTATTTATGTGCACTGATTATTTGTGTGTGTGTGTGTTTTTGACTTGAACACTTTTGGTACCAGAACCGGAGTTTATGCCTACTAACCCTTTTGTCTATTTTTAGTAAGGAAACCTATGGGCCGCAATCTTGCACTATTTTTAGTAGGAAACCTATGGGCCGCAATCTTGCACTTTATGATACCATTCCTTTCCAGGTGTTGGATGGAGAATGATGTTGTATTGATCACCTTTTATGTTTTACTAATCTCAGTTTGTTAACTGAAATTCAGTTTATTTATTAACTACATGTAGTGCTATTGTACAAGGGAAGCCTTCAAGCCGGTTGGGATTCACTAATTCCCTGCCGACTGAAGCCCCTTGTCTCTAAGCCATAGAGATCTACATCCACCTTCTCCTGTGATTATCAGCAGGGCATCGTGGGCCGGACGATCACCCCGGACTCCACCAAGCACCAAGACGGGTCCGTCGCCAAGACAACCTGCACCCAGAATCCGCGAGGAGACCACGCCTGAACCGTGCCATCCCGCGAAGCCGTAATAGGAACGACTGGGAGCTACTCTCACCTGACGAGCAAGCCCAGAACTTCAAACAGCTAAGTCTACCTGACTGCGCCAATCATTTGAACTTTCCTACGGACACCGAATATAATTAGTAACCCTTCCAGCATGGGGCGAACCTTATAGAAAGACAAAAGTCTTGTGAATCCTTTCGGATTTCATTGTTTTTTTATTCATATTTTGTTTTGGCGCCATTGAGCTGCTTTATTATTATTGTTGCATAATCTTATGCAGATTTTGGGAGTAAATAAAATACAAGTGTCAAATAATCCTGAACCCTTTGGTCAGACTGATGAGAGTGGGAGTCTTGTAATTTCATGTAAAACCCTACTTCTCTCTGTCTGCCATTTAGAGCAATTCAACCACTTGTATTTCTTACAACCATCTGACGAGCCAGAACCCGGGCACAAATATAAATTTATTAGATGAAAAGGGGCCGGGAAAGTTGCTCATCTCCCATACCCTAGAGAAGTGGGCTAAAGGCAAATTATCTAAAGTCTTCCCTAGGGACTTAGCCTTTTAACCCATTACCTCGTCACAGTCCTCTCGGTCTGGAACAGACACATATGGGACATTTGTAGATACAAAGATGGTGGGAACAATACTGGAGGCAATGCCCGGAGGCAGTGCAACACCAGTAAAGTCCCGATTTTTTAACAATACAGATAGGTGTAGCAGTAGCCACGCCTCGGTTTAAACCTCATCGGCTATGGTACCGCCACAATTTTTTGACGCCTCTGAATGTATTTAGGGGCGAATCTTTCCCAAACAGCAAACAATTTGAATGAGGAAAAGAGTATTTATTTCATTGGTAAACTATTTTATGCAACACCGGACGAATTACAAGTATACTCGGAGCAGGAGAACGCCTGTCAGGGCCTACTTACGAGTATTCCCGGAACAGCGATTTTGTTTTAGTCTAAGACCTGTCCAGGGATGTACAGTAGACTATACATCCCTGACCTGTCTAAGTCCATGTGTGTGTTTTCTTTTTAAATCCAAACCACGTTTTTAGAGCTACGTCCCTTCCTCACTGTTCCAGCTTTCGGTTTACGTATGCTTGGTACTTCTAACTGAATTTGTAATGTTAATAATGTAAAAACAAAAAACAAATCGGCCCATACACGAGCCCCAGACAATACTCCAAACGTTTTCATTAACAGTAATAGTAGGGGAAGACGGGGTAAAAAGCGCATGGGCGGGTAAGAAGCCCACCCCAATTATTTCATGAAATAAAGAAAATTTCAGTCAACTTTGCCCATGAGACGAATGATAGACATTAACGCTCGTCTCATGGGCAAAATGAGACTGAAATTTGCTTCATTTCATGAGATAATTGGGGTGGGCTTCTTACCCGCCCATGCGCTTTTTACCCCGTCTTCCCCTAATAAGGAGACAAATGATTCCGATTTTAATGCAAGTCATCACGATTACGTAGCGACAAATCAACTTGGATCAATCAGTAATGTTGTCAAAACTGAATCATTGACAGTGCTGTAATTGTCTTTCTGTTTGATCGTTTTCAAACGAATAAACTGAGATTTGTTTAAACCAATCATTGACAGTGTGAGTTTTGTTGCGCTTCTTATTTGTCACAGCATTAATT
>CM065698.1:28067446-28072446 GCA_017654935.2 Phymorhynchus buccinoides
GGGGGGGGGGGGCGTCTACAGAACCCAGGTACCCCCTCCCCTGGATCCGGCCCTGGTGGTGTATGTGTGTGTGGTGTGTGTGGGTGGGTGTGTGGTGTGTGTGGGTGGGTGGGTGGGTGGGTGAGCGCGCACTGTGTGTGTGACGTGTGTGTGTGTGTGTGTGTGTGTGTGTGTGTGTGTGTGTGTGTGTGTGTTGTGTGTCCGTCTATCAATCAATGTGCGTGCGTGCGTGCGTGTGTGAGTGTGTGTGTGTGTGAGTGTGTGTGTGTGTGTGTGTGTGTGTGTGTGTGTGTGTGTGTGTGTGTGTGTGTGTGTGTGTGTGTGTGTGTGTGTGTGTGAGTTTGCATTTGACTATCTATCATTGTATGTGTATGCGCATCTATCTATCAATGTGTGTGTGTGTGTGTGTGTGCGTGTGTGTGCGTGCGTGTGCGTGCGCGCGCGCGTGTGCGTCCGTGCGTGCGTGCGTTGTCAACTGTTTCTACCAAATCGCGTACAGTGGAACCTCCCTTATAAGACCTTAAAAAATCATCCAAAATGAGGTCTTATAGGGAAGGGGTCTTATAAGGGAGGTAATTCTAATACCTACAACGATGTGCAATGCTTCAGAGAAGTAGGTCGTAGATGGGAGGGAGTCTTATAAGGGAGGTCCCACTGTACTTAGTGAAAACATTACCTCCCTTTGTTCGTTGTTGATTTTTGATTTTTGATTTTTTAAGTACGGTTCTTGATCTATCTATTTTAGGTACGCTCTTGATTAATTAGTTTAAGTACGTTCTTGATTAATTATTGGAGTAAGTGGGGGCGGAGCTGCATGCAATTGATGGGATGATTAGTATGGAGATTTGGTTTTTTCTCAATCGATATGTCACAACATTATTTCAGCTGGCGGACAAACACTGAAACAGATGCACTGGCGGTATTTCTGTCTCTCTCTCCTACTCTATCACACACACACACCCGGGCACGCGCGCATGCACACGCACATATACACATACACATACGCACGCACGCACAGACGCACGCGCGCACACAGACACACACACAGACAGACACACACACACACACACACACACACACACACACACACACACACACACACAATCGCTCACAGACACACACACACACACACACACACACACACACACACACACACACACACACACACACACACACACAATCTCTCACGCTCACACACACACACACACACACACACACACACACACACACACACACACACACACACACACACTCTCTCTCACACACACACGCTCAACATCTGTAAATTATAGTCTTAGTCCTACGTTGTATTAGTGACACGGAAAACGTTATTAGGAAATAACAACATCTGTCCAGACTATTATATTAGCCGCAAACAGACAGACAGACAGACATACGTCACAGACACACATACGTGCAAGTTACCGACCGGAGGGCAATAGCCTTTCGATGGATCTTTCGCCATACGTAACTGGTGCCCCACAATCCCTTCACATTGCAAACAGCTGTTGCCAACGCCTATTTTGGCTGCGTAGATTGACCTCGAATGTGTGTGTGTGTGTGTGTGTGTGTGTGTGTGTGTGTGTGTGTGTGTGTGTGTGTTTGTGCGTGTGTGTGTATGTGTGTGTACGTGTGTGTGTTGTGTGTGTGTGTGTGTGTGTGTGTGTGTGTGTGTGTGTGTGTGTGTGTGTGTGTGTGAGAGAGAGAGAGAGAGAGAGAGAGAGAGAGAGAGAGAGAGAGAGAGAGAGAGAGAGAGAGAGACAGACAGACAGACAGACAGACACAGAGAGAGAGTGCGTGTTTTTTATATTTTATTTTGGTGTGTGCGTGCGGGGGGGGAAGGTTGTGCTTTTGTATAATCCGGTAGATAAAATGTTGTATGCTAATCACAAGGTGTGACGTCACCTTTGACGTAATCGTAATGGCTTAAGTTACATTATCTAACAGCCATGTACTATTCAAGCCTATGAGGAGAATAAGTTCAACATAACTCAACTTTCAATGATGCGTTATTCATTAAAAGCAAAGAGAACAAAAAATTAAAAGCACCACCACCAACAGCAACAACAACATGTAATTCAAGCCGGTGTTTGAATGATTAATTCGTCCCTAAATAAGACATCCCAACATGTAATTCAAGGCCGGTGTCTGAATAATAAATTCGTACCTAACTAAGACATCCCAACATGTAATTCAAGGCTGGTGTCTGAAATACAAATTCGTCCCTAACTAAGACATCCCAACATGTAATTCAAGGCTGGTGTCTGAAAGATAAATTCGTCCCTAACTAAGACATCCCAACATGTAATTCAAGGCCAGTGTCTGACTGATAAATTCGTTCCTAACTAAGACATCCCAACATGTAATTCAAGGCCAGTGTCTGAATGATAAGTTCGTCCCTAAATAAGACATCCTAACATGCTATTTAAGGCTCGTGTCTGAATGATTAATTCGTCCCTAAATGAGATATCCCAACATATAGTTCAAAGCCGGTTTCTGGATGGTAACTTCGTCCCTAAATAGACATTTCAACATTTTATTTAAGGCTGGTGTCTGAATGATAAATTCGTCCCTAACTAAGACATACCAACATGTAATTCAAGGCGGGTGTCTGAATGATAAATTCGTCCCTAAATAAGACATCCCAACATGTAATTCAAGGCCGGTGTCTGAATGATAAAGTCGTCACTAACTAAGACATACCAACATGTAATTCAAGGCGGGTGTCTGAATGATAAATTCGTCCCTAAATATGACATCCCAACATGTAATTCAAGGCCGGTGTCTGAATGATAAAGTCGTCACTAACTAAGACATACCAACATGTAATTCAAGGCGGGTGTCTGAATGATAAATTCGTCCCTAAATATGACATCCCAACATGTAATTCAAGGCCGGTGTCTGAATGATAAAGTCGTCACTAACTAAGACATACCAACATGTAATTCAAGGCGGGTGTCTGAATGATAAATTCGTCCCTAAATAAGACATCCCAACATGTAATTCAAGGCCAGTGTCTGAATGATAAATTCGTCCTTAAATAAGACATCCCAACATGTAATTCAAGGCCGGTGTCTGAATGATAAATTCGTTCCTAAATAAGACATCCCAACATGTAATTCAAGGCCGGTGTCTGAATGATAAATTCGTCCCTAAATAAGACGTCCCACATAAATCAGACACCCTAACATAAATTAAAATTCAAGGCCGCTGTCTGAATGATAAATTCGTTCTAAATAAGACATCCCAACATGTAATTCAAGGCCGGTGTCTGAATGATAAATTCGTCCCTAAAGAAGACATCCCAACATGTAATTCAAGGACGGAGTCTAAATGATAAATTCGTCCATAACTAAGACATCCCAACATGTAATTCAAGGCTGGTGTCTAAATGATAAATTCGTCCCTAACTAAAACATCCCAACATGTAATTCAAGGCCGGTGTCTGGATGATAAATTCGCCCCTAAATAAGACGTCCCAACATGCAATTCAACGCCGGTGTCTGAATGATAAATTCGTCCCTAATAGATAAGACATCCCAACACGTAATTCAAGGCTGGTGTTTGAATGATAAATTCGTCCTTAACTAAAACATCCCAACATGTAATTCAAGGCTGGTGTCTGGATGATAAATGCGTTCCTAAATAAGACATCCCAACACATAATTCAAGGCGGGTGTCTAACTGATAAATTCGTCCCTAATAGATAAGACATCCCAGCTTGTTGTGCTCATAAAATAATTTGTGTACACTGCAATGTATTATGTTAATAAACATTGTTTAAACCAACATGTAATGCAAGGCTGGTGTCTGAATGATAAATTCGTCCTTAAATAAGACATCCCAACACGTAATTCAAGGCGGGTGTCTAAATGATAAATTCGTCCTTAACTAAAACATCCCAACATGTAATTCAAGGCTGGTGTCTGAATGATAAATTCGTCCCTACATAAGACATCCCAACATGTAGTTGTTTATCGTGGCAGTACCATAGCCGATGAGGTTTATCCGAGGCGTGGTTACTGCTACACATATCTGTATTAAAAAAAGATCGGGACTTTACTGGTTAAGCACTGCCTCCGGGTATTGCCCCCAGTATTGTTCCCACCATCTTTATATTTACAAATGCCCCACATGGCCGAAAGGCCGAAGAGGGCGTAAAACCCTATTTTCACAATTCAAGGCTGGTGTCTGAATGATAAATTCGTCCCTAACTAAAACATCCCAACACGTAATTCAAGGCCGGTGTCTAAATGATAAATTCGTCCATAAATAAGACGTCACAACATGCAATTCAAGGCAGGTGTCTGAATGATAAATTCGTCCCTAATAGATAAGACATCCCAACATGTAATTCAAGGCTGGTGTCTGAATGATAAATTCGTCCTTAAATAAGACATCCCAACACGTAATTCAAGGCGGGTGTCTAAATGATAAATTCGTCCTTAACTAAAACATCCCAACATGTAATTCAAGGCTGGTGTCTGGATGATAAATGCGTTCCTAAATAAGACATCCCAACACATAATTCAAGGCGGGTGTCTAAATGATAAATTCGTCCCTAATAGATAAGACATCCCAGCTTGTTGTGCTCATAAAATAATTTGTGTACACTGCAATGTATTATGTTAATAAACTTTGTTTAAACCAACATGTAATGCAAGGCTGGTGTCTGAATGATGAATTCGTCCTTAAATAAGACATCCCAACACGTAATTCAAGGCGGGTGTCTAAATGATAAATTCGTCCTTAACTAAAACATCCCAACATGTAATTCAAGGCTGGTGTCTGAATGATAAATTCGTCCCTACATAAGACATCCCAACATGTAGTTGTTTATCGTGGCAGTACCATAGCCGATGAGGTTTATCCGAGGCGTGGTTACTGCTACACATATCTGTATTAAAAAAAAGATCGGGACTTTACTGGTTAAGCACTGCCTCCGAGTATTGCCCCCAGTATTGTTCCCACCATCTTTATATTTACAAATGCCCCACATG
>CM065698.1:28077446-28112446 GCA_017654935.2 Phymorhynchus buccinoides
ACATCGTCGGTCTAAAATCCTCCGAAGTCGGAGTGTGGCTGCCTCACGTGGCGGGGTAATCAAAAAACGGCCACACACGTAGTTGAATGTTCTCATCCCTAGCTGGTGCATTATGTGCCGTAGTGTTCAACTGCTTCGGCTGTTGGGATGATCCCTGGAGTCTTTAAGCCAGGGTAAGACAACAACAACAACAAACAAACATGTTTAGACGGAAGTATTTCGCTCGAATCGTGACTCGCTTGGTTTAAACAAATCTTTATTCACTCACTCGGAAACGATCAAACAAAAAGACAATTAGAGCAACAACAAGCTCGAAGCTTATACCGTGCTCCTTAACCCTTTCGCCGCCAGCCATTTTTCAGCCACAAAATACCATTAAACTTAACTGGGTAGAGAACATGAAATATCTGTAATATTGCGAATTCCTCTGTGACATGGATAACAGATACCTTACCTCCCACAAAAATAAGAAAAAACGGTCTTTGGATAACAGGCCCTGAATTGATACCTTTTTAGTGACATGGGTGTAAAACCATTGCGGTGCTAAAATGCGACATTGGCGGTGAAAGGGTTAAATTAACGTCATAATTGCACAATTGATTGAACAGGTGACTCGCTTCGTGACAATCGCATCGCTTTGACAGCGAATCGTATGTAGGTGTAGCAGGAGAAAAAGAGAATGAACTTGGAAGGAGCTACAACTAAACAAGGGAAGGAGGACAGGTAGGAGGGAGGTGTGAAACTTTGGGCCAATCGTTGGACTCCATTGCGTCTCTCTCGAGGGCAGCTGAGCCTGGGTTGTACCTCGTGACCCTTTTAAGCTCGGTGTACATCTTGTGTCCTGGGACGGTAATCATGTCGAGATAGCATGAGACTTAGCATGATGCTAACTTAGAAGCTCTTCCAAAAGTCCTATTAAATCCTATAGGACATTGGAAGAGCTTCTAAGTTAGCATCATGCTAAGTCTCATGCTATCTCGACATGAATACCGTCCCTGGCTAATACAAAGCATCTGTTTTGTTTCATTCTGTGTTTTTCTCACACCCGCTGCCATGTTATTCACACCGACTGGCGTGCGTTGTGTACGCATTTGGTCCGCTGTCGCCCATGTTGTTTGAGTCTTGGGAGAGAGAGAGACCAAAAGAAGCAGACCTGCTTGTGGGTATAAAACCTGTCAGCAAGTCAAAAGCAACGAGGCGTGTGCTACCTGTCGCACGATTGTCAAACATGCTGGGTCCTCGATAGAACACAGATGGACATCAGTGAAAATAAAGTTTTACGTCTTCTCGACCTAAGTCATATGAGACATTACTTTAGATTTAGTTGGGGGGACATCAATGTAGTAGGTACTACACAACACGTTTGACAAATGGCACCACGCCTTGTTGCTTTTGACTTGGCTTAAACAAATCTTTATTCATTTGAAAATGATCAAACAGAAAGACAATTAGAGCAACAACAACAAGCTCGACGCTTATACCGTGCTCCTTAAATTAACATCATAGTTGCATAATTGATTGAACAGATGGAGACTGCATTTAAGCCATGTAATATAATGATGAACAAAATTAAAGGTATTGTTAATCAATATCATTTAGAAACTTATTACTTGACTTGCTGCCAGGTTATACACACTTAAGCAGGTCTGCTTCTTTTGCTCTCTCTCTCTCTCTCTCTCTCTCTCTCTCTCTCTCTCTCTCTCTCTCTCTCTCTCTCTCTCTCTCTCTCTCTCTCTCTCTCTCTCTCTCTCTCTCCCCCCCCCCCCCCCAAGACCCAAACAACATGGGCGACAGCGGACCAACTGCGTACACAACGCACGCCAGTAGGTGTGAATGGCATGGCAGCAGGTGTGAAAAATACTCAGACTGTAACAAAACAGATGCTTTGTATTAGCCAGCACACGAGATGTACACCGAGCCTTTAGGGGATATCTTCCTTGATCTAGTCTGGTCCGTAATAAGCACAGTTAAGTATGGAAACTTTGCCGAACTTTCAGTACCCATTTTTTACCCGGCCAGAGGCCGAGGTATTGCGATCGGTTTGTGTGTCTGTGTGTGTGTCTGTCTGTGTATCGATTATCTTAACAACTACTGTTTGGATTTTGATTAAAATTGGCAGAGGGGTAGACAGCTTGAAAAGGAAGCTTCCTTTCGTTAATCAACACCGTGCTGACCTTGACCTTGAAGTTTGACATTGAAAACCGAAATTTCCTTCTTTGGGCTATGTAACACCCCCCCCCCCCCCCTGCTTTATTTCGTGAACTAGTGAACAGAATCGCTTCAGATTTTGTGTGGTGGTGTACCATGGTGCAAGGAAGTTTGTATAAAAGTTCAGCTGTATCTCGTGAACTACTGAACAGAATCGCTTCAAATTTTGGGCTATGTATTTTATGCGTTCTGTAAGGGTGGAAAGTGGTGTGTTTATTGTGGGGGGGGGGGTGGGGGTGGGGGTGGGGGTGGGGGGGGAGAGGACATCACTCGGTGCAAGGAAGTTTGTATAAACGTTCAGCTGTATCTCGTGAACTACTGAACAGAATCGCTTCAAATTTTGGGCTATGTATTTTATGCGTTCTGTAAGGGTGGAAAGTGGTGTGTTTTTATTGGGGGGTGGGGGGGTGGGGGGTGGTGGGGGGGTGGGGGACAGGACATAACTCTGGCCGGGTTTTCATTGTCACAATGCGTTGCTGCCGCTCGGCGATGCCCTTGTTATTACCTTGTTTACGGAAGAAAACCAACATGGATCTGGAAAATGATAAATCTCCCCTCCCTCGTATCCTTTCTTCCGTTCTCCTTTTGGTCCTGTCACTCTCGGCACTCCTTGCGAAATAAATCCATCTGTAATCAGCAAGTGACAGAGGGGGTGGGACATTAGAGGGAAAGAAGAACAGTGATTAGGAGGGGGGTGGGGTGAGAAAGAGGGGGGGGGGGGGGGCGTTCAAGTTTGCCGAATGAGAGACTTAGTGCGATTTTTCTCACACCAGAGGGCATGACGCTCGTGTGGGGCTAATCCTCTCTATATTATTAGTTGGGGATAAAGAAAGAGAGAGAGAGAGACAGTGAGTGGTCCTACCATCACTCTCTCTCTCTCTCTCTCTCTCTCACTACGCCCAAGTAAGAAAATCGCGTGATAAAGCCCCTAGTGCATTGACTGCCCTCTGGCGTGAAAAATATCGCCATAGGTTGACCATTGAGGAAGTTGTTTGTTAATTCATTACTGAATTGTGTTTCGTTGCGGAAATGGGTCAGCTGTGGGGACAAAGGGTTTTAAATTAATATGATGCTACATTATAATGTTTCCCCGTGACAAGGAAGGACGCCTCATACCAAAAAAAACCCGGTACACTGTGATTTGACTTTCCTTCCCCCTGTTTTGTGTGTGTTTCGTTTCGCTTTCGGCTAACAGTCGAGATCAGTGTCAGCGGAAATGAATGACTGACAGAAAGAAGCTGGTGTGTATATAAACAGAAGCAGACGAGGCAAAACATGAAACATCATTTTCATCAGCAATCAGAACAAGCGTGCGATTTATTTCAAGCAAAAGCTGTTTTAACTTTGTTTTGCTTGACTCAGTTTTAGCAAATAAAAGCAAATGTATCCCGTTGATTACATTGAGTCAGGTTTTTTTTTAGGGGATTGCGGCCACCTTGACAGACGACAACAAGAGTCCGAGGATGATGGGAAATGAATGAACCAGTAAGTACAGAGAATGTCTGAAGTATTAATGATCTGTCTGGGTTTGTTTAACCCTTTCACCGCCATCCATATTTCAGACAAAAACTGCTATTACATTTACCAGCCCAGGTAGAGAACAAAATCCATTTGCAGTATTTGGGAATTCTTCTGTGACATAAAATAAGGTCTATTCTTACTTCCCAAAACTAAGACAATAGGGTCTTTGGATAATATACCCCCAATTTGATGCCTTTTAATGACATAGGTGTTAAATCACTGTGGTGCTATAATGCGACTTTGGCGGTGAAAGGGTTAATGATTACAAAGTAGTTCATACTTGGGTTTGAAAAAAATGTGTTGAAGGTTAAGTACATTGATATCCTCCGAAGTCGGAGTGTGGCTCAGTGCCAGCTCGCGTGGCGGGGTAATCAAAAAACGGTCACGCACGTAGTAATGTTCTCATCCCTAGCTGGTGCATTTGTACCATAGTGTTCAAGTGCTATGGCTGTTGGGATGGTCCCTGGAGTCTTTAACTAAGCCAGCGTACAACAAGTAGTACATTGATGGAAGGGCATGGTTTGGTATGGCTTGTACCCACGTGTCGTCATATCCGGCCACAAGGAGCGCCATATTATGGGAGACCGCCATCTTAGTCAGTAACTTTGTTTGAAAAATGCCAGATCGATGCTGCGTGTTTGGCTGTTCCAATTCGCGAAACTTATCTAAACTGTATTTATAACATCTGGATGTTTTCTTTACACATTTAGATAACATTTTCACTTTGCTTACACACAAATAAGGACTAAGATGGCGACACTTCCGTTGGAAGGGTCGAGATGCGCACGCAGGTGGGGGGGGGGGAGGGATTATATCTTTGTCCACAAGTGTTTTATGGTGTACTTGTTTTCTTTGTAGCCTTTTAGCACTTGGGTTTATTTTGTGCTTCTGAAATTAGTTTAGCAAACAGACGAAGAATGCATTATACTTTATTATAGTTTCTGTAACGGATTGTATGGCATGCAACAACTTTTGATGGTGGTGTTGTGTCCATGCTCTTTGGTTGTTTTAACCCTTTCACCGCCAGCCACATTTCAACCAAAAATGTCCATTAAATTTCTCTCCATCTGCAGTATTGGGGATTCTTCTGTGACATATATAAAGTAAGGTCAATCCTTACTTCCCAAAACTAAGACACTAGAGTCTTTGAATAATAGACCCCGATTTGATTCCTTTTAGTGACATAGGTGTTGAATCACTGTGGTGCTAAAATGCGACTTTGGCGGTGAAAGGGTTAACAAAAAACATTTTGGAGAAATGGATCAATGTTTCACCTTGTAATTTATGAATGAACAACCACTTTGACTTGAAAGAATTGTCTCAAGGACTGAATACTTATCAGTTTTGAAAGGACATTAATGGTTAGTACGTTGTGCAACGTATGACGGCAGTGCTGGTTCTCTCTCTCTCTCTCTCTCTCTCTCTCTCTCTCTCTCTCTCTCTCTCTCTCTCTCTCTCTCTCTCTCTCTCTCTCTCTCTCTCTCTCTCTCTCTCTCTCTCTCTCTCTTTCTTTCTCTCTCTCTTTCTTTCTCTCTCTCTCTCTTTCTTTCTCTCTCTCTCTCTTTCTTTCTCTCTCTCTCTCTCTCTCTCTCTCTCTCTCTCTCTCTCTCTCTCTCTCTCTCTCCCTCCCTCCCTCCCTCCCTCCCTCCCCCCCCTCTTACTATGATGGTAGAATTATTTCAAACATACTTAGAAAGGGCAAACTATGAAAAGCAGTCTTACTATGCACTTATTCGATTGCGTTGTAAATTATGGCCAAATCAGAATTGACCTCGGAGATCACAGGACGTTCACGCTAATCCGGGGGGAGGGGGAGGATGGGGTGGTGGTGGGAGGTGGGGGGAATGGCTATCACCAAATCAGTGCACTAAGCGACCTGTAGTGCTCTCTCTCTCTCTCTCTCTCTCTCTCTCTCTCTCTCTCTCTCTCTCTCTCTCTCTCTCTCTCTCTCTCTCTCTCTCTCTCTCTCTCTCTCTCTCATTAGCTCACTTACTCAGGGGGAGAGAGGACGGAGGGAGGGAGAGAGAGGGGAGGAAGGGAAGGACCAGGGTATCGGGATGATGCTGGAAAGGTCATCATTTTTGCAGCTTGAGTCTCTAAGTACTGCTACTGTACGGCGCGTGCCCACTTTGCATACTCTTTTAGTACAAGAGTACTGATTGTAATGGTCAACTTAAGACGATGATTTGACCACCAAGGGGCTATCAAACCAGTCGTGGTTTAGCGCGTGATATTCTTAGTTGGGCGTAGAGAGAGAGAGAGAGAGAGAGAGAGAGAGAGAGAGAGAGAGAGAGAGAGAGAGAGAGAGAGGGGGGTGGGTGGGGGGGACTCACGCGCTAAGCCCCTACTGGTTTGATTGCCCCCCTGGCGGTCAAAATCATCGTCCTAAGCTGCTCATTGATGGAGAGGAGGGGTGGGGGGACAGGTAGGGGGGGTAGAACAGGTGGAAAGTCCAGGACAAACTTGTCGGTTCATGTCAGCTCCTCTGCCATTACTTAATCCTTCTGCAACCCTTTGTTACCCCCCCCCCACCCCGCCCCTACCTACCCACACACTTCTATCTAGACCTATGCGCGCGCAATACCTATTTTCCGTCGAATTCCCTCCCTCTCTCCTTGCCCACAAGCTTGGTGAACCTTTGTAATGTGGCTTGGCACCCGTGCTAGTAAGCCTTAGTGGAGATTACATAACGTCTGTTTTTCACCTGCAGAGGTATTGGTATATCATTTACCATCCCTCACCCCCCCCCCCCCCCCCCCCCCCCCCCCACCTCTTTGCTTCCCATTTTACTGTTTTTCTTGAGTCTCCCATTCCTCAGGCTTTCCATCATGGCTGTCGTGGGTATATCTTGTTGTACACGTGGTTATTATTGCGTGTATGGGCTTGTGTGTGCGTGTGCGTGCGTGTGTCTTTTTTCTCTCTTTTTGTTTTGTTTTGTACTGTACGTGCTGTTTTTTTATATAATCCTTTGTAAAGCGCTGTGTGGATGGCTTTCGTAAATTTGTGTTTTACGTCCTCTCGACCTGGGAAGGCACATATGGGACAATTGTGGATGGCTTTGCCATCGAACAGCGCTATATAAGTTTCATTTATTATTATTATTATTATTACTAGCAATCGCCCCGTGGCAGTTAAGTCCCGTGGCAGTTTTAACCCCATTGCAGTTTTAACCCCGTGGCAGCTATCTCCTCCCTACACCTCCCCCCTCCCCACATTTACTTGCTCGGGGACTTATCTGCCACTCGGCGACACACTTGTTTGCTATTGTGGCTTTCAACAGACAGCCAGTCTCAAACACACGAAAGTGAAACTTTCGGTTTTACATTTCCAAGAAGAAGGCAGCATTTCACCTTCCAAGAAAATGGATCACAAATGTGTAAGGTCTTTCATTTCAGGGGGGGGACACATCTTGACCTATCGCAGAAAGAGTGTTTCATAATCATTTTGTGGCTGAAAACCCAATTTTTAGACCCCTACCACTTTCAAGGCCTACCGATCTCCATGACCTTGACCTTGACCTTGATCAGTATGCAATGATCAGAACAAACATATGCCAAAGTACCTACATGCCAAGATTGAAGTCTCTAAGACCAACAGTGTGGACGTTACAGCCCCTTAAAGATTTTCGGTTGTGAAGGTCATACGCCAAGGTGAAGGTCATGACGGCGATAATTTATGCGCGGATGCCTTCCTCTCATGGTGACACGCCACCACACAAAATTGGAAACGATTCGGTGAAGCGGTTCGGAAGATATGCGTGGGGCAGAAAACCCCAATTATTAGACCCATACCACTTTCAAGGCATACCGATCTCCCTGACCTTGACGTTGACCTTCATCGGTATGCCATCATCAGAACGGCCATAAGCGAAAGTACCTCCATGCCAAGTTTCATGACTCCAGGACCTGCGGTGTGGAAGTTATGGCCCCTTAACGATTTGGGGTTTTGAAGGTCATACACCAACCCACCCCCTACCCCACCCATAACCAGCTGGCTGACCTCATCGTCACCCCAGCACGTGTGAACCATGGTCTCATGCCCACAGCAGTCCCCCCCCCCCCTTTAATAACAGCACGTTTGGACATATGTCAAAAAGCCTAGTGAGCGAAACTGTAAATTGGCAAACGGATGCTGTTCAAATTTCCTGCCATGCTTTGCCCGGGTCATAGCAAGCCTGAAGTCCCGATTTTTTGGGGCAGATTGTAGGTTAAGAAACGGCGGAGTTATTCGTGAAAAGGTGAAGCGGCGTATAGCGCGCGCGTTTCTGAACCGATTCGCTTCCGGTTTGGCACACGGCCCCGGTCATCACCTGCCAAATTCGAAGGCAATCGGCCCAGAAACGCCGGAGATACGGGCGCCGAGAGGCCGGCGGATGCGCGTTTTGCGCATTTGCGAAACCGCGCAAATGATACGGCCGCCTCGGTTGCCGTTGCCATCGCCCCGTGAGGGCTCACAGCAAATTTGAAGTGATTCGGTCGAAAAACGGCGGAGTTATAAGGCCCGTTTCGTGTTTCAGACACACACACAGACACACACACACACACACACACACACACACACACACACACACACACACACACACACGGGACACTTGGCTTTTTACTTTATGATGATTAATATTATCATTATTATTATTATTATTATTATTATATGTGCGGTTTAAATTATGTTTCCATTTTAACCTTTGTGTGTTGTTGTTTTTTGGTGGTTTTTGTTGTTGTTGCTCTTCTCGTTTACTTTGCGATGCATTCTTGTTGATAAAGAGAAATTCCGCATTAACAGTTTCATCGTGTCGAAACCACCACAGCATCAACAAGAGAGGTGAGGAATGTGTGAGTGAGCGTTCGCTTAACGTCCTCCGGCCTGAAACAGGTACATATGGCACATAAAGATAGTGGGACGATCCTGGAGGTACTGCATTACCAAGAAAGTCCCAGAGGCGAGGAATAAGCTCGTAGAGTTACTCGTCTTAGGTCACTAAGTTTTTGTTGTTGAAAATTAACGTAAGTTACTTCCCGTTTATGAACGCCACCGCTTATTGGAAGCGTTTTGCACGCGGCATAGCGGTGACACGAAGAAACCCACCCGTGCCTGCTTTTTTTTTTTTTTTTTACCTTGAACCCGCGTGGTCCGGTCAGTGGTAGGGCCGAGCAACAATCCCCGCGGTGTGGTAACCTCCTTACTGGCCTGAGCGAACCTTGACATCATAATTATTAGCCTTTTTGAGCCTCAGTAGCCAGTTTGGGTATCCCCCCCCGACATTCTGGGATGGGTAGGTAGTGGTGGTGGACCCGCGGGGAGGGAGATTGGCGGGTGGGATTTAGGCCGGTGTTTCATAAAATATTTTACCCATGAAATATATAAATACTCTTTTCCCTCATTCGAATTGTTTGCTGTTTGGGAAAGATTCGCCCCTAAATACATCCAGAGGCCTCCTCGTGGCATGCAGGAAGTGGCATGAGAAGTCGGGGATATTTTTCTAACATTTAGTATTGTTTTTGTTTCCACGGATGGTTGTCCGCCATTTTGAAAAAATTCCAAACTATGTGACATGGTAATGTCATCGATTTCTCGGCAAAAATGTAGATATTTACACCCTCCCGCTCTATTTCTTGGTTCTTTCCGTGTAGATTGAGCACTTATATCAATATTAAATAATAGTTGACTTATTTTCACACGACAGAAGAAGCCTCCCATTTATTTTGATGAAGGGAAATCAAATAAGCTAGGAGAGCTATATTTTTCCGATTTACACATACATACGAACTCGCGCGCTACACATTTACACAGAGTACAACACACACACGTACACATACACACACACACACGCACACACACACACACACACACACAGTGACACCGCACTTCCTCAATACAAAGTCGTTACATTCTTTGCATCATGTGGGCTACGCGCGAACACACGTATACTTCACAGACTTTTAGACGCTCTTTTTTTTACATACTCACTCACACGCGCGCGCGCGCGCACGCACGCACACACACACACACACACACACACACACACACACACACACACACACACACACACACACACACACACACACACACACACACACACACACACACACACACACACACACACACACACACGCGCACACACACACACACACACACACACATGATGCTCGTGCGCGCTTTTACGCGCGCGCACACGACACGCACAGCCTCAAGCGACAACATTGCCGCTCCCATTGCGTTGTCAGTGCTTGAAATAGGGGGGAAAATGCTACTCCAACGAGTCACAACTGGGTCAGCCAATGAAAAACCTCGTAACACAACGTGGCCATGACACTTGTGATACACTGACGGTCTCTCTCTCTCTCTCTCTCTCTCTCTCTCTCTCTCTCTCTCTCTCTCTCTCTCTCTCTCTCTCTCTCTCTCTCTCTCTCTCTCTCTCTCTCTAACAGAGAAACGGATGCTCCAATTGGTTGGTTGACTGGTCTTTTTTTTGTTTTGTCGAAGGAGAATGAATTGACACAGGATCCCGCTGAAACAGTTTGCCCTGTATAGTAGACAGAACAAATAAAGTAGACTAGTGGGTCATTAGGACTTTTGACGTTCATTATCAACTCGGATGCTCAGTTCAGTGTAGGTCAACACGAAACAGGAAACGGACTGGGGCACGAGTCAACTCTTTTTGTCATATTCTGGGGGAAGGTTAGTAGCATTGTTTATTCTCTTTTCCGTTCTTTACTATTTGTTTCCTCTTCTTCTTCTTCTTCTTCTTCTTCTTTTTCGCCTTAGGCAGCCAACTTCATCACGTTGAAGATTCTGCTGCACTTAGCCAAGGCATATTTTTTGTAATTGTTTAACCCTTTCATTGCCACTGTCGTCGCCTCTTGCCACCAGAATGATTTAACCCCTATGAAAAGCATCAAAGGAGGGTCTGGTATCCAATGACCTTAATCAGTCGATGGCTTGGAGTCAAAACGGACTATCTTTAAATAGTCCTTTGACTTATTATTCATGTTATTGCAAAAACTAAGAACTTGTAGTTTTGAAAAGACTGCAACATATTAAACAATGTGGATTCTGATTTTTATATTTCTGCAGTCTTTTTTTAATTTTTTATACAAGTTATTTTTTTCAATAATTTTTTGACTCCAAGCCATCGTAAAATATGTTCTTAATTTTGGGAGGTAAGGACAGGCCCTATGTTATGCATGTCACAGAGGAATCCCCAATATTGCACACAGAATCTTTTTCTCTACCCAGGTAAGTTCAATGGAAAGTTTTGGCTGAAAAATGGCTGGCGTTGAAAGGGTTAAGTGGATGAAAATTGGCGTTGAATATAGAAAACGACAGGGGTTTATGAAGCGCTCAATCTGCAGTTTTAAAAAAAGGCAAGACTGAAAAAAAATCCCACCAACACTAGAAAGAACCGAGAAACGGAGGAGGGGGGTGTTAATCTGCTTCTTTTCCATAGCTAGAGTGTTGGCGAAACGCCGCCTACTAATATTTTAATCAATAGGAATTATTCGGAAAATAATTATCCCATTGTGGCGGTACCATAGCCGATGAGGTTTATCCGAGGCGTGGTTACCGCTACATATATCTATATTGATAAAAACTCGGGACTTTACTGGTGTTGCACTGCCTCCGGGCATTGCAGCCAGTATTGTTCCCACCATCTTTGTATTTACAAATGTCCCATATGTGTCTATGACCGAGAGGACGTAAAACACCATTTTTCTTCTCTTCGCGGGAAATAATTAAGGGGAGTAATTTCATGATGCCAAAAGCAAAAATCATCAGTATTTTACTGGTAAATTACCAGTTAACGCGATCACTGCTTAAATCGGGGACATCCCGCTATCGCTACGTATCGAAAATATTAGAATAGATAGTACTATTGATAAAACAAATCTATCAATGTTCTTCTCTGGTGGGCTGGAAGACGTATGTAAACACAGACAAGAGTTTAAACAGTGATTGCGCCAGGATTTTGAAAACCAATGAGTATACAACGAAAGGGAAATGGATAATTATGAAAGGGGTCGGATGTTGCGTGGTGTGGTGGTGGTGGTGGTGCAGGTGGCATGAGTGTGTGTGAGAGAGAGAGAGAGAGAGAGAGAGAGCGAACGAACGAAACTTTTATTGAGGGAAAAAAAGAGTAAGCACACAATGGGCTTTTTTACATCTTGCCCTTAAACAAACATGCAAGAAAATCAATATATTCAACGCAAAAATAATCATCATCGAGAGAGAGGGGGGGGGGAGAGAGAGAGAGAGAGAGAGAGAGAGAGAGAGAGAGAGAGAGAGAGAGAGAGGGGGATGGATGGATGGCGGAATGTGGCGTAAAGGAAAAGGATATCTCTTGACAGTTGAACTGTTGTATTGAAGTGCTGACGTCAGCACCCGGTGACACGGCAGCATTGTGAATGGTGACCCCCAAAACTATTTCAATACCCCCCCGACAGGTGTGCCTTGTCACCTGCACCCCGCAGTTGTCAGAAGATTAATTTGAAAGCTGTCTGGTATTTGAAATATTTTGTGACTATTTATTTTTGTACCTGACGGTAATAGGGTGATTTGTTGTGTGTGTGTGTGTGTGTGTGTGTGTGTGTGTGTGCGCGTGTGTGCGTGTGCGTGCGTGCGTACGTGCGTGCGTGCGTACGTGCGTGCGTGTGTGTGTGTGTGTAATGAGCAGCTTAGGACGCAAATTTCACCGCCAGGTGGCAGTCAAACCAGTAGGGGCTTATCGCGTGATATTCTTAGTTGGGGGTAGGAGAGAGAAGTCTGAAGTCTGAAATGATTTAATTTGTTAGGCCACAGGCCCATACACATAGAGTTCACATAAACGTAGCATTTAAGACCACATAACATCATTATCAAAGCACATTGTTATCGTTCTTGGAGTGCATCTTTTCTTACTAAATAAGCTTTGTACACAATATTTACAAAGCCTAAGAATTAAGCTCTGATTTTCATTAGACAGAAGCAGTGCAGTGAAGGACAACGATATTTGCGGGGTATGAAATGAGCGTGCATAGGGGTAGGAGAGAGAGAGAGAGAGAGAGAGAGAGAGAGAGAGAGAGAGAGAGAGAGAGAGAGAGAGAGAGAGAGAGAGAGTGGGAGAGAGAGAGTGAGTGAGAGAGAGAGAGAGAGAGAGAGAGAGAGAGAGAGGGGGGGGACTCATCTCCCTAGATGATCTTGTAACATATCACAATGGTTTAACCCTTTCACCGCCAGCCATATTTCAGACAAAAGTTTCCATTAAGTGTACTAGGTAGAGAACAAAATCCATCTGCAGTATTGGGGATTCTTCTATGTCATATAAAAATAAGTTATATCCCTACTTCCCAAAACTAAGACAATGGGGTCTTTGGATAACAGACCCCAATTTGATGCCTTTTAGTGGCATAGGTGTTACATCACTGTGGTGCTAAAATGCGACGTTGGCGGTGAAAGGGTTAATGGTAACCCTAAAAAAAAACATACGTTGTAGTCAGAGCTCTGACGATTTACTAGTCTACAAAATGCGATTCATTTAGAGAACTTACTTGTGCGATCATTTTGTAATTACACGCACATTAATCAGGCACATAATAAGAAAACAAAAGTTTCTACAGGACAATGTTAATGACTTTGCTGATGTGAACTGGGTTCAAGGGCTGCGGCAGATGGTACAGGGAAATAACCAGACACCTGTGAACGCTGTCTCTAATGTCGGAGGACTTGCAGACGTTGTTCAGGGAACCACTTTTTGTTAGAACCTTGATAACTTAAAAACACACTGACCCACCACGATTAAATCCCTTGGGTTTTTTGTTTTCTGGGTAGCTGTGGCCCACATATACAAATGCCCCCAACTTGAAATTGAGGCTGCTCTTTAAAATGGTGCTTAGTTTTTTTAAATTATGATCGCTTCTCGGCCTTTTGGCTAAGACAGTGATTCATGAACATACAATTTTGTTTATACCTTGGTTGGTTTGTTCAGCCCGTCGTACATGGCGAAAGCCGATACGCGACGTTAAACTGAACTTCCATCAATTTGGGGGGCCTTTGTATGGGAGTAAACCCTGGTCAAAACTGGATTTCTTTCTAGCTCTAAGAGGGAAAACACGTGAAACCCGTGATTTTGACAGGTGATCTGGTGGGTCTTTTGAACGCTGGCATTCGTGGGTGTACTAGTCACTGTTTCCGTGATTTTGACACGTGATCTGGTGGGTCTTTTGAACGCTGGCATTTGTGGGTGTACTAGTCACTGTTTCCGTGATTTTGACACGTGATCTGGTGGGTCTTTTGAACGCTGGCATTCGTGGGTGTACTAGTCACTGTTTCCGTGATTTTGACACGTGATCTGGTGGGTCTTTTGAACGCTGGCATTCGTGGGTGTACTAGTCACTGTTTCCGTTATTTTGACATGTGATCTGGTGGGTCTTTTGAACGCTGGCATTCGTGGGTGTACCAGTCACTGTTTCCGTGATTTTGACACGTGATCTGGTGGGTCTTTTGAACGCTGGCATTCGTGGGTGTACTAGTCACTGTTTCCGTGATTTTGACACGTGATCTGGTGGGTCTTTTGAACGCTGGCATTCGTGGGTGTACTAGTCACTGTTTCCGTGATTTTGACACGTGATCTGGTGGGTCTTTTGAACGCTGGCATTCGTGGGTGTACTAGTCACTGTTTCCGTGATTTTGACACGTGATCTGGTGGGTCTTTTGAACGCTGGCATTCGTGGGTGTACTAGTCACTGTTTCCCTCCCCGGCCTTACAGACGAGATTATCGCTGCGCTGACCGGAGCAACGCACCCACAGTGACACGTTAATCCGCATCTGTGTCCTCTTCACCCTCGGAAACGTTGACCGAGGTTATCTCCCCCATTTTTTCATCCCCATCCTTAGGACGATGACTCATCTTAGGACTCATCTCTCTCTCTCTCTCTCTCTCTCTCTCTCTCTCTCTCTCTCTCTCTCTCTCTCTCTCTCTCTCTCTCTCTCTCTCTCACACGCTTCGCCCAACTAAGAATATCACGCGCTAAGCCCCTACTGGTTTGATTGCCCCCTGGCGGTCAAATCATCGTCCTAAGTTGCTCATTGTACCTCGTCTGTCCGTCTCCCTGTCGCCCTCTCTCTCTCTCTCTCTCTCTCTCTCTCTCTCTCTCTCTCTCTCTCTCTCTCTCTCTCTCTCTCTCTGTTTCAATCTCTGTTTCAATCTCTTTGTCTTTTTTCTGTATCTGTGACTTGTCTGTCTCTCTCTCTCTCTCCCTCTCTCTCTGTTTCTCAGGGCTGAGTGTAAAAAAGTGTGTAAAATACTTATATGTACCATTACGCTGTATAAATAAAATATCATTCGTTCGTTGTCTCTGTCTGTCTCTCTCTCTCTGTGTCTCTCTCTTTTTGTTGTTTATGTCTCAGTCTCTGTCTCTCTGTCTCTGTCTCTCTCTGTCTCTCTGTCTCTCTCTGTCTCTCTGTCTCTCTGTCTCTCTCTGTCTCTCTCTCTCTCTCTCTCTCTCTCTCTCTCTCTCTCTCTCTCTGCGATGGAGAGTGAAAAAGTAATCAGGGTCCAGGTAGAGAGGGTGGGTGTATAAAGTACTGCAGAGGAGGATGGAAAAGGTAAACAAACCATTGTAGTTATCTCACCACAATTATATCGCCTTGTTTCTTTGCTGTTATCAACGAAAATGACCGCTTTTTTTTTTAACGGTTTTATCAATTGAAATCGAACGAACGTCAGGATATCCACAGTCAAGTTCAGAAGATTAGATCCGATTTGGTTTAAGCAAAGTTTATTGACATAATACATTGCAGTATACACAAATTATTTCATGAGCACAACAAGTTATAAGCGCACTCAAAAACGTTTCAGTTACAAACATAAGGCTGCATCATGAATGTACTTGAATAGCTAAGAGATCTCATTTCGCCTTATTCCCATATTGCCTTTTCCTAAACAGTTAGAGCTAAAATGTCATTGCTATTTTCGTTTGTGTGTGTGTGTGTGTGCGCGTGTGTGCGTGTGCGTGCGTGCGCGTGTGTGCGTGCGTGCGCGTGTGCGTGTGAGTGAACTGGGTTGATGTGTAAAGGAAAAGAGAAAGAAGGCGAAATGACTCTGTGGATAGGGCGAATATACAGAGGAAGAAGGCGAAATGGCTCTGTGGATAGGGCGAATATACAGAGAAAGGGAAGGCGAAATGGCTCTGTGGATAGGGCGAATATACAGAGAAAGGGAAGGCGAAATGGCTCTGTGGATAGGGCGAATATACAGAGAAAGGGAAGGCGAAATGGCTCTGTGGATAGGGCGAATATACAGAGAAAGAAGGCGAAATGGCTCTGTGGATAGGGCGAATATACAGAGAAAGGGAAGGCGAAATGGCTCTGTGGATAGGGCGAATATACAGAGAAAGGGAAGGCGAAATGGCTCTGTGGATAGGGCGAATATACAGAGAAAGGGAAGGCGAAATGGCACTGTGGACACAGACTATATCATTATGTTATTTATAGTCTGTGCTGTGGGTAAGGCGAATTGCAACAGTGTGGTTGAAGCTTTGTCTTCTTTGTAATGCAGTAACAAAACAAAATTGGAGTTATTTCATTTGTTGTGAGCGAAACTCCTTTTTGGTAAACTATAAAATTTGAAAAACAAAACAAAAAAATAAAAAGGCTTGTACTGTGGACATTTTGTTCAAACGATTTGGTCTAAACTCAGGCGGACTTTAGAAAAGACTTGTGCCTTCTCTTTCACTGAAATAATTTGACTTCCAGCACCTCCACCAAGGAGGAATCGCCGATTTGACGGTTTGATTTCTAGGAAACCAGAGCAAAGTGAGTGTTGCGATCTCTGTCTGAAAAGGGCGTTTTCCTGGTGATCTCGACGTGTTTCTTGCAAAAAAAATGATCCATCATCCGTCAGGGTGCCCCTTTAAGGCGAAATGGGAAAAGTCGAATCGGTACGTCACCGTCGCGACACCATTTCGCAACGTTATTCGGTGACCGGGATTCGTCAGGGAAGCGACAAGCCTGCATGGCACTCGTCTTTAACAACCATCGGAATGTGCATATAACTAGGGGAAGACGGGGTGAAAAGCCCACGGGCGGGTAAGAATCCCATGCCAATGATCTCATGAAATAAAGAAAATTTCAGTCAAATTTGCGCATGAGACGAACGCTAAAACATTAACACTCGTCTCATGGGGGAAATGTGACTGAAATTTTCGTCTCATGGGCAAATTTGACTGAAAGTTTCTTCATTTCATGAGATCATTGGCATGGGCTTCTTACCCGCCCATGGGCTTTTTACCCCGTATTCACCCTACTATTGGATGTGTGCCATTGGCGCGTGGATGAAAATGACAACGGATGCGCTGTCTGGT
Source organism: Phymorhynchus buccinoides (assembly GCA_017654935.2). Classification (NCBI taxonomy): domain Eukaryota; kingdom Metazoa; phylum Mollusca; class Gastropoda; order Neogastropoda; family Raphitomidae; genus Phymorhynchus; species Phymorhynchus buccinoides. The sequence goes on from CM065698.1 coordinate 28,094,514, forward strand.
TAGTCCGTCACCAAGACGGACTATTGCGATGGGCTGGTTTGTATTTTTTTTTTTTTTTTTTTTCTGTCTGTCCCAAGGATATCTCCCGAACCGCTTGACCGAATCGCGTCAAATTTTGTGTGAAGGTGTGCCTCCTTAATAGGAAGAGATCGGCGCAAACCATTTTGCCTTCGTGACCTTGACCTTGACGTACGACCTTGAAAACCGAAAATCTATTTTTAGCCATATCTCGGGCACCGATCAACATAGGATGTTGAAACTTGGTATGAAGGTGGTTTGGCTTATGCCCGTTCTGATGATGGCATACCGATCAAGGTCAAGGTCAAGGTCAAAAAGATCGCTGGAGCCTGAAAATCGGAGGGTCATTTTTTCTCCTTCTGTCTGTCCCAAGGATATCTTTCGAACGGGTTGACAGAATCACGTCAAATTGTGTGTGCTGGTGTGTCACCATGAGCGGAAGGCATCCGCGCAAACCATATTGCCGTCGTGACCTTGACCTTGGCGTACGACCTTGAAAACCGAAAATCTTTCAGGGGCCATAACTCCCACACCGTTAGTGTTAGAGTCTTCAAATTTGGCATGAAGATACTTTGGCTTATGCCCGTTCTGATGGTGGCATACCGATCAAGGTCAAGGTCACGGTCCGGGAGATCCGTAGGCCTTGAAAGTGGTAGGGGTCTACACATTGGGTTTTAAGTCATATTTTCCACATTGGTACTTGACAGAAGCGCTTCAGATTGTGTGTGGTACTGTATACCCTAGAGAAGAAAACATCCGAGCATAAATTATCACCATGCTGACCTTGACCTTGAAGTGTGACCTTGAAAACCGAAATTTCCTTCTTTGCGCTATATGTTTCTTCTTCAAGCTGTATCTCGTGAACTAGAAGACATAATCCCTTCCAATTTTGTGTCAGGATGTGACACTCTACGCAGTGCTGGTGACTGACATGTCTGCCGCTCGGCGACGCCCTTGTTGTTATTATTATCACGACACTCGTTCCTTACGATACGTGTAGGTTATCTTCTTATTCATAGTCATAATAATTTTTATTAACAGTGATGTCCCGAGGCCCCGGTCATCGGCCATTGACCTGTTAAAACTGAAAATGCCCTATTGAGTTCTCCTCTATCGGGACAACATTTAATGTCTGATTAAAATTTGTTTAACACTGGCACGCTTTGTCTGATTGATTTCTGCAAGAGCCAGGACATTGTCCTATTGATTTATTTGGTCCCAGGACAGTTTTGTCCTATTACTTTTCCATCCTGGGTACATCACCCAATTTATACGGCTTTTATCGTTGGTTGATTGACGTTAGCTTCAAACTCGGGCTAATATTATTATTATTTTATTAGGTATTTGGTACTTTATAGTCACAGAGGCGTCTCTGTGAATTCGGGTTGCTCCCACCTGGAGAGCGCGTCGCAGCCAGAGGCGCGCCACCCAATTTAAAAAAAAAAAATTTGCATGCGATTTTTGTGACTGATGAGGAAGTGGGGTGGGGTAAATTTGGACCAAATGACAAAACTTTTTCGTTGCCACTGGGTTTAACGTGTGCTAAGTGCATGGGCACACGGGGCCTCGGGTTTATCGTCTCATCCGAAAGACTCCACGTTCAGACCGTAAGGCCTAGTGCAAAGTGAGAGGAAAAATCGCCTGTACCCAGGTTCGAACTCGGGTTTACTTGACAAGAGGCGAACACGCTACTACTGTGCCACTCTACACCCTAGCCTAATCATATATATTTTCGAAATCTGTATGTGTCTGTCAGTGTGTGTGTGTCCCTTATGCACGGCCACAGTTCTCAACCGATCGACACCAAAGTTGGTATCAAGCATCCTTGTCACCCTCCGAAGGTCATGCCGTCCTTACTTTTCGGAAACCTCCGCCAAGGACGAAGCGCGAATCCGAAGCGCGCAAGCGCTGAGTCTTTAAACCTATGGCTCATGTGCCAAGGGTTCCACAGCTAGTAGTATCTATAAAGCGAGAGTAAGATCTTTAAAGAAGACCGTTGATTTTCTTCAGTTGTAGTGGAAAACCATTGGAGAGTTTTTAGGCCTCGCGATCTATATGAGGCATTTTGCTTTTGGCCTCTCCACATACGTGCGATTTCTATCCAACTGCGACCCGACTGTGAAGACCGTCTGCGAGGCACGATTCACGTGACATACTTCTGTCTTAAAATAATTCCACTGTTTTCGTTCATTATACTCTAATTTAGGCCCCCAACGCGCGAATCTTATTGAAATGTCTGATACACAAATATAGAGTTGTATATTTCATCGGCGAAGATGTATTTTAGACCCCCCCCTCCCCCCATAACATGTTTCACATTAAAAATGTTCACTTAGAGGCAACGTTCTGCCACTCTCGGGAAAGGGATAGGGTTAGGGTCGGAGCAAAAGTGTGTATGTGTGTGTGTGTTTGTTTGTGTGTGTGTGTGTGTGTGTGTGTGTGTGTGTGTGTGTGTGTGTGTGTGTGTGTGCGCGTGTGTGTGCGCGTGTGTGTGTGTGTGTGTGTGTGTGTGTGTGTGTGTGTGTGTGTGTGTGTGTGTGAACAACAACTTTCCAAGACCTCATAATTATATTAGGCCGAATTGTGAATGTGGGCAGTTTGAGAATGGCGAACCTAATTAATTACATTAGCACTGAAAGGTTCGGAGGAGACAAGAACATGCACGGTTTTGATATTGATTGCGACTGCGGTTAAGATAATTTGTACAAGAGAAACTCAATGACAAATACATTAAATTGTGCCAGTTATTTTTAGGCGCACTCCCAAGATATTAATTATTAGGTTATCTGGGCCTGGCCCTTCGTGTGATCACGTTTAAAAGTTTGTCGTGAGAAAACTTTACCCCTTATCTCCTTAGACTTGGGATCCGCTTCCGGGAATAAAGATTATGCTGAGGTACTATGTGTGTGTGTGTGTGGAGTGGGGTGGGTGGGGGTTGGGGGTGGGCGTATGGGTGAGTACGGTGGTTGTACACACGTGTGTATGATTCAAACTTTAGTTATATAGGTTATCTGTTTTTCTTAACGTGGCGTGAACTTGAATATGTTTTCAGTTTGGAAATTGGGATTGGCATTCCTTCAAAGCCTTCAAAGCCACGCATGCAGCATTGATTGACCAGTCATCTCAGGGCTTAAATGATTAATTGATGATTAACAACCGGCAGTGCCCTTGTATACAACCTGATTGATGACAGCCACGAGTGCCCATCTATCGTAATGATCTGATTGCTACAACCAGGAGTGCCCTTTGATATATTGTTAAACTGATTGATGGTTAGCAAAAAAAAACAACAAAAAAAAACTTGGCTTCAATTCATTATTATGTAGCAGCAACCAAATCACACATATCCCTGAAGATGATGTCATTTTCCAGTTTTTTCAGGTTTTTTTTACACAAACAGACAGACAAACAAACCCACAGACTTTTTCCCGGTGGCAAAGTACTTCTTTTTGTTGCACAACCCTGTAATGGGAGAACTTCTGAAAATGGGGTGAAGCAAGACGCAAATAGTATTTCGTCAGATCCTAAAACGGGGTAGCAATGTTCCGCGAAAAGGCGCGCGCATCATCCCATGACTGACCGATCACATGCCGTTACTATTTAAAGACATGACGTTGTGGAAAGCGCGCGGGGCCAGGGAAAGTTGCACTAAAGGTCGCTCGCCGCGCGTATTACGTTTACGCCGAAATAGGGGGGGTCTAAGAAACGCCAATAACGTTGGCTAAGTTCCATTACTTACTCTTCACTTTCGGGAGAGAGAAAAGGGAGATAATTCATACCTTTCTGTCAGTTTGTACAAAGATTTCGATTTCATGCACGTCTATTTGTGTGCAGAAAATTAAGTTTGCACTATATTATGCCATCTAACATAATGGAAAGAAGAAGAAGAATTTGGTGTATATGTTTTGCTTGTCAATAAAAAATCATTTAAACCAAGAAGAAGAAAGAGCACTCAAAAACACTTGTGTTTGTTTAATTTGCGAAAATCATCCCATGCTTTCGTTCTTGTTGGATTGTGTCTTGTGCAAAAACCAAAACGATTTCCTTTGTATTATGATGCATTGGCTGATTAAGGAATCTTGAATTAAAGAATTTTATGTCCCATATGTGCCTTCCCAGGTCGAGAGGACGTAAAACACAAAATTACGATACGATTGAATTAAAGAATCTTTCGTCCAATGTGGCGGTACCGTAGCCGATGAGGTTTAACCGAGGCATGGTTACCGCTACACCTATCTATATTGTTAAGAACTCGGGACTTTACTGGTGTTGCACTGCCTCCGGGCATTGCAGCCAGTATTGTTCCCAACATCTTTGTATTTACAAATGTCCCATATGTGTCTATGACCGAGAGGACGTAAAACATCATTTTCATCATTGAATCTTGAATGTTTTCGCGATAGCATAAAGAACACTTGTTTTTGTCTGGTCTGTTTACTTGGGCTGCCTTTTTTTTTTTGGAGGGGGGGGGGGGGGGGGGGAAGTCATGTTCTCGCGAGATTTTAAATAAGTCGGAAGCAAGAATTTTTTAATATATATTTCCCATGATTCATCTAATAGTTTGCGCCGCTTGTTCATCTTTGGAAGAGCAGCAAAGCGTTTGCGAAACTATCGGCGCAAACGAAGGTGTTTCTAAAGGTATGTTGTGTACATGTTAACATTACTCACGAGATATTTCTATTTCCCCATGGCAAACACAGTGATAGCCCACTCTTAATATGACTTGCAGCTCACCGTGATGCCATGAATAGGGGAAGACGGGGTAAAAAGCCCATGGGTGGGTAAGAAGCCCATGCCAATTATCTCATGAAATGAAGCAAATTTCAGTCACATTTTGCCCATGAGACGAACGCTAAACATTCACACTCGTCTCATGGGCAAAATTTGACTGAAATTTGCTTCATTTCATGAGGTAATTGGTATGGGCTTCTTACCCGTAGCGTTAACGTGTACAGAAACCGTTAGGACCGTTTTTGCCGAATTCCGCGAACGGTTACGAGCGTTCGCCCTTGTGAAACGTTCCCCATATTTGCCCCGTCATTCTTCGCAGTTGAAAATGCTCTCGGTTCATTGGCCTACTCAGTTACGTTGCACGTTGTGTTAGATTGAATGAGAAATATACCAATAACTCGACTGACTGCTGCGGTGCGTGTATGTGTGCGTGTGTTGAAGCTGGTGCGCGTTCTGATTGCTGGTCACTGCAAAAGGTTCGTAACTTAAATATAATTAGATTATTTTGTCACTGAATTTTGTTTCTTAAAAATCAATAGTCGCTGAAATGCTTAAACAATATTTTAGCTAAGAAAGGTGAGATTGAAAATCGTACCAGGAGAGCTAGTAAGAGAGGCACAGAGAGAGAGAGAGAGAGAGAGAGAGAGAGAGAGAGAGAGAGAGAGAGAGAGAGATGTGTGGGGTTGTGTGTGTGGGGGGGTGGGGTGGGGTGGAAGGGAAGGGGAGTGTTTGCTAAACTAGGTTTACAGCTTTGCCTCTTTTTTTAGTATTCCTTTACCCACCCACCACTCATATGACCTTTAATGTGCTTTTATTTATTATTAACAAAAAAACCCACCACACCCAACATTTTAATTGTAAGCAATTAGAGATGTGATTCATTCAAATAATTTCAAATATTTACATGTTAAGTTTAGACGAACGTTACGAATACACTAGAAAGCTACATACAGTACTTCGGCTTTGTTTCTGACGTTCTAATAATAATGTGTGTGTGTGTGTGTGTGTGTGTGTGTGTGTGTGTGTGTGTGTGTGTGTGTGTGTGTGTGTGAAACTGAGAGAGAGAGAGAGAGAGAGAGAGAGAGAGAGAGAGAGAGGTATGGTATTAGGTACTTTATAGTCACAGAGGCATCTCTGTGAAATTCGGGTTGCTCCCACCTGGAGAGCGCGTCGCAGCCAGAGGCGCGCCACCCAATTTTTTTAATTATTTTTTTTGCATGCGATTTTTGTCATTGATGAGGGAGGGGGGGGGGGGTAAATTTTGACCAAATGACAACTTTTTCGTTGCCACTGGGTTTAACGTATGCTAAGTGCATGGGCACACGGGACCTCGGTTTATCGTCTCATCCGAAAGACTCCACGTTCAGACCGTTAAGGCCTAGTGTAGAATGAGAGGAAAAAATCCCCTGTACCCAGGTTCGAACTCGGGTTTACTTGACACGAAGCGAACGCGATACCACTGTGCCACTCTACAGAGAGAAAACACCCATCCGTACGTACTTTAACATCGTTACTGTGTTGTGTGTATTTGTAGAGTTTTTGTTGTTTGCTTTGTTCTGTTTTTGTTGTGTGTTTTTTACGTCACTATTGATTTATTGCTACTGCATTGTTATTTCGCTCACCGGTGAGGAAAAAAAACAACCACCAATACTTCGTTTTCGTTCTTCCTTAAAGACACACTGACGCACCACGATTAAGTCCCTTGGTTTTTTCTGGGTAAGCTGTGACCCACATACACATGCCCCCATCTTCAAATTGAGGCTGCTCTTTAAAATGATATTTCGGTTTGAATTTGGGGGGCATTTGTATGGGAGTGGGACCTGGTCAAAACAAGCGTTCTTTCCAGCTATAGTATAAGAGGAAAAACACGTGAAACCCGTGATTTTGACACGGTGATCTGGTGGGTCTTTGACTTGACTTGCGTACTTGTAAACAAAGCTAATTCATTTTTAACTGTTATGTTCTCCCACTTTTGACGCTAGCGAAGCGCCGTACTTTGGCGCCGCTCCCTACTCGTTCTTTGCCCTCTGCTGTTGCTGGTCAGAAAGGGAAGTGAGTGAGTGGGTAGGGGTGGAGTTGGAGGGTGGGGTTGTGTTAGATTGGGGCACTGACCGGTCAACTGACGCTGGTCACTGCTCCCTGCCGCTCCCTTTTGACCTTTGAACTTTTCACACACACACACACACACACACACACACACACCCCCCCCCCCCCCCCCCCCCCCCCACACCCCCCCCCCCCCCACCCCCCCCCCCCCCCCCCCACCCCCCCCCCTCCCCCCCCACACCAACTTTCTCTTCCCCCCCCCCCCCCCCCCCCCCCCCCCCCGACTAGAAAGGTCACGCTAGAGGTGACGGCGTGGCGCGCGTGCCAGGCAACGGAATTACGGAATAGCGCCACTTGATGCGATTCTCTCTGTCTGTCTCTCTGTCTGTCTGTCTGTCTCTCTCTCTCTCTCTCTCTCTCTCTCTCTCTCTCTCTCTCTCTCTCTCTCTCTCTCTCTCTCTCTCTCTCTCTCTCTCTCTCTCTCTCTCTCTCGGCTTAGCCTAAAATCGCAATCCTTGCGTAATAAAGTTTTTTAAAGTTTGAAGTATCTCTCTCTCTCTCTCTCTCTCTCTCTCTCTCTCCTCTCTCTCTCTCTCTCTCTCTCTCTCTCTCTCTCTCTCTCTCTCTCTCTCTCTCTCTCTCTCTCTCTCTCACTCACACACACACACACACGCGCGCGCGCGCGCGCGCGCGCGCACACCACGCATAAAAAAGAAAGTGCGCGCGCGTGTGTGTGTGTGTGTTGTCGATCGAGAGAGGCCTACACGCTTCTGCCTACTCCCATACCCCCCCCCCACCCCCCCCCCCCCCCCCCCCCCCCCCCCCCCCACCCCCCCCCCCCCCCCCCCCCCCCCAAGGACAAGAGGTTATACATTTTGACCCTGCTCAATAATTCACCAATCATCGTTTTCAACAACATCGTTAATAAAAATGGCAGCAATAATGACACGTGGAAATATAACATTAGGAATACGTATGCCCCATTTAGGTGGGAAAAGGGTCGAAATGAACATCTTGAAAGGGCGAAATGGCACTCCTCGCCAAAAGGGAAACCACGCGAGGAGGCCTGCGGCATAGATCAAAGAAAAGGGGCGAGATGGGGAAGGGCCAATCGGGACCTACCCCCCCCCCCCCCCCCCCCCCCGGTGTAGGTGTAGGGGAAGTAAGAGGACGGACGCGAGGGGGTGGGGTGGGGGGCAATGTCGCGTGTCCATTGAGGAGAGACCAACAAAATGTTACCTGGGGTTTCTGTTGCTGCCGCTCCCTCCGGCCTCCACTCTCGGCCCTGTCGTTCAAGCGTGTCAGGGATATTAATTAAAGACCCACCAGATCACGTGATAAAATTTGTTATATCTTCAAGCAAAACCCTAATGCCCCACATGGCCGGAAGGCCAAAGAGGGCGTAAAACACTATTATTCCTTCACGTGACAAAATCAAGGGTTTCACGGGTTTTCCCTCTTACAGCTGGTAAGACATCTTGTTTTTGACCGGGTACAAATGCCCCCAAATTCAAAGCGAAACATGATTTTAAATAAAGAACGGCCTCAATTTGAAGTTGGGGACATTTGCATGTGGGTCACAGCTACCCAGAAAACCCCCAAAGGGACTTAATCGTGGTGCGTCAGTGTGTCTTTAACAAAACAAAATGAAGTATTATAACCCCTGTGAACCAAAGTGACTGCACCCTCTCGGCTTTTGTACCCACGTGCTGGGATGATTCCAAAGAATATGAAAGGGAATGTGGGGGTGTGGGGGTGGGGGTGGGGATATTGGACGGGTTAACAGATACCCACCACCTTCCTTCCATACTCTATTTTTGTAAGGAAAAAAGCGTGTGTGTGTGTGTGCGTGTGCGTGTGCGTGTGTGTGTGTGTGTGTGTGTGTTCGTTCGTTCTTAGTTTTACGTCTGTTCACCCGCAAGTGATATTAGACCACCACCCCACAAAAAGAAGAAGAAAAAGGTGTGTGTGTGTGTGTGTGTGTGTGTGTGTGTGTGTAATTAAGCCTACAGCAGATAGCTATTGAGGTGAGAGTGTGTGTGAGTGCGTGAATGGTAGTGTGTGTTTTCCCTACACATCTATTCATGCAAATCTGAGTACATGTACATTGTGTGTGTGTGTGTATGTGTGCGCGCGTGTCTGTCTCTGTGTGTGTTTTTGTGTTTTGCGCGCATGTGTGTTTTTAAGAAGTAACGTTGAGAACCAAAAAAATGCCCAAGAAATGTAGACTTTCCCCCACTTTCACCACTTCAGAACAAACGTGTTACATATTATTGCACTTGTTGACTTTGACTGTAAAAAAAAGACAAACACACACCAAGAAATGTCACACCAATATAGCTCGTCAAAGAGGGTCAACGTAACCTAGCTGGGTGGAAGAGGAAAAAAGAGGGCAAGATGGGGGGGAAAACCCCTTGACATAACTAACTCCAAAGAGAAAGGTGGCAGGGTGGTTAAGACGTTCGCCTTGCCAAACGTACTGCGTGACTGCAACGTGAGCCGCGACCCGGGTCCGAATCCCGGCCTCGCCCTTTCGTTCTACTTGGGACAGGAAAATCGAGCTGAGCCCACGTCGAGTCCTTCGGATGGGGGACTTAAAGCTAGTCTGACCCGTGCGCTTGTGACGCGCGTAAAAATACCACGGGAGTTGAAAGTCGCTGCCTGGTATGGCCAAATTGATAGCTAGGGTTTCCAAGTGTGCCCACACACCCTCCTCACCCTGTGCCCCCCCTTCCCCCCCTAAAGAAAATTTAAAAAAATGGGTAGGCGCTGCACTAATTGCGGCGACGCGCTCTCCCGGGGAGAGCAGCCCGAATTTCACAGAGATAAGTCTGTGATTAGAATATACCAAATACCAAAATGCCAAGGACAGTTGCTGGGCCTATAGCTATTTCTTAGTTAGGCGCATAACGGCAGCATGACACATCTGCGCTCATAATGGACAGGAAACTGTCTGAGCGATCGAAGAAGAAGAAAAAGAAGTATTTAATTTTAGAGTGTTGCTAACTCTCCACAGGCTAAAAACGAACTAACTGTGCCACTACTTTGCTCTGTCCCAGAAATAAAGATTCAATCTTTGCTACAAAGTAAAACGATAGCAATCATGAAGCTTTTCCTGGTCGACCTTTGATATGGCGGGGAGGGGAGGGTAGGGGGAGGAGTGAGGTGTGTGTGGGGGGGGGGGGGGGCAGACTATGCACGTGAAACGAAAAAACCAGCCAGGCGAGGCAGGTTTTTTAGTGTTTACGCAGGATTAGGCTGCTTGATTCGGAGGATGGGTAGGGTAGGATAGGGTAGGGTAGGGTAGAGTGCAGCACTGACAAAGAAGAAAAAACCGCGCTGCAGCAGAATAACCTGCCTCTAGCATGCGTTTGTGCATGCGTGCGTGCGGCATGGCACGAGGCTCTGTGGAGGATGATGATGATGATGATGATGATGCAAGCACCAGTGGCCCGTGCATCAGTGGGAGCGGAGCGGGTGTTAGCAATCTCAAATTGGACTTGTTCTCAACATGTCTGCGCATCTATATGCGAAATCGATCATGACGTTTCCATCAAAATTTGATCTGTTGTGTATTCGACACTACATTGACCCTAAACCCTAACCCTATTCCTAACCCTAACTATAACCCTAAGCCTATCCCTAACCCTAACCCTAAGCCTATCCCTAACTCTTCGCACATGCGCAGACATGTTGAGACCGAATCCATTTTGAGAATGCCGCACCGGTCGCTTGTTCCATTAGGCTTGATCAGCCACCCTCTCGTGTGGTCGGTCGTTGTGACCGAGGGTGGAAGTCGTCGCTATTGATTTTTGTTGGGGAATTCCAGGATTTGTTTTTTTAACCTCTCTCTCTCTCTCTCTCTCTCTCTCTCTCTCTCTCTCTCTCTCTCTCTCTCTCTCTCTCTCTCTCTCTCTCTCTCTCTCTCTCTCTCTCCCCCCCCCTCTCTCAGTGCGATTCAATTAAACCTGTGTGGGAGAGTTACATAAGATTGTATTGGCCAAAGGCCTTTCCTTTGCTATTTGCGGTGTTATGGCAAAAGCTGACTACCTTTAAAACAAAATCTTGATTTCCTGGTTCAAAACTCTCCAAATAAAATTAACCCGGTTTTTTACATGTCGAGAAGAAGAAGAATCAGAAGAGAGAGATTGTATGTGTGTGTGTGTGTGTGTGTGTGTGTGTGTGTGTGTGTGTGTGTGTGTGTGTGTGTGTGAGAGAGAGAGAGAGAGAGAGAGAGAGAGAGAGAGAGAGAGAGAGAGAGAGAGAGAGAGAGAGAGAGAGAGACATACACACAGAACCAGAGAGAGAGAGAGAGAGAGAGAGAGAGAGAGAGAGACATACACACAGAACCAGAGAGAGAGAGAGAGAGAGAGAGAGAGAGACATACACACAGAACCAGAGAGAGAGAGAGAGAGAGCGAGCGAGCGAAATTCACGAATTGTTTATTAATTTAAGCCGCTCCGAAGCGGCGGGAAATTTGCCCAGGCAAAGAGATCCCACAAAGATTATTCAAGTGCATTGGAGTCATAGTCAGAGCTACAGTCATTATTGTACGCATTCTTAGTAACCATCCCAAGAGTGGGTTTTTTAATAAATTTTGTGGAAACGGAAGAAACGGGCAGTTTGTTAGGTTTGGGCCTTCTATTGGTTCTGTCCCACAGAACCAATAGAAGCTGAAGCTGCTGACGAAAGGCGCGGTCGGGTAGTCTTCTCTATTGATCGATCATCCCTCCCGCATGCACCTGGGACAATGCATGTCATCGACCTGCCTACATGGCCTGGTGGTATAGCCCGTGGCTGCAATGATTAGGCTGCGCTTCCCAGCACGGGGGTTTTACCGGTATCGCTTCAGCAGGTTTTTTCAGTTAAGTCCATCACCTGTCACCATCCCATCTCTTTCACGATTACCTTCTAGTAGTAGCTTCTTAATTAAATACATCATTATTTCTGCCAGTCATTCCTTCTCAGATTCCAACGCTAGTACTGGCCTTTTTCTTCCCCTTCCCTGTTTTATTTTCTGTTTGTTTGTTTGTGGTTTTTTTTGGTAAAATAAAAAAATAAAAAAAGAGTGGGGGGGGGGGGGGGGATGTAACAGGGAGTGGAGGGCATTTAAAAAAAAAAAAAAAAATTTGGTGGCGAAGGATGGTTTTGATTGCTAGGTGAACGACGAAAAGTGGTTATAAAAGGAGAAAGCAGTTCTCCCAAGTTCATATTCTGATCGCTTCTCGGCCTTTTGGCTAAGACTGATTCAGGAATAGAAATTTTTGTTTATACCCTGGTTGGTTTGTTCAGCCCGTCGTACATGGCGAAAGCCGATACGCGACGTTAAACTGAACTTCCATCCCAAGTGGAGGCAAAGCCTTATTTCGTCCCAAGTGGAGGTGTTATTGTGCTGTCCTGGCAGTCCAGTCGCATCGCGGGGATTATAAAAGCCAACAGTGTTTGAAGCAAAGCTTTAGCCTTTTACCCACTTGGTAAGAACACCGAGTTAGTCTAGAATAAGTGAAGGGGTTTTGAATGTATAAATGAAGGGCCTTAAAATATACGATGCTTTCAGCACGCAATTCGCAACGTGGTTTTGGCATATGCAATTATTAATTGTGAACGGAAGAGGAGAGGACTAGAAAAAGACAAGTTTCAACGGTCTGTGGTGGCCCCGATGAATCCACCTCAACAGCAATCAGAATCAGAATCTCTGTTGCTTTGGAGCTACTTCGGCAGTCATGCCCCTACACCGCGGAATTCACTCCCACAATTCTCATGTGCATTTATAAAAGTTTTAAACCAAATGGACTTTTAGGAGATTCTTTCAGTTTAATAATAAGCATAATTACGTTCCTGCGATGTGGTTGGTCTTTTTTTTAATCATCGGTTCGTGTGAAATAAAATCTAGATTCTGGGGGAATCTGAAGCCGGTGCAGGAAAGAAACATTGTCATAAAAGGAGGTAAAGATTTCAAGGCGAAGTCTCATCACCATCGTTCTCTCATCACCATCAAGGCGAAGTCTCATCACCATCGTTCTCTCATCACCATCAAGGCGAAGTCTCATCACCATCGTTCTCTCATCACCATCAAGGCGAAGTCTCATCACCATCGTTCTCTCATCACCATCAAGGCGAAGAGATTTCAGGTTCGAGATGGTACTGCGATTTTGTTGTTGTTTTTACTGCAACTTGTGGTATAACACTAGTTGTAGCAACTAATTTGTGGTAGCGTGTGCCGAAGCCTTAAATAATCCCCCCGAAGACGGAGTGTGGCTGCCCACATGGCGGGGTAAATCAAAAACGGTCACACAAGCAATGTTCTCTTCCCTAGTTGATGCATCTGTACCATAGTGTTCAAGTGCTTTGGCTGTTAGAATGGTATCTGGAGTCATTTAGCCAGGGTAAGCCAACAACGATAAACATCAGAAACAATGACCTTATTATGCAACGACCTTGTTTGACCCAGCCATGCTGTTTACACGGACTATGCACTAGCATAGTGCAGTAGCCATGGCTGTTTACGAGCAACCAGGATGAGTGAATGAAAGCGGTCGTCCTTGGTGTTAAGGTCACCGTACACGTGCACATTTGTCACTCTTTCCCCATGGAAAACCCACAGTGATAGCCACTCGTAAAGGTCTGTCTACACGTTGACATCATTCACAAAATATAACTATTTCCCCCTATGGCAACACAGTGAGTGGTACGTCATATTATGAGTGGCCCAACACACTGTGTTGCCATGGGGGAAACAGAGATATTTTGTGAATGTTGTTAGCGTGTACAGATACCTTCAGATTGCTTGCATGTCACTGTGTTGTCGTGGGGAAAGAGTGAAAAATGTTCACGTGTACAGAGACCTTTAGTGCGGAGTGAAAAGGGGGTGGGAGAAAGGAGAGGGAGGATGGTGCGAATATTAGGGAACTAAAAGGGCCAGCCACACGTCCACTAAAACCGCGCGACTGTACCGTACGATTCGATCGCGTGATCTCGATGCGCCAATCACATTTTGTGCTTGGGAGACCACGTGATCGAATCGTATCGTACAGTCGTGCGATTTTAGGGAACGTGTGGCTGGCCCTTAAATCCTCTAACGGGCGCATTCGGTTGACGTCACCGAGGTCCACAACCCAAAGGTCGAGTGGCTTGGCGTGAACGGGTCACCGTAACGGATCCCACGTTGTCAAGCCTGCTGCTGCTGTTGTCGTCTTTTCTTGGAAAACGTCTGATTATGATTTCAATGGAAACGATCTCTTAATTCCTCGGGAAAGCACTATCACTATCAGGGACACAAAAGGGGGGGTGGGGGATGTTGGGAGCACGCGATTGTATAGATCGTTTCTGAAAAAATACTAGGCTGGAGACAGTGTACGGTTGCGTCATTTTGTTGTATGTATGTTGTGAATAACCCGAATTGCCAGTTTAGTTTCCATTTTCTTCTGGCTAACTGGAACATCAGCACTTGCGTGTGTGGTTGGGTTATTTTGCGGGTTTTTTGCTGTACATGAGACGTGGGACCGTTCTTTAACTGTCAACATAGTTTATCGTCAGTAGAAGGTGCAAAATACTGTTTCAAGACTGCTATGCCATCGAGTGATTTACTGGAGAAAATGATCAACTCGGATTGATGATGAAAATGAAAATCTGTTTAACGTCCTCCGGTCTGGAACAGACACATATTATGGGACATTAGTAGATATATAAAGATGGTGGGAACGATCCTGGAGGCAATGCCCGGAGGCAGTGCGACACCAGTAAAGTCCCGATTTTTTTTAACCATACAGATGTTAAAGTTTTCGTTGCTCGGATTGATGAGTGGAACAGGAACGGTTTAATAATTACTGTTACTGAATGAGTTTTTTGCAGCTATTTTGAAAAGGCAGCGATTTAATGCTCCAAAAAAATAGATTATTTTGACAACAAATCAGATGCTTGTGGCAAACGAAAAGACCATCTAACCCTAACCCTATCCCTAACCCTAACCCTAACCCTATCCCTAACCACGAAAAGAACCAAGAAATAGAGCAGGAGGGTGTAAATCTGCGTATTTGCCGAGAAATCGATGTACAAAGCCATACAATTGTTTGCTGGAACCATTCCTTTTTTTGGGTTGATACATTTTAAGTCTTTCGAAAACAATAAATATACACGTGCATGAGGAGGATATTGTGTAACCTATCAGTTGACCCGGTCTTTTTTCGTTTTGTTTTTAACTAACCAACAGAGAGTGCAGAGTCGCACTGGGACGGGTGGGTGTGCGTAGAAGTAGCAGAAGGTTGCTCACAGACAATGCAAAACAGAGTTCGTTTGATACCAAATAACTCAAAGAGGGAGAGGAGGAAAGAAATGCTTTGTAGCATCACTTTCTTTAGCATTTTTTTTTTTAACGTCTTTTTCCAATCGTGGACACAACATGTTATCGTGAAGTTTTTACTAACGTGTTGATAAAGGTGTTTTGGGTAAAGGTCAAGATGTGCCACCCCCCCTACCTATCTCGGTTAATTGTATTTTTCCGTTATTGCCTTTCTTACCATACATAAAGCTGTATTTTAGGAACATTTTTAGCTAATAACCTTTTTGGAATACTAACCCTAACCCTAACCCTAGCCCTAACCCTAACCCTACCCCCCACCCTATCAGACGGAAAAACGCAACGAACCACAACTGTGACAAATCGCGGTGTACTGCAGTACATAGTGGGGGGTAGGGTTAGGTTTAGGGTAGGGTTAGGGTTAGGGTTAGTATTCCAAAAAGGTAATTAGCTCAAAATGTTCCTAAAATACAGCTTTATGTATGGTAAGAAGGGCAAAAACGGAAAAATACAATTAACCGAGAAATGCATGGGGGGTGGGGGGGTGGCACATCTTTACCTTTACCGTGGTTTTTTTCGCATGTACTGTTTACTCAGAGACTGATCATTTGTTTTTCGATTGGACTGTTTTCTTATAAATGTTTGTTTTCTCTCTTTCGCTTCTGTCCATTTATTTTTTTATCTCTCGGTATGCGGTTGATCTTAATCACTTTTATTTATTTTCGCTGTTGTCGTCTCTCTCTCTCTCTCTCTCTCTCTCTCTCTCTCTCTCTCTCTCTCTCTCTCTCTCTCTCTCTCTCTCTCTCTCTCTCTCTCTCTCTCTCTCTCTCTCTCTCTCTCTCTCTCTCTCTCTCTCTCTCTCTCTCTCTCTCTCTCTCTCCCTCTCCCTCTCCCCACGCCCGCGCGCGCGCGTTTGTGTTCTCTATCTCTCTTTCTCAGAAAATCTCTGAGATTGTCAAAAGTATGGGAGATCTGTTAAGCTTTGAACAAAAACCTTCTTCTTTTTTTTAACCTTTTCTAAACATTGTCACGAATGTCTGTTGTGCAGGAGACGGACCCATCACACAGACGGCGGGGGAGGGGGGGGGGGACATTGGGACGGTGACCAAAGTACGGAGAGCAAACTAATTTAAGTGGACTTCTTTAGTCACGTTCTGCTGGGCGGATGGAGTCCAAGGTCCTGTTCGCGACCACCCTTGACCGCACGTGACCACGGGGGTAAGTTCCATTTTGCCACCTCGCCTGTACAAGGGGGCAGAAAACACACGGCATAGGATTCGACCCCTAATGCGATCCGATTGGGACGATGTCTGTGAGTCATGATTCACGCGAAAATATTACACTTCCGTCTAAAGAATAGTGATACTATTTTCGCTCACAAGGGGCTGGTAAGAAGCCCATGCCAATGATCTCATGAACGAAAGCAAATTTCAGTCACATTTGTACCCATGAGACGAGTGTTAATGTTTAGCATTCGCCTTCATGAGATCATTGGCATGGGCTTCTTACCAGCCCACAGGCTTTTTACCCCGTCTTCATCTATGCATGCTCAGTCACGTAGACCCCCAACACACGAATCGCATGAAATGTTTGATGCAAAATTTGATTCGTGTACAGGGGTGGGGGGTGGGGGGTCAAAAATGTAGTGAACAAAACTAGTAGGGTTTCATCAGATTCGTTTTGGACAGTAGAATTTCACGAGAATCCTGTCTCACAAATGTCAGTCGGATCGCATTGGGATCGAATTCTATGCCGTGTATGCCCATTAAGAGGTGAACATTGTGTGTGTCACTGTGTGTGTGTACGCGCGCGTGTGTGTGTATGTGTGTGTGTGTGTGTGTGTGTGTGTGTGTGTCAAGTCAAGTCAATTCAAAATTGTATTTAAAGGACATTGAATAAGCAAAATATACATGCTTTTTTCCATCAAGCCATCTATAAACAGAAGCATCAACCAAACATACATGCACGAAACATAAACTGTATACTGGTTAAGGACATAGAAATAAGAAAAAGAGATAGATAGAAAGAAAGAGAGAGAGAGAGAGAGAGAGAGAGAGAGAGAGAGAGAGAGAGAGAGAGAGAGAGAGAGAGAGAGAGAAGCATATACATATTACACAGCATATAAATAACAGCAAAACAGAAAGCACATGAAATAGCAATACAATATCAACATAGTGTTCCACATATCAAAATGAAGAAAGGGGCCACAGACATATTGCACACAGCTTTACACTCACACACTATTGTTTTATCTATGGGTGGGGATGTGTGTGTGTGTATATATATGTGTGTGTGTGCGTGTGCTAGTTACTAAGTTAGCCCCGTTCGACGCAGATCTTTAGATAGTAGAGTGAGGCGACCGCTATTTTGGGAAGCTGGTCTGAAATTTGTTATCGTAGGACTAGGAGGAGCCTTTTTCCAAATCCTTCTCTCTACTCCTTCGGCCAGGAGAACTTTTGGACCCCCCCCCCCCTCTCTCTCTCTCTCTCTCTCTCTCTCTCTCTCTCTCTCTCTCTCTCTCTCTCTCTTCTCTCTCTCTCTCTCTCCTCCCTCCCTCCCTCCCTCCCTCCCTCCCTCCCTCCCCCCCAGTCGGCGTCTCCGGTTTGGAAGTCCTCTAAATGTAGGTCCTCCATTGTTGTTGCATAGTTTTTGTAAGCTTATTCCAGGAAGGTTCCGAGAGAGAGAGAGAGAGAGAGAGAGAGAGAGAGAGAGAGAGAGAGAGAGAGAGAGAGAGTGCCTGATAGAGAGTTGCCACATACAGTTACACACACACACACACGCACGCACAGGCACGCACGTACGCACAAATGAGCGGAAGGAAAAGTTCTGATTCCCACTACCA
>CM065698.1:28119946-28122446 GCA_017654935.2 Phymorhynchus buccinoides
TAGCTATGTATACCATTGCGTCACTTTTTCCCCCCCCCCCCCCCCCCCCCCCCCCCCGGTCTCTCTTAGCGCCCGTTTGACATGATTTGATTGTCAGTACCTTTCAACAGCTTATAACACATCCCCCCCACCCCCCCATTCAATTTTGTTCTTTCTTCCCAGTCTGTCTGCCGGTTTTTCTTTTGTATTGTCAATAAAATTTATTACATTCTCTTAGACTAATCCCCACCCCTACTACCCCCACACCCACACACACCCAAGAAAAAGGTCTAAGCAAATAAGCAAAATCATTATTCATTCAACGACTCATTGTCTCCACGCGTGTGTGTGTGTGTGTGTCGGTGTCGGTGTCGGTGTGTTTGTGTGTGTGTGCGTGCGTGCACACACACACACACACACACACACACACACACACACACACACATTGGAATCTTTTAGTTCCTTCTTTTTTTACGATTGTCTTGTTGAGAAAAACAAGTATATTATTTGATTATTCAATGTTCCATCTGGAAATAAAACATTGACTTCACACACACACACACACACACACACACACACACACACACACACACACACACACACACAACACACACACACACACACTGACATTACCACACACAAAAAAAAGTCTTCCACCTGTTGTGGCGATGTGTTGTTTCTTGTGGGCTGGTTTCATAGTAACGACTGTTGGTCCTAACGACGCGCGGTCCGTCTGGCGATTGCCTCAACACTGACCGCCTTTAATAATAACAGGCCTACTAGCTGCGCGGTCTTCTTTTTCTTTCTTCGTACTCAGAGGCGCAGTTATCGTTTTTCGTTATTGCGAAATGGCTGTTGGCAATGGAGCAAGGGGTGGGTGGGTGGGTGTGGGGGGAGACAAGCCCACACTCTCACACACACACACACACACATGTGGGGGGGGGGGGGGGGCAGGAATTGGCAGTACGCAAGAATCCTATTGATAAATAGCTGCGCTGATTTTGGGACGCACTCAATCTTCTTAGAGCTTGGCTAACACGGCTGAAAAACGACCCACCGAGATTGGATAACAAGCGGATCTCCGTTCGTTCGTTCGTTGGTTGTTGTTTTTTTCTTCTTCTCCTCAATCTTCCGCAGAATAGTACGACGTTTGAATGTGTGTTGTTGTTAAAGGACGCTTTAACTGGAGTTTATGAAAGCGATTCCGGTGTTGCGTGAAGTATCTCTCCAGTGAAATACATCCTTTTTTCCCTCTTTCGAATTGTTTGCTGTTTGGGAAGGATTCGCCCCTAAATACTACATTCAGAGGCGTCATGTGGCATGCAGGAGAAGCGGAGGGTGGATTCGTCACTAAAAATACTCAGAAGCCAGTGATATATTTTGTTTTGAAATTTATCATTCATTATTATTTTTCTCTGCATGGGTGTTTTGTTCACATCGTCCGCCATTTTGGGGACATGCTAATCTAAATCACGTGGTTTTGAGCATCGATTTCTCGGTAGAGATGTAGTAGATAACACCCTCGATACTCACGCTCTATTTTGTTGGTCTTGGTTCTTTCTGTGTAGATCAGTGTGCAAATAATCTCTACGATGTATTATTGTATAAAACCCTGAGGCGCACACGCATACATTACAGTGACTAGGACACTATTTCACGCCAGGACATATTTCTCGTGACACCTTCTCCTAATTGGTTCTGAAGAATTAAGATTGTAGCCCAGCTTCGCTATTCCACTTAACCCTTTCGCCGCCAGCCATTTTTCAGCCCCCCCCCCCAAATACCATTCAACTTAACACTAGAGAGAGAAAAAAATCTGAAATATTGGGAAAACCTCTGTGAAATGTATACATTAGGCTTACCCTTACCTCCCCGACATAAGAAAAACATGGTCGTCAGATAACTGACCCTGCCTTTTAGTGATATGGGTGTTAAACCATTGTGGTACATGGTTGGCGGTGAAAGGGTTAATGATAAATGTGGAATTTGTCCTTGTTATTTGTGTCTACGTTTCTTCTGCCGCGTCCTATGTTCTACGTGACCTCCGATTGACAGTTTAGATTAGCCTATTATATCGAAAGAAGGGCCTACTACCATAGCCGATCGTTTGGCATGTCGGTATCATTCATTCATTGTTTTAAGTTCAATTCTACAAAGCTTGATAAGAATTCACGAGTATCCTTGCGGTAATAGTATGCGATAAATGATTAGTTCGTGACAGATTGGTCCCGTTTTGATAACGTTGGGTGGTTTATTATATTATCCGGTATAACGGGGTTTTTTTTGTGGGACACATGTGGTGGGGAAAAACGAACATGGAAGCTTCTCGGTTGAGACATGAGCGTTCGGGTTTGTCGTACTAGGGCCTATGACATCCTTGTTTTGTCGAGTTCGTATGCACCAAGAGAGGCGAAATGTGATATAGGCCGTATGGCCCCTATGACATCCTCGTTTTGTCGAGTTCTTATTGCATGCACTAAGCTGGTGGAGTCAAAAATGTTGGCTGAAAGGATTTAATGTG
>CM065698.1:28132446-28147446 GCA_017654935.2 Phymorhynchus buccinoides
AGGCCAGCAAACAATAATTTCCTAAATACATGTCTTAGATAATATGATCTCGGATCACACCTGGAATTGCGGTAACCTCTGGGATCTGGTCCGAACATTGAATGATGGTTGGCTGATGGTTCGTCCCATACGTGCTGTTTTGCAGCCGAGTGGGCGTAAAACCTAACCTTTCATCATTCAAGGCCGCTAGCGAGCTAGTCCTTGAATGGAACAAGTGCATGCATTGTGCGAGCGAGGCTGAGGAGTAGTTTACACAATGTAATAGTTACCGCCCATAAGCCCCGCTTGGTGGCGTGGGGAAAACCCACACAGCGATTGACCAGGGCTAGCTGGATATCACAGACCTGTTTACTCTACTCTTTTCGAGTAGTTTTCTACTCAGTTTGGACCTCTACTACTCTTCAAAACTGAAAATAATGCTCTTTAATTCTTGATTACTACTCATTTTCAGGGAACATTATTTGATGGTTGAATAAATAAAACTACACATTTTGCACCCAAACTACTCATTTCAGCTATCCAGACTACTCAAGACTTGTGTAGGGGGTAAGCAGGCCTCAATTCTCTGTTTCTGTTCTTTTGCTTTGTCCACTTTTATTTATGGTCAAAATGATAATAGTATTTTTTTTTATAAGATCGAGATAGGCTATGTTGTGGGGTTTTTTCTTCTCCCGTTTAACCTATATTAATTTAAACTAGCTCTGACAAAAACTAACCCAGCAGCAACACACACACAATGCGCGTTTACTAAGTCTAAGTCTTTGTGGGGGTCAGTTTTACATAAATTATCATGCTTGAAATGAAAAACACACACCAACGTTTGACTGCTGATACCATGTTTACCACCAATGTTTGGTGCTTGGAATCTATCTTAGATTGAAGTCTAAGTCTTTGTGGGGGTCAGTTTTACATAAATTATCATGCTTGAAATGAAAAACACACACCAACGTTTGACTGCTGATACCATGTTTACCACCAATGTTTGGTGCTTGGAATCTATCTTAGATTGAAGTCTAAGTCTTTGTGGGGGTCAGTTTTGCTGGAACTAACTACCTGGCTAACTGCATTGGCTGGAACCGCATCATTCAAGCTGAATGGTTGATGCACTATCCAGACATATAGAAGCCAATTAGTTTGGGCTTGCTTTTTAACCCTTTCACCGCCAAAGTCGCGTTTTAGCACCACAGTGATTTAACACCCATGTCACTAAAAGGCATCAAATTGGGGTCTATTATCCAAAGACCCTATTGTCTTAGTTTTGGGGAGTAAGGATAGACCTTATTTTAGGTATGTCACAGAAGAATCCCCAATACTGCAGATGGATTTTGTTTTCTGTCCAGGAAAATGTAGTGGAAATCTTTGGCTGAAACATGGCTGGCGGTGAAAGGGTTAAAAATAATAAAAGTTCATACACGTTGTGTACATTCATGATTGATGGGATAGATCTATAGCACATATTCTGACTGTATACGCTGAGTAATACCTCGCGCTTTGGTGGCTAAAAAAAAAAGAAGAGGTTTTAAAACTAGGCCAATAAATATTTCTGTCCGGAATTTTATAATATTCTGTAGTTTCTGATCCTACAATGGAACGTGTACAAACAAATAAACCATGCATAGGAGTCAGTGTTTCTTTCATCTTATTTATAAAAGAACCGAAAAAGGGGTTGGGTGGTGGTGATTCTACACAACTGCTCTCTTTGTTTTAAAAATAGAAACACAAAGTTCAAATCACAGTGAGCGTCTTACAAATGTTGTTTCTCCCTACTCTCATTCTTTAAAACCCTAAATCTCCCCCCATCCTCCCCATCCTCCACCTTACATCAACCCCCTGTTTCCTGTATGCTTTTATCTTACAACTATTTTCAAAATGGGCTGAGCACATTATTATGATTATTGTCATTGTTATTATTAATAGACTAATTGGATTGAAGCCCGTGTAGATGGAATGCAACTGTCTCTATGCGATCTATGTCCCTTTTGTTCTAACGTCCCTTTAGTCAATGCTTTCGTTTTCCTTGTGACGGTATCCT
Organism: Phymorhynchus buccinoides; assembly: GCA_017654935.2. Classification (NCBI taxonomy): domain Eukaryota; kingdom Metazoa; phylum Mollusca; class Gastropoda; order Neogastropoda; family Raphitomidae; genus Phymorhynchus; species Phymorhynchus buccinoides. The sequence goes on from CM065698.1 coordinate 28,134,479, forward strand.
TCCCGCTCGACATCACTGTTCGCTCCCGAAAGTTTCCTTTGTCTTTGTCCGCCCTTACTGTTCATTGTTCCCGTCGAAACATTAGTTCCTTGTTTTTCAGAATGTTGAACGTTTCCCGCGAAACGGTGGGTAATGTTATATTGGACGGCCCACCTTCTGGAAATGATGTGCGTGTAATGTCTTCTCATCCGGCCCTCTCTTTGACTCTGCCTTTTCCCTTTGCTTTCTGTCATCTTCTATCTTTCGGATTTACTATGCTGTTCCATCGTCCTGCCGATAGGTAATTAATGATTAATTAATGTATCTAGGCCAAGTTCGAAGATGAAGGTCAATGGTCACGGTCAGTGTGGCCGCCGAAAATGCTGCCGCGCCGCTGCTTGCGCTCTATTTGTCTTTTTTGTTTGAATGAATGCAGTCAGCCGGGTTGGGTGGTGGTGGTGGTGATGGTGAGTAAGTCGTTCAGCGTTGTGGCCTTGGTGGTGTCTGCCTGCAATGCTGGGCTGTAGTATTATACAGCGGCGTTGGCAGCGTGCCCGTGATAACAACAAACAACTCGGTGCATGACTCAGCCCTCTGGCACTCCCGCAGACCTTCGCCAGGTCTGCTCCTGCACGCACCCTGCATTGACTGACTCCACCACGCCTCCTCCTGCTTTTCACCTGGCCTTGTATTGGCTGACTGGTTGTTAGACAAATCATGTTCTTACTTTGCCCTTCCAGTTGCGGGCTTGGTGCAGGCTCCCTTGCCCTTCCAGTTGCGGGCTTTGTGCAGGCTCCCTTACTGCAATGGGTTAGGTCATCTGTATAGCAGCTGATCCCAAAGACTTCAAAATAACAAAAACGGTAGGAAGAGGTACCCGAAGAGGGGAGAGACACTTCAGGTACCTTTCAGCTACCTCTTCCTCCCTTTTTTAGTCCCCGAGCCGAAGGTTCGGGGAGCTATTGTTTTTGTCTGGTCCGTCCGTCCGGTGTCCGTCCGGCGTGCCTCCGTCCGTCCGGCTATTCGTCCGTTTTTCTCAAAAACTATTCAGTCTATCATCATCACATTTGGTATACTAGTTTGCCAAGATGCAAGCTATCCACTGATGTATTTCGTTTTACATTAAGGTCAAGGTCGCGCCAGTTACGGGGTTCAAACCCCGAAACACATAATCGCTAATATCTCGCGAAGTTTTGCATGTATTTTAATGCAGGTTTTTTTTCCCACAACGTTTCTTGATGAATGGTCTATAACACAGTTGTCATGAATTTTTCGGCGCGCGTTCAAATCACGGGTCCGAACCCCAAGGCTATATATAAAAACTGATTCACTTACGTGCTGTTTTGATGTACTAACGTGCTGTTTTGATGCGTTTCTATGTATGTGTACAGCCGACACATTCCGATTTCGGAGTAGCTCGGCGATGCTGCGAGGGGACTTTGCAGCCGCTTGCACTTGTTATTTCTAAGTGTTTTTGAGCAGTCCCTGTTTATTTTTCTTCTTGTGATCCCAAGACGTGTCTGTTGTGGACGGGAGGAGGGTTCCCTTGTTGATTGTCTCGTTGGTCGATGGTGACCCCTTTGCTTGGTGTTGTGTGATGAATGTAAGATCAAACTAGAGTTGACATTAGTCATTATGTACTCGCTGCCATATACAGAACGGTTTCTGTTAGTTGTTACTTTTAATTTTCGACTAACCGGTGGAGAGAAAATCTTTTCGCTGCTGGTGCCCCCCCCCCCCCCCCCCCCCCCCCCCCCCCCCTCCCCCTCTTCCCCCACCCATTCATTTGAATGGATGGAAGTTCAGTTTAACGTCGCGTATCGGCTTTCGCCATGTACGACGGGCTGAACAAACAAACCATGGTATAAACACAAATTTATGTTCCTGAATCACTGTCTCAGCCAAAAGGCCGAGAAGCGATCAGGATTCTTTTGAATTCGAGAGAGTTTGGTTTTTATGTGTATGTCACTTTTTAAATTTATTATTAGAAATGGGATATTTTGACGTGCTTTTTTAATTATATTTTTCAATGACATTGTTAATAATAAATATTAATATGCACCTGTTTATATTTAGCATTGAGAGTGAGCGTTGAAAAAAAAAAAGTTCTTTAAGATTCGTTTCACGTCATTTTGCTCCATCGTGCTTTGTTTAGTAAAATGTCAAAGACGTTTATGTAAAGAAAACAGGCTTAGCAGTTAAAACAGAATATTTCTTCGGTATTATTGCTATGTATGTTTGTGGTGCTTTAACATGTTGGTTGATTGCTGAACTAACGGGGATTTTTTTTCTTCTATTTCCCCTTCTTGTACGTCCTTCATGGTCTGATGTCCATTTGTCAGCATTATTCTTGGAGCACCAATACGATGGCTTGGAGTCAAAACGGACTATCTTTAGAGAGTCCGTTGACTTATTATTGATGTTATTGCAAAAACTAAGAACTTGTATTAAAAGAGACTGCAATAAATGTAAAATGGGGATTATGCTTGTTATATTTCTGCAGTCTCTTTTTGAAACAAGTTATTAGTTTTCGCAATATGTTCAATAATACGTCAATGGACTATCTAAAGATAGTCCGTTTTGACTCCAATTTATCTAGCTGAAACTAGAATGCGACTGCAACCACCACTTCACCACTCCCTCCATATTGGGCAATTTCCCCTCACACCTGTAAACAATGCTTCAGTCATTCCAGGTTTGTCCGGGAAGACATGCTCAATGTTATCTGATCAGCTAATCATTCTTTATTCCAAGTGCGTAGAACTCGTTTTTAAGAACGGCACAGGATAAGACTAATTTGAATATCAACGCGGCGTTTTCTTTTGTTAGAAAGGTATTTGTGTATGTTTTGACTGACCACACCTTGAGATTTTCATTCAGCAGACGGCCGGCCACTCCGTTCCACGCCAAGGCTCTTGTTTGTGTCTTGGGCTACCAGCTCTCTCTCTATAACTGCACCTTTTTATTGTTTCGTGAAAAGATCCCATCCCACTTTCCAATGTTTCCTCAGTGTACTCACTTATGATTTCCTGTCGGGTGGAGTGTCTGTTAAGGAGACATTCCACCCGATCACTTCTTTACTTATATCCTCCAAGTCTCTTTCTTTCTTTCTTCTTTTTTCCCCCCAAGCCCCCAGAAAGGCACAGACCCGCCTTCCACCCTGCTGAGGAAGGGAATAACCAGTTTTCTCCCATCCCTGAAAGTTCCTCTTTGCATTTTTTGCGGGTTTCTTTTCCGTCGCGCCTCTCGAGCTCCCTGATTGGTCCGAGGCAGGGGCTACGTCACGGCGAGGGGTTTGCCGGGAAGTGTTTACAACGAAAAGAACCAATCCCGTGCCGGCTTACATGGTGACTGGAGCCGAACAAAGACCTGCTAGGGTCCATTGCTGGGGGGGAGTGGAGATGGGGAGAGGACGGGGAGAATATGATTGGCTGTTTCCGTTTCTCGGTCTTTGGTCTCCCTGATCTGAGCGTCCTTCAGTCAGCGTCTGTGCTCTAGGCCCAGGAGAGGCCTTTAGGCCTACCAGAAAAGCCAGCCATTGCTGGCTGATGGGCCGCAACCAGGCTGAGAACTACCGTACATGAACCAGTTTGGAGCAAGCGTAACCTGTTGGGCATCTCTCGTCTACAAAAGAAAATGTAAGTGTGTTTCTATTCAAGTGTGTTCATTTCTTTTCGGACTCAAGCCTTGACTTTGATTAATGACGGTTGTGCGTGAGTGTTTTGTAATGTTGCTGTACATTGGTGCAATGGTGCAAACCTGTACACAACTTGACAGATCAGCTTGATGGACGCCATATTAGACAAAGATGTTTCGGAGAAGCTGCAAAATCTGTTCTTCTGAAAATTATTCCAGAAAACCCCGATGTTGTATGTAGCAATTTTATTGGTATATATTTTGTTTATACCAAGATGCGGTTTTTGTGTCTTTTTTTGTATAAAACATGTTTCCTGTTAACGTTATTCCAAATATTAAAGAGGTTTACTTTAGGGTTCTGTGTTACCGTTTAGATTTACAATTAATTAGTATAGTTAACTTTGTTTTGTTATATATAAAACCGCCCCCACCCCCTTCCACGCCTTTTAAAAATGGTTCATTGTTCACAGTTTCTGTCATGTGACTGTTTAAATCGTTTATAAAGAACTTTTAAGGTACACTTTTTGGATGTAAAAACAAGTACAATTCACTTTGTGGGTGTACAAAACAACAAAATACATAGTTGACAGGGAGTTAAGAAAATAACAAAGGAGCTGTTATGGCAAACAAATTATCCTTTGAAAAAATGTATGCCATAAACATTTTGTCCGTAGTTTTCTTTGTCTTGATTATAACTTTGCGGTTATCCTTTCCCCCCCGTCGTTTCTACATACCTATGGGAGCTTTTTGACACTGATTGTACTATGAAAAGCAACACTAGTTTTTCTTGTTTTTCTTCTTTTTTTTGCGTTTTGGATTAAACGTTTTGTTTTTACCACTGCTTTTTTCTTCTTCAAATGACTAACTGTCAATACTTTTCTTCGCCTGTTCTTTATTGTTGTGGATTTTCTTTTTATGCTATTATTTTCTATGGGGACATGTGTGTTGGCCTACAAAGTTAATAATGTTCGACCCTTTGTACCCTTTGGTTTAAATAGCATTTGTATTTCTGAAAGTCACAAATGAAAAACAACAATGATCATTAGATAGGGCAACAAGAAAACTTATATAAAGCCCTATCTTAAAGATACCCTTTGTGTCCCTTGTTATTGCGTTCACGATGGAATTGTGTTTTGACATTGAGGATTTCGTTGAATGTTCTATTCCTTAGTGTCTACATAATTTCTTCTGACAAATATTTCTTAAGTGATTGTACATGCGTAGCAACTCGTGTGTCATTTCTTTATTTCGTTTTTGTACATTGATGATGAACAAATAATAATGTAGGTTTTCTTCTGACTTCATTCAAAACCCTTTACTTACAATAAATCGTAGGGTTTAGACGTTGTAGGGTATAGTTGTTGGGTGTTTGTTTGTAAAGTACTTCACTAAAGTTTGTCTTGAAAAATAATCTGTGCTAATTGCACAGCATAATACTCGTCTATTCTTGTTATTATAATTATGTGCAAATATTAGTATCCACCGTGGTACTGGTAAGGTCCTGGATCTGAGTTGTTTCGATTTGCTTTGCTATCGCCTTAGCAATATAAGGTTATGAGCGTTATTTTGTGATAATAATATTCATGCAAACACGTCGTGAAACTTTAGCGAATGAAGCTTAAGATTCATCATCACCATTATAATCACTTCTATCAACATAGTCATTGCTGTTGTTATATTCCTTTTGCGTAAATGGTGAACAATTTTGTTCTGTTCTGGCAACTATTATAATGATTTATGGGGATTTATTTTTTAACAGGAATCCTTGGAAACTTTAAGAAAACCACCAACAACAGTGCATTGAGTATTTTCTGTTCGAAGAAGTGCTGCAATCAATATATATTTCCTTATGGAACAGAAACGTTGTATACTGTTTGTTGAAAGAAATCGTCTAAAAGATAAAAAAAACCAAAAAACGGTTGACATTGTATTTTAAAAAAGAAATGGACTAATATATAATGAAAACAAACCAACGGTTGACACTGTTTTTAACAGAGAAATGGACTAAAACACACACACACACACACACACAAAACCAAACACCGGTTGACACTGTATTAAGAAAGAAATGGACTAAAATATAATGAAAACAAACCAACGGTTTACACTGTTTTTAAAGAGAGAAATGGACTAAAACACACACACACACACACACACACACACACACACACACACACACACACACACACAAACCGGTTGACACTGTATTAAGAAAGAAATGGACTAAATGATTAAAAAAAAACCACCGGTTGACACTTTATTTAAGAGATAAATGGACTTAAAGATAAAGGAAAAAAACCCGGTTGACACTGTTTCAAGACAAGAAACGACTAAAGCATTAAAAATAAAATAAAAACAAACTACAAAAACCCCCCACAAACACATTGATTTAAATTTTGAACATCAAACGAAATTATTAAAGGATGAAAAGTAAGACTAGTAAAGTGGTCAAGACACAGTAATAATTTTTGGAAACAAAAGAAATGGAAAACTGAGATATACATTTTATATTTGAGTTTGTTATTGCGTTGAGAGAGAGAGAGAGAGAGAGAGAGAGAGAGAGAGAGAGAGAGAGAGAGAGAGAGAGAGAGGTACCCCAGCTCGAATCAAGGTATAAGAGGCGACGTTTGGATTTTGTTTTAAATGCATTAAAATAGTCTATGCAAAATACTTATTCTGTGAGACTGACTGGGTTTATAGAGACTTTGAATGAAAGTCTTTGACTACTACTAGTCCATGATGGAGTTTTTGATATTCACCCACAGTCCCTCTTACACACCAACACCTCTCTCCTCTTCAGCCTATATCCCGTACCTTCTTCGCCTTCTAGCCTTCTGTCCTTCAGAACAAAGACTTCTGGAACTCGTTCGTGCAATATTTTCCCTGCGTTTGAAATTTTTCTTCTTCTTGAAGTTGTTAAGATGATTATTGGCATTGTTGCTTCATAGTTGGTTTAAACAAGTTTTAATCAAATAAAGCACATACAGCAGCACATAATTTAAATAAGAAGAGCACAACAAGCTTAGAGCTTATGCATGGCACTCCAACAATTTTCAATTACATAATATTGGCTGCCACAAGCATGGAAATAAACAGCACAACATCAATATTAGTGTACAATGGAAAGAAAAACAAATAAAACAATAACTTACCAACAAAAACATGAATCAAAACAACAGATTAGAAACGTATTATAATCACATAAAACTCTCTAATCAAAATTTTGCCTTTGGGTTGCAGGGGCAAGGCTGAGACGCGCACCGGTTGCGAACTGCATCAAATCAACAATTTCATCACAGAAACTATACCAACCAGGGCTTAAATGTAACGAGTCACAATAAGGACACACATTAGAGACAGTTATTCTGCCAAAAATCTGTTTGACAGTTGGATGAAATTACTAATAGACTCAAGTATTGTTCTATTTTCACTTTGGTTTTTATCACAGCTTCCGAACAAAAGCAATCATACATTTGTTTTGACATCGTCTGGTAATAAGTCGATAGTCTGTCTACGGGCTTGTTGGAAAAGGGGACAGTGAAAGAGAAAATGACATGCATCTTCTACAGCACCTGTTGCAAGTACAAGCTGGGTTGTTCAGAATATGTCGTTGGAATAAATCATTACGCAAATCACTCATTTGGAGTCTTAATTTACAAATAATTATTTCAGACAGTCGATCTTGTAAGTAGTAATAAGGGGGAACTGTGCTATCGTCGCTACTGAGAAAACGCTTTAAGACACTGAGAGAATCGCACTGCTTGATATTCTCCGGAAGGCTATTCCAAAGGACAGTAGTGGATGGAAAATAAGAGGATTTATAAAGTTCTAATCTACATCTAGGCACTTGTCTCTCTAGGGGATATCGTCTATGGTAGGGATTGATTGATGCAACTAGTTGGGGGAGGCAATTGATTAAATACATAGGTACAGAACCGTTGACAATTTTGTGATACAAAATTATTTTATGACGACGCCGCCTTTCTTTTAAAAATGTGAATCCTGTTTCAGTATACAGCTTTTGATGGCTAGTCCCTCGGACTGAGCCAGTAATTGTTCTGAGTGCATCCAGATGTATTTGTTCAAGATCTTCTGCTTGTTTTTGCGTGCAGTTGTCCCATACCACATCTCAAAAGTCTAAATGGGGCAAAATAAACGATTTATACATTGTTACAAGCGCTTTACGACTTAGTCGGTATTTGTATGACCTAAGGCAAGCAACAAGTGTGCGACACTTAGATAGAATAGATTTGATATGGAGATTCCACTTGCAATTATTTTGAATGATAACTCCTAGATGTTTGTGGTTGTCTGTCTCTTGAAGTACTACATCGTTAAATATTAATGGTTGTGTGTGAGGAAGTGCTTTGTTAGAGATTGTCATCAATTCAGTTTTGGTTTGATTAAATTTAACTTTCCATGTTGATGCCCATCTGTTAATCTTTTCTAAATCCGAATTTAAAATTTCTGTTCGTATGTCAGTATTTTCAAGGCCTAAATACATACTAGTATCATCAGCAAAAAGCTTGATGATAGATTCAATGTCATTTACAATATCATTAATATAGACAAGAAAGAGTAGAGGTCCGAGGACAGAACCTTGAGGGACGCCTGCTGACACAGGGAGATAAGGGGATTTACTACCTTTTAGAACAACTGCTTGCGTGCGCTCCCTTAAATAGTCAGCAAACCACTCGAGCAACTGTCCACGAATACCAAGTGCAAAGAGTTTGTACAGCAAAGCTTGGTGCCACACTTTGTCAAACGCCTTAGATATGTCAAAGAAAACTACCTGCCCGGTTGTCTTAGAATCTAAAAATTTGCAAAAGTCGTCATAAATACCTAACAATTGATAGACGGTAGAGTCTTTGGGGATAAATCCAGATTGTGCTGTGGTTAAAAGGTTATTGTCGTTAAGGTATTTGAAGACATGTTTTTGCACACATTTTTCCATAACTTTGCCTATACAACTCAATAAAGATATGGGACGGTAGTTGTCACACTTTTGTTTATCTCCCTTTTTGAATATGGGAGTGACATGGGCCACCTTCCAAACAGATGGAAATGTGCTTTCTGTTAACGAACGATTAAACAGGCGTGTCAGGGGCTTCATAGTTCAGTCTCCTCGTCATTGCCCCAATGCTATGAATGAATGAATGGAAATCCGTTTTTGTTTTAGCGTCATCCGACCTAGAACAGGTGTGCTTGTTCGTGCACATTTTGTAAGTTATCATTTTCAGTATCATGTGTGTGTGTGCGTACGTGTGTGTGTGTGTGTGTGTGTGTGTGTGTGTGTGTGTGTGTGTGTGTGTGTGTGTTAGAGAGAGAGAGAGAGTTGCTTTGTATATGCGCTGTTGCTGGTTAATGCTGTTTTTGTTGTCTGTTGATGAATCATTGATTGTAAAGCGCTTTGGGCTCATCTGAGGTAAAGCGCTGTATAAATGTACAATTATTATTATTATCATGTTCTGTTCTAGTCTCTTATTACTTGTGGCAGCCAATATTGTATAATCTACTTGTGTTTGAGCGCCTTGTATAAGCTTTTTTGAAGCTTGTTGTGCTCGTTCTCATTTGCTTATGTTGCTGCTTTACTATGTGATTTTCAATTTTTTTAAAAATCGTTTAAACCAACAGGTAAATGTGGGACATTTTTAAATGTATACATAGTGGGACGATCCTGGAGGTACTGTTATGCCAGACAAGTCCGGAAACTAAACATTTATTTATTTTTAATGAAATTGCTATTGAAATATTGCTATGTAAACAGTCAGTTTTTAAAGGGTTTCAACGGAAACGGCGTGTCATAATCAGGTGCGTCATCGGCAAAGCCAGTAGATATATCGCTTTCGCTCGCTCACAGTGTCAAAATGACCAAACACAGATTCTTTATGCCCCCCCCCCCCCCCCCCCCCCCCCCCCCCCCCCCCCCCCCCCCCCCCCCCCCCCCCCCCAGACGCTCTGTGCACGCGAACATTTTTCACTCTTTCCCCATGGCAACACAGCGATATGCGAGTGATCTTCATGAGGGGGCTATCCGCGCTGTGTTGACGTGGGGTAAAAAAGGGTGGAAAATGTCAACGTGTATTGAGATAACTACTACTAACTATAGGCCTACCCACCCACTCACAACACACAATACCTGGACCAAGCACTGGCCACTCCTCGACGACTACTGCTAGCTAATAAAGAAAGAACCCCCTGCACTGACTAGCTACGCTGGAATCCACCCCCACCCTGAAGAGATGAGTAGGTATAGTGGCGGGGGGAGAGGGGGGAGGGGAGAGGGAGAAGAAAATGCAAGGTCAGATGAAGGGGTGGGGGTGGGTGGGAGGGTGCAAACGCACGGGGTCTGTGACTGGACAAAGAACGGAGTTCGACAGGTGGACGAACATGCAGACAGGAGTGGTATGGTGGGAGTGAGGTGTGCTAGGGAAGTTATACAGGGTGCGTTTGCAAGCCCCTCCTTACCACCACCACCACTCAATATTATATCCTTTGTTAGTTTCTTTTTCTTTTTTTTACTAACCGGCTACTACTACTACTAGTAACTACGACGTGCGCATAACAAGCTGGCGCTCGTATTATTGGGCGGGAATATGATATTGTTTTTTAAAAGAAAGAAGGAGACAGAGAAAGAAGTATAAAAGCTGAATGGTAGAGTCCATCGTCTTTGACAACTCTCTCGTACCTAGAAGGCGTGAAGCACCTTTTGCATCGGTCTTGTGAATCGTGTGATAGGAGATAGGGTCTAGGGTCTATCGTCTTCATCCCAAGACGTGTCTTCAGGTATAACACCGTGTCCATACGGGTCTCTGACCGATCGGACGCTAATCTAACTTTCTCTGTCCATACAACTCAGTCAACCCTTGCGTAATAATACTGAAACCTATCTCTACTTACACGCGAGGGGTCAATACCACCACCAGAGAACCCTGTCAACTCTACCTCATCAACCATACTTGCTGGCCCCTGCTGAGCAGAACGCATAGGTGTGCCCCGTTTTGAAGGGGAAGAAAGTCTGTAGCGTTGTAGTAGTTTTAGCCAAGGCTTTGTGTCGCTGACCCTTCCTTAGTTTATCCGCCTCTCCTGCCCCGACCGGAGTCCGAGTTCACAGGAGCTGGCGTCAGACCCCAAAATAGCTCCGGCGTGAGCGGACCGGCCACGCTGGACAAAGAAAGAAAGTGAACGGCACCATGCTTCGCTTTGCAAAGCCCCACTAGGCCTATTGCTCACGGAACGTCACCTCTCAGTCTCGAGGCGTATTTCCCTTGCGCTAACTCCAGTCTTCTTCTTGCAGTAGACAACCGCCATCATCTTTGTGATGGTTCTGTTGTGTAACAGTCCGCAGTGACGCACCGAGGATCGAAAAGTGATTGGACAATCTGTCCCGAGACGATGGAAATCGATGGGACAATGCCCTGGCTCTCGCAGAAACCAATAAGACAAAGCGACAAAGCGTGCCAGTGTTAACAATTCAATCGGGCATTTGTCCTGATAGGGGAGAACACAATATAGGGCATTTTCAATTTTAATAGGCCAATGTCCTATGACCGGGGCCCCGGGACATCGCTGCAGTCGCCCCGACAGTGCCAGTGTGGCAGGATAATAATAATAATGAAGGGACACTTATACAGCGCTTTTTTTTTTAAATCGAAGAATGTGTCTGTGAAGTTTTAATCTTCAGAGAGCCGAGAAAGTTTGGATGGTCAGAAGACAGTGGAGAGAAAAAAAATCTCTGTACTGATGTGACCGGACAGGTATGTCACGAATTATCGACGTTTCACTTATTGTGGTGTTGTTTTGTGTTTGTGATTTAATTTTAAATATTTGCCACCGAGTCTTTGGGGAATGCATTAAACTAACGCCCATGAGGAAAGCTGAGTGATGAAGTTTCAGATATTCTGTTGTTTCAAGTGTTTAGTCCGACTGAGTATTTTGGGGAATGTATTAAATGCCTCTGAGAAAAGCTCTGAGTGATGAAGTTTCAGATATTCCTTTATTTTAAGTGTTTAGTCCGACTGAGTATTTCGGGGCAATGCATTAAATGCCTCTCAGTGAGGAAAGCTCTGGGTGATGAAGAAGTTTCAAATATTTCAGTTATCAACGAACGTTATGGATCATGGACATGGGACATTTTGCATCTGACACAACATTACTCAGAGAGCAATAATTCACTGGACCCAAGCAAAGGCAAAGGATGTAACAAAAGATAAAAAAAATTGTCTGTGTTGTCGAGTGATACCGTAGCTTCCAAGTCATCCCCTAAAATAATATTTCCAGATAAGAATGAGTGTTCTTTTTTTTACATAATTGTTGGGGAATGAAGTTGTATGCAAGGATGGAATAATTTCATGTACATAAAAGAAAATGAATAGGCCTAATCCTAATAGCGTAATCATGTTTCCCCCCCCCCCCCCCCCCCCCCCCCCCCCCCCCCCACCCCCCCCCCCCCCCCCCCCCCCCCCCCCCCCCCCCCCCCCCCCCCCCCCCCCCCCCCCCCCCCCCCCCCCCCCCCTTGATTAAAACAACTATTTTGTGTAGTCTGACAAAAAACGTTAACTTCACCGTAAGTTTCCTGTGTGTGTGTGTGTGTGAGAGAGAGAGAGAGAGAGAGAGAGAGAGAGAGAGAGAGCGCGAATATTTTATTCAGTCTAGGCTTAGGCCCTTTGCTAAAGAGGTGTAAAAAAAATGATGCAACGAAAGAGAGGGGGGGGGGGGGGGGGGGGGGGGGGGGGAGAAATAAAATAAACAAAATAGTTCCAGATTTTTTCTTAATAATCCTGATTGAAGCATGAATACTAGTAGAAAGGTGTTTTCCAAAGTCTGTTGAACGTCATTGTCATATTGCGGTTGGGGTTAAACAAGTTTATTCAAACACCAATGCAAGGAATTGAGCAATAATGCGAGTGACGGGGTAACGTAACTAACAACAAGCAAAAAGCTTATGACGTAGGCCTAGGCCTACCCCTATACAATACATAATCAGGTGATCAATTCTCACCACCGTGTCACAGCGCTCATATTGTTGAGTTAATATCTTTCGGATCTTTTGTGGGTGTTTTGACGTTTCGGTTGAATCAAATTGTATGAATTAATGAACCAAGACACACCGCAGACTGAACACATTATTATTAATTATACACGCGCACACGCTATGAAGCTTATTATAAACGCACCCCAAAACACTCAATAATTTGCATTATGCTTGGCTGTGTTGTGCGTCAGGAATAAGGCTTTACGCCCTCTTTGGCTTTTCGGCCATGTGGCCCACGTGTTGTGCGTGAACTAACCCTTGCAACTTATTGTCGCTTATGGGACTGGTTTTCAAAATTCCTAACGCGATCATACGGATG
>CM065698.1:28157446-28179946 GCA_017654935.2 Phymorhynchus buccinoides
CTGGGGGGATGAGGGGGGAGGGGGGTCGTTAAAAAGTATGTCCAGACCTTAATTTTATGAAGTTCTACTAAAGCTTAACTGGGAAACTAAACGTTGTTACTTTCTAAATTAAGTAAACCGATTTACTTAATTTAGAAAGTAAAAACGTTTAGTTTCCCACTTAAGCTTTAGTAGAACTTCATACAAATTACAATTAAGCACTGATCCCCAGCTGTAGTAGCCACTATCCACCTATTAATATGTTCTAGTATCCTGCATCATTTTACACACACATACACACACACACACGCCCCACATGCATGCACACACACACACACACACACACACACGCCCCACATGCATGCACACACACACATTCACGCATGCACACACACACACACACACACACACACACACACACACACACACACACACACACACACACACACAACACACACACACACGCACGCACACACACACGCACACACACACGAACTGCATGCGCACACATACACACACACGCTCACACACACGCGCGCACACACACATGCACAGCTGTTTCGGGAGGAATATTTAGTTGATGTACATTTTCAGAAGTTTTTCTAAGCCAACGTTAGGTTACCACAAGTAACGTTTCATGTATAACAGTGAAGAATACGTTGTAGTATGTGACTGAATTAGTTATATTTAGTGGAAATTGCTAGATGTTTGCACTCATGGGTACTTTTATTTATGTTTGCGATACTAAGTGAACTATTCAAAAACGGGTTTTTTACTGTTTCATGATGATGCTTTAAAAAAAAGCTTTTGCAATTAATCTGATGGTAGAAATATATGTTAAATACTTTGTAGTGTAACATACAGCCAAGTTATTTTATAGGGATATGCTTGGTGGATTTTGTAATGTAAGATTTCTAGATTGTCTTTTAACTAAACAACATGATTGTGTGTGCAACGGAACAGCTGTCACACACACACACACACATACACACACACACACACACACACACACACACACACACACACACACACACACACACACACACACACACACACACACACACACACACACACACACACACACACACACACACACACACACACACACACACACACAGAGGGAGCTTCAGCAACCCCCTGTAGGCTGTGGAATGTTGTGTCGGCACACTTTGTTGTTGCCTCCAACTGTCCTATCATTTCAAACATTGATCAAGCCTCATTTATGACCTATGCAGGGTTAACTTGTCTTCCCCCACACCCACCTCACATACACAGCTGCAGCAGCCCCCATGTAGGCTGTGGAATGTTGCGTCAATACACTTTGTTGTTGCCTCCTACTGTCTAATCATTTCAAACATATTGATCAAGCCTCATTTATCACTTATGCAGGGTTAACTTGTCTTCTTCCCCCACCCCCACCTCACATACACAGCTGCAGCAGCCCCCCTGTAGGCTGTGGATATTGGAATGTTGTGTCAATACACTTTGGTGTTGAATAGTTGACGTATTTATCACATGAAAGAAGAATGGCTCTCGCGCGCTTTTGAAGGGTCATTATTTCACGGTAGGTACTTATTTCTCAGGACACCGGGGAAACAAATAAGTAGTGAAAGCCACACTATTACCAAAGCCTCTGTGAAACAATTGATCAGTCCTAGCAAAACGTTATCAGTTCCTGGGACCAGAGAGAAGGTAAGAGTGCAAGAAAAAGCTGAGGACTTTCACGGAGTTGTGTCCCTTCCAAATGGGCTGCGTGGTCTGACACGCACATGTGCTATGGCTAGAGATCCCTTATCACTGCAATAGGGCATTTGCCACGAGTGTTCGTTCTCTATACCAGACTACTAATTTGCCCGCGCTCGTTCTGCCCGAGTTACGCTGACCTTTCTAATTCAACTCTCTGAATTTCAAGGTCGCCGGGATGCGGCAAATGCCCTATTAACAGCCCATTGCAAAAGACGTAACCATAATTCTGGCTTGTGTCAACAGAGAAGGAAAAAGCCCCACTGAACAGTCTGTGTGAAACTATTATAGTCTGTGCTGGGACTGACAGGTCCTTTTTTGTTTGTTTTTTAGTTTTAGTATTTTGGTTTTCCAATCAGTATGTTACTGATGATAATTACCAGTAAACGCGATCACTGGTTAGATCACAACAGATGATTATTTTAATTCAAACGTTCTGGCGTTACATGTAGGAGAGTGTTTTCCATCGTCAAACATTAATGTTGTCACTTTATAAGATTCCAGGTAGAAACGTAAAGAACAGTTCCTTTTATTAAAAAAAAATCAGTACCTGAAGAATCGCAACGCACATACACGCGCGCGCGCATAGGAGATTTTCATCACATGCGTTGCTCGCATGTTCTGACATCGCAACATGCGTTGGCAAAAGCGCAGGGTGGCTTTATTAAGATGAAAAAAAAAAGGGGGGTCAGCTTTTCAGAATATCGAACTTTTTACAGCAGATTTTCTTCTTTGTGATATCATTGTACAGTAATCCTTAAAAGTCACGATAAACTCTTTGAAGTTTAGAAGGAAAATAGATATCTTTTTTTTTTACCCTTTCACCGCCAGTCATATTTCAGCCAAACATGTCCATTAAATGTACCTGGGTAGAGAACAAAATCCATCTGCAGTGTTGGGGATTCTTCTGTGACATGCATAAAATAAGGTCTATCCTTACTTCCCAAAACTAAGACAAAGGGGTCTTTTGGATAACGGAGCCCAATTTGATGCCTTTTAGTGACATATGTATGAAACCACTGTGGTGCTAAAATGCAACTTTGGCGGTGAAAGGGTTTAAGATTCACCACAGTCTATCTGTCAAGGAAATCTATGCTGCTCAACAAAACTTCAGGACCACTTTTTTGGGGGTTACAAGTGTTGCTTGTTGAGCTATTGCTTCAAAACAAATGAAAAGAATGTAACACAAATTGAGACTTTTTTTCAATAATAACTGATTTAGACGCTTCCAAATATTAAAGTGACTTGGATATGAGACGGTCTTTGATTTATGCGTCTTGAAAATTATTTTAAAACAAGCGCGAAATCGCAATAGTTTGTGGCACGCGGTCTATTTTTACCACTCCAATCATGAGTCATCTCCCCTGGCTTTTCAATAATTTTAATCTGTAAACCAGAATGTTATCTCTGCACCATTTCGTAACTTTTTATATCTTTTGGAAAACATTTAAAACTATGTATCCTACTTATACTCATCAAAAGAAGCACCGCATACTCGTCGTGTCTGTTGTAGTGTCTGTATTACGTATGTTTATTATTTTGTACGCTTTTAAAATACATCATTTTAAAGAGCGGCCTCAATTATTTTGAAGTGTAGCCTCGATTTGAAGTGCGACAATTTTGTCAAAATGTGCGACAATTTTGGACCGACAGACAGACAGACCGACCGACCGACACAGTGAGTTATAGGTTTGTGGCTTGAGCCAAAAACAAAAACCCACTGTTGTTATGTTAATAACATTACATAATATTATCCCGTGTCCATCCGACGTTTACCTTTGTGACTCTTGGAAGTTTTCTCGCAGATCCGAAAAAAATTGAACATGCTTGTTCCGCTGAAAAAAAAGTTCTTTGTCTTTGATTTCAACGTTATCGGTATTTGATTAATTAATTAATTAATTAGCCAATCAATTAATTAATTAATTAGTTGATTAATTAATTTGTTTGCTTCATTACTTTTAACGTCTCTGTGAACGCTCTGCACATTAACCCTTTGACCGCCAAAGTCGCATTTTAGCACCACAGTGATTTAACACCAATGCCACTGAAAGGCATCGAATTGGGGTCTATTATTTAAAGACCCTATTGTCTTAGTTTTGGGAAGTGAATGAATGAAAAATGGTGTTTTACGTCCTCTCGGTCATAGACACATATGGGACATTTGTAAATACAAAGATGGTGGGAACAATACTGGCTGCAATGCCCGGAGGCAGTGCAACACCAGTAAAGTCCCGAGTTTTTAAACAATATAGATATGTACTATATGTAAGTATGATTCCACTTTTGGGAAGTAAGGATAGACCTTATGCTATATATGTCACAGAAGAATCCCCAATACTGCAGATGGATTTTATTCTCTACCCAGGTAAATTTAATGGACATTTTTGGCTGAAGTATGGCTGGCGGTGAAAGGGTTAAGCGGATGTTGTGCATGGGGAGGGAAGACAGGGAATAAGAAGGAGAATCCGGATGGGTGGGGGTGGGGTGGGGGTGTAGACCACAAAAATGGCCTGCGTGACTGAAGTGACCATTGCGTGGCACATTGCCTAGCTTGGGGAAACCCGCTTTTAGCTGAACGATAGTCAGAAAATGGACGCGAAAAAGAAGAAGAAGAAGAAGAAGAAGAGAGAGAGAGAGAGAGAGAGAGAGAGAGAGAGAGAGAGAGAGAGAGAGAGAGAGAGAGAGAGAGAGAGAGAGGAGCACACATTTACAGAACAGAGAGATAACGGAACTAGGATGTTTATTGTACATTGGCCTTAGTCCACAATACAACAGAGAGAGAGAGAGAGACAGAGAGAGAGAGAGAGAGAGAGAGAGAGAGAGAGAGAGAGAGAGAGAGAGAGAGAGAGAGAGAGAGGCACACATTTACAAAACAGAGAGAGAACGGAACTAGGATGTTTATTGTACATTGGCCTTAGTCCACAATACAACAGAAAGAGAGAGACACACAGAGAGAGAAGAGAGAGAGAGAGAGAGAGAGAGAGAGAGAGAGAGAGAGAGAGAGAGAGAGAGAGAGAGAGAGAGAGAGGCACACATTTACAGAACAGAGAGAGAACGGAACTAGGATGTTTATTGTACATTGGCATTAGTCCACAATACAACAGAAAGAGAGAGACAGAGAGAGAGAGACACAGAGAGAGAGAGAGAGAGAGAGAGAGAGAGAGAGAGAGAGAGAGAGAGAGAGAGAGAGAGAGAGAGAGAGAGAGAGAGGCACACATTTACAGAACAGAGAGAGAACGGAACTAGGATGTTTATTGTACATTGGCCTTAGTCCACAATACAAGAGAGAGAGAGAGAGAGAGAGAGAGAGAGAGAGAGAGAGAGAGAGAAAGAGACAGAGAGAGAGAGAGGCACACATTTACAGAACAGAGAGAGAACGGAACTAGGATGTTTATTGTACATTGGCATTAGTCCACAATACAACAGAAAGAGAGAGACACAGATAGAGAGAGAGAGAGAGAGAGAGAGAGAGAGAGAGAGAGAGAGAGAGAGAGAGAGAGAGAGAGAGAGACAGAGAGAGAGAGAGAAGCACACATTTACAGAACAGAGAGATAACGGAACTAGGATGTTTATTGTACATTGGCCTTAGTCCACAATACAACAGAAAGAGAGAGACAGAGAGAGAGAGAGAATACGAATACGAATACGAATACGAATGTTTTTATTGAGGGTAAAACAGATAAGCTGGGTAGCTTTTTTTACACTATTGCCCTCAAGCAAATAAACAATTAATGAAGAAAATGATTAACAGAAACGTAAAAACAACAACAAAACTGGCAACAATAGTGACAAAAATATACATGTAATATAATACAACAAGGCAAAAATGGCCACACAACAGCAATTCAAAATTAAAGACCCCCACCCCACCCCACAAAAAACACACCAAGAAACAACAACAAAAAACACCTCCCAGTCTCTACCCCCTCCCCCCCGCACTCACTCCCACAAGCACCCCCCACATACCCCACCCCCACAAACCTATGCACACATACATACATGCATACAAATTCTTATATTATGTACATGTACATGTATATCAGTTCACATAAATTCTTAAATGTTCTCTACACCTTGTAATATCATTTGAATGTATATATAAACATAATTAAACGTGTATTGTGAACATATGTATTGTAATTCGTAAGGTAAAATAAGACTAAACAGATTTATAATTGGTCCATCAAGTATTTATGATATGCCTTTCTGAAAGATGACAAGCTCGGTTTCTGTTTTATGTGGTTAGGCATATCGTTCCACAATTTTGCTCCTGAGTGGACTAATGAGGACATGAATAGATTTGTTCTAGGTCGAGGGGTACGAATAATCGACTTCCCACGAATGCTATATACTGGGAAATGTTTTTGCAGATAATATGGTGTTAATTTATTCATAATTTTAAACATAAACACAGCTTTGTTATGCTTACATTTGAGATGAAAAGGCAGAATATCTAATTTCGTATAGTCACATGAATCAAGGGAGGAGGATTTTAATAGAATAAGTTTAAGGGAACGTCTATAAATACTGTGAAGTGGTTTTAAACAATTTTCACTTGCTAAGTCCCAACATGTTGACACATAGTCCATGTCTGATTGAATATATGCATGAAAAAAGAGAGTCCGGGAATGCTGGTCTAGAAAGTGTTTAATTCGATTCAATTGAAATGTTTTTTGTGATAGTTTCTTGGACAGAAGTGAAACATGCTTTGACCACGAGAGATTATTATCAATAGTAAGACCTAACAGTTTATAGAAATTTACTTCTTCCAATTCCTTATTTAATATATTTAACTTACATAAATTAGTCTTTATATTTTGGCGCTTTTGCCTAGTTGTAACCAACATAAATTTGGATTTCTGCGGATGAATAGCCATATGATTCAACTCCGTCCAAGAAACCAATTTATCAATATCTTGTTGTAAGGAAGCACATAAAACGTCATTATTTTTATTGTTGTTGTGTATACTTGTGTCGTCTGCGAAAAGTTCGCAGGAAGACTTAACATGCAGCGGTAGGTCGTTAATATATATTGAAAACAATAATGGGCCTAAAACAGAGCCTTGAGGAATACCATATTTGATTGGAGACAGAGAAGACCACGATGAATCTTGAGTAACTGCCTGTCTTCTGTCGCTAAGGAAAGACGTTATTAGCTTTACACCCTTATTACTTAAGCCATACATAAAAAGTTTTCTGGTGAGAAGTTTATGGTCTATTGTATCAAATGCTTTAGCAAAATCGATAAAAATTACGCCAGTAAACAAATCATTATTTATGTTAGAATGCCATTTCTCAGTGAGATTACTTAACATAGTATGACAAGAATGTTTTTGTCTAAAACCGTTTTGATTTGGGTGAAATAAATCATACTGACTAAAGTGGGATTGAATATTATTTTTAATGTATTTTTCTAGCAGCTTTGATAATATAGATAGAATGGATATTGGGCGATAATTTGAGGGATCAGATGTATCCCCTGACTTAAAAATTAGAATAACTTTAGAGTTCTTTAATGCTTGTGGGAAGGTACATTTATCAATACAAAGGTTATAAATATATGTTAAGGATTCGGAAATAATCGGAGCAGCTATTTTTAAGAGTTTACTATCAATTCCATCTAATCCTCGGCAAGTCGACTGCTTTAATGTACTGAGTTCTGTGAAAACCTCATGAACACTCATAAATGGGATGTTAAATGAGTTGTTTATTTGCTTCGAGTCACAGAAGCATTTAAGTTTGTTTAAATCATTTAAATGTGTTTTATCAGTTACTATTATCCTTTCAGCAACAGTTGTAAAATGTTGATTTAGGTTTTCAGCGGGTATTTTAGAACCCTGATTAGAAGATGACACTATTTTCCCCAACAATTGGTTAATAGCCTTCCAAATGCTTTTTGAATTTTGTTTAGAGGAAATCAAGTCACTGAAATATTTTTTCTTGGCCTTTCTTTTCATTGTTGTTATTTTATTCCGTTTTTGTCTAAACTGATCATCTTTCCCTGTCGTTAGCAGCAAATTTTCACGAATTTTTATTTCTGCTCCTATCTCTTCCTTTAACCAAGGAGGCTTTTCAGTTAATTTAACACGTTTAGTTGTGAGTGGTGCATGCTTATTTAAAACTGGAACAAAAATATTGTACAACTCTATAAGAGCATCATCAGGGTCAGTGAATTGATATATGCTTGAAAAATTAATATTGCATAAGTCCCTAACAAAATCTTCTTCAACAAATTTATTATAATTATGATAGTGTATGGTTTTATGAAATAACCGGGGTATCTTGACACCCTTTGCGGACCATGTTAGACAGACTGGGTAGTGGTCACTGAGACCATAGCATGGTACTGATATTTCTAATGCATTAGTAGGATTGGCTATATAAATGTGATCAATTAACGTTTGTGACTGTGATGATACCCTTGTTGGTGTCTTTATAAGTTGAGTTAGATTGCATAATTCATAGGTTTGTTTCCATCTATTGTGTGGTTTTTGTAAATCAATGTTAAAGTCACCCAGAAGAACGACTTCCAAGGAATGATTATAAACATCTTCCATCATCAGTTCGAAACGATCGAACCATTCAACACGTTCCTTTGGGTTCCTATATAAGAAAGCAACAAAAAGTGGTTTACTACTTTTGAATTGAATCTGTAACCATATACACTCAATCTTATACTTATCAAATAAATGAACCTGTTTATAATTAATTGAGTTATGTACATATGCTATAATTCCTGTTTCTAATTTTTCTGAAGCATCACGTCTAACGATACTGTAACCTGGAATTGATATGATATTATCTGATACATCACTTGATAAACGTGATTCAGAGAAACCAAATAAATGAAAATAATTATTTTGGTTGGATAGTATGCTAGGTAAATCCGATATTTTGTTTATCAAATGACAAGTATTTAGATATCCTATTTTTAAACCATTCTTACTCAACCATTGCTGAGAACTACAATGTTTGTCCATAGTACCAAAACAAACGAACTTACAATATTATGAACTTATATCAACAAAACAATATTTACTTTGGGTCACTTGCACTCACACAGTTATACTAGTTATTTACACAAAAAAGCAGAAGCGTCACAATATGAATTTCTACTACAAACGTTCGCTCAACAAAACAAAACCCAACGCAGATATGAAGGATCAGAGCAGACAAACCATAAATAATTTCCAGGGACAAGCAATTTCAAAGAGCAACAATACCTTTACATAAATCAATGTCCCTGTCCGAGCTTTAACCAGGCTCACAACACAAACTGCATCAATTCACTCACACAATTCAATAAACATCAAAAACATGATGCAAGGCAGACATGTAGCATAATATTATCTTGGAAAGATTACAGTTTATATACTTTTATGCAAATTATCAATTTTTCACACAATCATCTATCTCTCTCAAACATGCAAGATTAAAAAAGGCAACTATTTGTGAATAACTATTGTAATTTATTTAACCATTCAATGTTGGCCCGAGAGATAAGCCAGCTGAGATGCTAAGTTTATTAGCTGTTGAGCGTACTGGCCCACGTTTGGTGCCCATCTAGCATTATCATGAGCAGGGCCTACCAATGGCATTGTGACTGGAACACCTGGCCCCTGGAATGACCCTTGAAAGAGCTGTCTTCTGCGAGGGTCAAGAGGAGGGTAAGGGTTTGGGTCTTGATACACTGGGTAAGGGGCATAGGGATTTCTGGGCCCCGAAATAGGAAATGGGTGTTGGATATTAGGAAAGGAGGAAAACAAATCAGCAGGAGGAATCTGACCTTCATTTTGACAGGATTGGCTGACTTGAGGGGGAAAACTAGATTCTCTCTGTCTAGTCCTTGCCAGCTGTTGAAATGTCGAACCCTGGTAGTTGCTTTGTTGGGTTGACTGAGCAGTATCTACTATCTGCCTGTCACTCTGGAAGGGAAGAGAGGGATAATGGGAAGTAGATGATACAGGGGGGACATAGGGGTTTACAGGGTTTTCGACCTGAGACCCATCCGCCACATCTCTGTGGTCTGTGGGTCGATTTGGATGACCTTGGTGTCCATTGGTCAGTTCGTTAGAACGACCTGCATCATATGAAGCACCATAGGAATCTGGTCGTTTAGTCTGGGGCAGGACTTTCTTAAAATTAATGGCCAGACTAGCAGTGCCTCTGAAACTGGGGTGGATGGCATCTTTATAGGACGCCTTACGTGGGTATCCTTTGGAGGTAAGGAAGGCATTCTGATGGTCTATCAGATCCACTTTCATGTCTGTGCAAGCAATATACAAGTTTTTATTTGAAGGCAAAATTGAATTGTTTAAGGGGTGTCTGCCTTTTGCTGGAACAATGGAACTGAGTGCTATATATGCCAAAGGAAAACAAATCTGACAGAGTTCAATTAATTTGCGCCATATGTGGGTTGGAATTGGCCCTGCAGGGCAGTCATTGACACCAACGTGCACAATGACGGTCTTTATTTGGTCATGTTTGGCTAACCCCTGTAACCACTTTATGATGTCAACAATGGTCAGACCAGGGACACAAATTTTGAATAGTGGATCTTGTGGTGTCTGCAATCGCTTTGGATCAATATATCTCACAACAGAATCACCAATGATAAGGGACGAAGTTCGAGAGGGAATGTTTATTTCACACAGAACTTGAAATGGGGTTTTCTTTTCTTTCTCTAAGTTCTGTGCAGAAGAATGGTGTTTATCTAAGTGAACAGGAGACCCATTTACTTTGTGGGAGTACGACATTTCACTAGCCATGGCAGCAGAATGCTCTTCTTGGCTAAGATTAGACAGGACGCCAAACCTATTTTGCACAGACACAGCAATATGATCTTCATTAGCTGCGTTAGCCTGACAAGGTACGTCTGTGTCTTTATGTGTGTCTGCCTTTGCTTGAGATACATACTCCACACTGTCTTTCATTTGCTGGGTGTGACTATTTGTCGTAGGGTCTGTACTTTGTGGTTTGTCGCCATTTTCGGGTGGCGTGCAGCCATTGCACATGGCATCTTTGATTGGTGATGGGCCGAGAGAGAGAGAGAGAGAGAGAGAGAGAGAGAGAGAGAGAGAGAGAGAGAGAGAGAGAGAGAGAGAGAGAGAGAGAGAACACTGAACACTGAACTGGTTTATTTCACTTTGGCCATAGACCGAGAGAGAGAGAGAGAGAGAGAGAGAGAGAGAGAGAGAGAGAGAGAGAGAGAGAGAGAGAGAACACTGAACACTGAACTGGTTTATTTCACTTTGGCCAGAGAGAGAGAGAGAGAGAGAGAGAGAGAGAGAGAGAGAGAGAGACTTGAAAACGGAACCTTTATTTTCCAAGGATAAAGATTTTAGGCAACGCCTAGTCTTCCAATCTGTCCTTGATACATATATTAACATAGAACATGAACGTGGCAAGGCATACTATTACACATACAGAACTGAATACAAAGGTAAGAGAGAGAGAGAGAGAGAGAGAGAGAGAGAGAGAGAGAGAGAGAGAGAGAGAGAGAGAGAGAGACAGAGACAGAGACAAAGACAGAGAGAAGGGGATGAGGAAGAAAGAGGGAAGTAATATTTTTGTGGGGAAAACCCATGGCTAAGACGAAGACGAAGCATCTAATCGAATCTCAGTCGCAATGATGAGTCAGTAAACCTATGCATATGCCTCTGTCTGTCTGTCTGTCTGTCTGTCTGGAAAACAGATAGAAAGCAAAGCAGAAACAAAAAGAAAGAAAGAGTGGTGGAAAAAAGGAGGAAGGAAGGTGAAAGGTTCATACATTTTTTAATGAGAATTACATTGTGAGCTAGAGCATGAAGACGCTTTAGATATAGATATACCATCAGATATTTCATGATAGAAATAGTGGAGAAAAGTTATTGCATTTACTGACCCCCCCCCCCCCCACCCCCCCCCCCCCCCCCACCCCTCGTTATATATCCAAGATTATTATAAAACTAAAGTTAAAAGCATGGAACACTAAATACTCTTATAATGCTTCCTGTAATTGTGGTAATCCTATTTCAGTACATCATTTGTTAAAAGAATGCCCAATTTTAACATCACTTTATAGATAAAAGTCTATTGACTTAGTGAATTTTGAGAATGACAGTCAAACAGTCTTTGATATTGCTACTGTTATAGCCAATTCTGAAATTGCCAAATTGTTATGAGTTTTTGACCCCTTGTTACTAGAAATTATTGTATTTTATGCATTAGTTTTGTTGATTATTAATACGTTTTTGGTTCTTTTTTTGTGTCTTGATATCACTATTGGTGAAAAGACGTTAAATTAAACTACCGAACCGTACCGATCTACCTTCAGCCGTGCATCACATTTTCTGCCTCGCGCGGTACATTTTCTGAACCGGTGACCTTGACCCTTGACCATTGACCTTCATTTTCGCACGTGGCCTACATATACCAACTACCTATGCGCAATCAAAATTAGAGGGTCCTATGTCCCAAGGTTCAAACGTTATCGTCGTAACATACATACATACATACGTAAATACGTAGGTGCAACTTTTCCTGGTATACAAGGATTTTCCTGTTTTTGAATTTTACCAGAAAAGGAAGTTCCTGGATGTTTTTAATTGGCCAAACAAAACATATGTGTGTCTACTGTATTTTTTAAACACTTTAAAATAAGCATTTGTATAAATTGTGGAAAAAGCAAACTAAAATACCTTCATGAATCAATTTTTGCTTCAGCTGCAGGGGGACATTACCTCTGGACCCCGGCCTTTCAGGTTTTTTTTCTTTCTTTTTTGTGTAGTTGCACCCATGTATACATGCATACATACATACATACATACATACATACATACATACATACATACATACATACATACATACATACATACATACATACATACATACACACACACACACATACATACATACATACATACATACATACATACATACATACATACATACATACATTCGTACGTACGTACATACATACATACATACATACATACATACACACACACACACACATACATACATACATACATACATACATACATACATACATACATACATACATACATACATACATACATACATACATACATACATACATACATACATACATACATACATACATACATACATACATACATACATACATACATACATACACATACATACATACATACATACATACATACATACATACATACATACATACATACATACATACATACATACATACATACATACATACATACATACATACATACATACATACATACATACATACATACATACATACATACATACATACATACATACATACATACATACATACATACATACACATACATACATACATACATACATACGTACGTACGTACGTACGTACATACATACATACATACATACATACATACATACATACATACATACATACATACATACATACATACATACATACATACACATACATACATACATACATACATACATACATACATACATACATACATACATACATACATACATACATACATACATACACACACACATACATACATACATATATACATACATACGTACGTACGTACGTACATTCATACATACGTATGTACATACATACATACATACATACACACATACATACATACATACACACATACATACATACATACATACATGCATACATACATACATACATACATACATACATACATACATACATACATACGTATATACAAACGTACATATATACATGCATACATACATCCATGCATACAAACGCCACTGAAAAACATAACCATCTTTGCCCCGCGGCTGGTGAAACTATGGCATCCACTACTCAACGATCAACAACAATCTCTGCCACTGACCGAAGGACGATGCGATTCAGTGTTCTCGCGCTTTTAAGGGCCAGCCACACGTCCACTAAAATCGCACGACTGTAACAATACGATTCCATCACGTGGTCTCGAAACGCGAATCACATTAATTTTGTTCTTCGTGATCGAATCGTATCGTACTGTCGTACCACCTTAGTGGACGTGTGGCTGGCCCTTTACACAAATTGCCTGCAACCATTGCACGCACTGGGGTGAGCTAAAAACAAAAAACCCGCCTCACACTATCCAACCTTTTTAGTCATTGGTAGGAAATTCGGTGGTGAACTCTTTCCAACTGCTTGTGGCCGTGTGCCGCCTTCACTGTCATTAAGCATAGGCTGTATTCCCCCCACAACTGCCTGAGAAAGTTGGAAGTAAATGGCGTAGTCGCCCAATTCCTTCCGACCTGGTTGAAAGGGTTTCATCCGACCAAAAGCTGCATTTGTGATTTCTACTCACTCTGTCAAAAGAAAAGAAAACTGTGGAAAGATCACAACCATTTTCACCCGATTTGGTTGGATGGTGTGAGGCGGCTCTAAGAATTCAGTTCTGCTGCTTTTAGATGGAATTGGTTGGATGAACACCCGGGGAATTAAGCGAAAAGCCTGATGACAATGATAATTATTATCTTAAAGGGACACCCCGACGGATGAGATTTTGCAAGAAACACGTCGAGGTCACCAGAAAGACGGCCTTTTCAAGGATCGGAACACTCACTTTGCTCTGGTTTCCTAGAAATCAAACCGTCAAAACGGCGATTCCTCCTTGGCGGAGTTGCCGGAGAGAGAAGCCATTTTGGACGGGGTGGGTGGAGGCCACTCAGGGTGTTGAAGCTTTTTCTTCTTTGTAGTGCAATACAAAAAAAAGGAGCTATTTCCTTTGTTGTGAGCGAAACTCCTTTTGGTAATCTGTGCAAAAACTGTATAAAAAGTCTTATATTGTGGACATTTCGTGAAACGATTTGGTCTAGCTGAGGCGGCCATTAGAAAAGAGAAGTCACGTGCCTTCTCTTTCACTGAAAGAACTTGACTCCTAGCACCTCCGCCATGGAGGAATCGCCGATTTGAATGTTTGATTTCTAGGAAACCAGAGCAAAGTGAGTGCTGCGTTCTCTGTAAAGGGTGTTTTCCTGGTAATAATCTCGACGTGTTTCTTGCAAAAAACATCCGTCAGGGTGCCCCTTTAAGCGCACACCTGTATTCAAATAACATTATTTGTGTCTGTGTATCTGTGTATCGACCAACCATGGGCTGTAGTCTGAAAACTGTTGGCCGCAGACCCCTGTACCGTATTCCTGATCAGTATCGACCACAGTATGAGAGAGGTATGTTTTAACCCTTTCGCCGCCAGCCATTTTTCAGCAAAACATTTCCATTAAACCTACCTGGGTAGAGAGAAACAAGCGCGAAATCGCAATAGTTTGTGGCACGCGGTCTATTTTTACCACTCCAATCATGAGTCACCTCCCCTGGCTTTTCAATAATTTTAATCTGTAAACCAGAATGTTATCTCTGCACCATTTCGTAACTTTTTATATCTTTTGGAAAACATTTAAAACTATGTATCCTACTTATGCTCATCGAAAGAAGCACCGCATACTCGTCGTGTCTGTTGTAGTGTCTGTATTACGTATGTTTATTATTTTGTACGCTTTTAAAATACATCATGTTAAAGAGCGGCCTCAATTAATTTTGAAGTGTAGCCTCGATTTGAAGTGCGACAATTTTGTCAAATTGTGCGACAATTTTGCACCGACAGACCGACAAAGTGAGTTATAGGTTCGTGGCTTGAGCCACAAACAAAAACAAAAACCACGTCTACAATAGTGGGGATTCCTCTATGACATGTATAAAGTAAGGCCTATCTTTACCTCCCAAAATTATGAAAATAGGCTCTCTGGATAACAGACTCTGGTTTGAGGCTTTTTTGTGACATGGGTGTTAAATCATTGTGGTGCTAAAATGCGACATTGGCGGTGAAAGGGTTAAGCATCAGTACAAACCTCCCCCGAGCTACTCACTGACGCATTTTGTAATACGACTGCTGCCGTTGAATGCCTGATTTTCTTCTTTTCTTGATCAGCATCATACAACGAGCGAAGTGAATCTCATTTCAGGAGTTCAAGCTCCGGCAAGGACCCACACACTGATTCAGATTGCCGATAGCACTACTAGAAAACCATTGGATGTTGACCCCAAGATGCATGTATTTGTAATATTCATCAGCATCGCCCGAAATGAATGCATTGAACAAGGCACTCGGGAGAAATAAAAAAAAACCCAACCCAACTAGCATCAAATTATTTACTAAGAAGAAATAACAACACAACAAACAACAATCAATTAAACATGAACAAACAAACAAACAAAAATAAGCAAAAATACAATGTCACACCAGCCAATGAAATTAAGGAATAACAACTTTTGTAAATTTACTTTAAATCTACATTATTAATTTTATTCCAATGATGTTATCATCGGACATTTAACTTGGGCTATATTATTATCCGTGACTTAATTAAAGAACACAGCAGAAAGCAAGACGTTCAATACTGCACTTGATCATCTCCAAATATGGAAAGTGACGTCATTTGCGCAACAATGACGGTTTTCAGCGAAAATTGAGAATTTGTATATTTTAACCTTTCAATCTGAAATTAAACTGACCGTCAAAAACACACAAAAAGAAAACTTTACTAAAAAAAAAAAGGGAGTGTGTTCCATATCTGGAGATGATCATGTGCATTCTTGAACGCCTAGTCATCAGAAAGGTGGCATAAAAGTAAGGAAGGATTGGATAAATAAAGGCAAAACTGCACTAGGTTGCAGAGCAAGTTACATGTCTTTGGGAAAACCCGGGGCGAGGAGGGGGGGGGGGGGGGGGGGGGGGGGGGGGGGGGGGGGGGGGGGGGTCGCTGTGTGATAGAAGCATTTGGCTGATTGTGGAGGAGGGGGGGGTGGGGTGGGGGTGGCTGTATGATAGAAGCATTTGGCTGATGATTCAATGATTCATCTGGCTTCAGCTGAATGGATCGACATGGCTTGGGCTGCTGCCGTATATTACAGCGGAATGATGGAATCGCTCGGATGCACCGTGCGTTTGCACAATTACTATTACGTGCTCCAGAAGGCTGGCCATTTGAACTGTGTTCCAGAGTCTGCGAGTGTGGCTTGTCCGTGCTTTTGTCTACCTGTCTGCCCGTGACTCTCCGTTTTTGGCTTTTCTCTCTCTACCTGTCTGCTCTCTCTCTCTCTCTCCTTCCTCTTCTCTCTCTACGCACGCCTCTCTCTCTCTCTCTCTCTCCTCTCTCTCCTCTCTCTCTCTCTCTCTCTCTCTCTCTCTCTCTCTCTCTCTCTCTTCTCTCTCTCTCTCTCTCTCTCTCTCTCTCTCTCTCTCTCTCTCTCTCTCTCTCTCTCTCTCTCTCTCTCTCTCTCTCTCTCTCTCTCTCTCTCTCTCTCTCTCTCTCTCTCTCTCTCTCTCTCTCTCTCTCTCTCTCTCTCTCTCTCTCCATTGGACCAAAACAGGTACGACAACTATAGATATTTTAAAACCATCTTTGAAAAAGAAACGTATGTTTGTACAATGGAGTATCGTTTTCGGGTTGCCATATCCCGGATACGATTTAATGTTTTACCAATTAACAATAACGTCCATCGGTATAGTGAAAACGTTAAAGATAAAATGTGTCCATTGTGTAAGTCCAGAGTGAAAGATGAACAACATTTATTCCTTGAATGTCCAATGTATATTACTCTCTAAGAAGCGTTACGTTTATTTTTGAAAAATTGCTGCCGTTTATTTTTCTTTATGTCAACTACTTGTTGCAAGCAATAGTACTTACAGACATAACCTGTCTCGGTATGGTTTTCCATGCATTTAACGAAAGGAAGAAAATGCTGAGGTCTATTTAGAATGTGTAAGAGTATGTCTATGCCAATTTAGGATGCATAATTGCATAATTTAATCCCCAATACTGCAGATGGGTTTTCTTGCTTTTTTTTAACAATTAATGGACTTCTTTCTGCTGGCGGTGAAAATACAAAGCATGGCGTATTTATTATTAAGGCGATGAACGAGCAATGTGCGTATGACTATGTACATAGTTTATTATGATCTCCCATCTACTGTATAATGATTGTTTTCTAGTGATGTATATGTGTGATGCTTACAGGCTTTGTTTTCTGTTCTGTTCTTTTTGTTTCTGTTTGTTTATTTATGTTTTGTTTGGTTTGTTTAATAGTTTGATCTCCCCTTTCACCCCACCTTCCCATTGTATTGTGGCCCAAGGCCGATGTACATTCAAATATTCCTGAGTTCTGAGTGCTCTCTCTGTCTGTCTGTCTGTCTGTCTTTTTCCATTTCTCCCTGTTTCTCCACCCCACTGATTGTCTGTCTCCCTCTGCCACTCTCTCTTCCTCTCTGCCCCCCCCCCCCCCCCCCCCCAACTCTCTAACCCTCTCTCTCTCTCTCTCTCTCTCTCTCTCTCTCTCTCTCTCTCTCTCTCTCTCTCTCTCTCTCTCTCTCTCTCTCTCTCTCTCTCTGATGGATTGTTTGATTTGATTTGATTTAAAATGGTTTGTAGGTTGGCTATTAGTTTGATTAATCGATTGATGGATTGAAATTGGTTGTTTCATCAACTAATTTATTTATTGTTTTACTGGCTGGTTGATTGGTTGGCTAGACAATTGTTTGATTTATTTGTTCACTAATTGAACAAGAAAACTGCTTTGATTGAGTGTTTTATGCATTGATCAAGTTGGTTTATTGATTTCATTGATTTAATTTCAATTAATTAAATTATTATTTTTATTTATTTATTTAGTTAGGTATAGTTTACTTATTTGTTTATTTATTTATTTACTGATTCGTTCTTTTTTTCTTTTAATTGCTTGGTTCAACATAATTGATTGATTTTGTTTCAACTATTTAATTGAATTATCATTTATTTGTATCATTCATATTTATTGCTATCTTTTATTCTTCCCTATTGTAATCCCCATCCCCATGACATGGGCATCATGGCCTGGTTCATTAAACCTTCCGAATCCGAATATCTCTCTCTCTCTCTCTCTCTCTCTCTCTCTCTCTCTCTCTCTCTCTCTCTCTCCCTCTCTCTCTCTCTCCTCCTCCCCTCTCTCTCTCTCTCTCTCTCTCTCTCTCTCTCTCTCTCTCTCTCTCTCTCTCTCTCTCTCTCTCTCTCTCTCTCTCTCTCTCTCTCTCTCTCTCTCTCTCTCTCTCTCTCTCTCTCTCTCTCTCTCTCTCTCTCTCAACCATCCGTAGTCTTTGTCTGTTGTGAAGCGAAGGCACACAACTGTTTTTCTTTGACCCCTTAGTCCCAGACGTTGAGGCCAAAGGGGTCATTTGTTTTCAGTTTGTGTCGCCAGAACTGTTCTCTTTCTTTTCTTGTCTGGCTGTTGGCTGAGTTCATGACCTCGATGATACTACATCTGAGGTCGCTCCGCAGAAGTGGCGTTGACGCGAGCGTGTCCTGCTTCCTCCTGATGTCGGAGCGGTGACTGCTGTAGGAAGCGGACCTGGAGTGTGTTGCCCGTTTCCCCCGGCACGTACTGTTCGTCCTGACCTGGCAGTGAGCACAGTTGATGAGGTAGACAAGGTTGGAGGTCTTGCACGTGGCAGAGTCTCTGATGGTGAATACTTTGCCTTCCCTGAGGCGTTGAGACACTTGCTCACAAGACACTTGCTCACAACCTTAAGACATTCTGCTCACAAAATAAAACAAAAAGAGAGGATAATGTGTATGTATATGTTCGTGTATAAAGTCTATGTATGCGCGTGGCTGTCCGAATGTCGTTTCCGACAATGACTACCAGATTAGGAGAGAGCAAAGAAGGAGAACTGTTGTTCCGGTTGGATGAATGAAAGTTCTTTAACGTCCTCCGGCCCGGAGCAGGCACAGCACAGAGAGAGACAGACACAGACAGACAGAGAGAGACACAGAGACGTACAGACACAGAGCCAGAGAGGGAGAGAGAGAGACAGACATACAAACAGACAGAGAGACATACAGACAAAGACAGAGAGAGGGAGACAGAGACAGAAAACGAGAGAGAGACAGACAGACAGACAGACAAAGAGAGACAGAGACAGACAGACAGACAGACAAAGACAGAGAGAGACAGAGAGAGATGGGAGGGGGCGGGAGATGGAAGAAGGGGGAGGGGGGAGCATGATTGAAAGTGTGCATCGTTATTGTTTTCATATTAACAACTCTTTGTGCAATAAAATATTGTGTTGTGAGCGCTGCATTGTCGTCTTTTTCATTTCAGGTGTGAGCAAGTGTCTAGTGAGCAAGTGTCCTGTGAGCATACGTCTCCCAAGCCTGTCCTGACGCTGGAGAAGGTAGAGGTTTCCAGCATGTGCTCACTGCACAGGACGCACCTCCTGGACGTGCATTTTGTTTTTTAAAATGTTTTTAAATAACTTTTTATTCACAATATCGGACATTACAAATGCGCAGAAAGAGGACAGTGCGCTGAGACAATCGATAACATTAAATAATTATATTATGAGGCGAAAAACATACACATGAATAAACGAACAAACTATCAAGAAACTTAAAACAAACAATTGAATAGTAATAATAAATAAGTAAATATGTACACGCGAAATCAAGAATGACTGGAACAAAACAAAACAAAACAAAACAAAAACCACAAAAAAGGAGCATGTTAGCGTACTTAATGCAATAGCAAAAATACTACAATAGTATTCTAAAAGCTATGCCCTATCCCAACACGGGTTTATATGGAAGCCACTGAGTGTCAAAAAATATATTTTGCCGTGCATTTCTGGCAACCGGTCACCTCCTCCTGGGTCATGGGGTGAGGAGCTGGAGGTCTGCTTGGCATGATATATGAATAGATAGATAGATAGATAGATAGATAGATAGATAGATAGGTAGATATCAGAACATTAAAAAAGAGAAAACACAACAAGTAGAAATAGCTGTAAAAGGAACATTTATTAAAAGTATAGATAGATAGATAGATAAAAAAATCAGGAAAGAATGCATCTGTTAAAACTACTAGGAATCTTTTATTTCCAAACGTTTCGGTCTCCAGTGACCTTCATCAGAGAAACAACCTTAAATTCGAACTTAAAACATTACCGTATTAAAAAATCTTTTAGATAGATAGATAGATAGATAGATAGATAGATAGATAGATAGACAATTTGCTTTGATAAAACTTTCTGTCTCCAACGTCTGTATTTGTGAACCTCAGAAACAAACTCAGTTAACGTTAACTTTATGAATTGTTCTGTGTTCTGAAAAGAAGAAAACCGTAATAAAATGTGCTGATTTACTTTTATCTCCCAATGGGGGAGGGACAGTGCCTTATGCAAAGACAGCTGTTTCGATCTGCGAAGATCTCATCAGTTTAGATAGATAGATAGTCAGCAACAGCATCCACTGAAAACATTACCAGCTTCGCCCTCTTCGTACGCGGCTGGTAGCTATTTGATACACCTTCCCATCCGCCATTCTAGTCGATCACATTACGTGCTGATCATTTTCATACACATTAACCCCTCTAGCACCACGGGCAAATCCATTCGCCCAGCACACCACCACTCCCACCAAATGCAATGAATGACATTCACTGCAAAAGTCCATATATTATCGTGTGTGTGTCTATTCTTAGAGCTTATGTCACTGTTTCTTCTGTTAAAGCAACGCATGCACACTAAAAAACAACAACCAGCAAAATCGTTACTCCCCTCATGCTGGTTGAGATGCAACGGACAACCCAAAACATAGAAAACTAGAGCGTTAAGACGCTAAGTCACCAACCGCGCGGCAGCGTTATTCGGCTCCAGTGACCTTGACCTTTGACCCATAATCTTCATTATCAAACTTGGCCTATATCTTCCTACTACCTACCCGCATGCGTGCGCGCGCGCGTGTGTGTGTGTGTGTGTGTGTGATAACTTTTATTGTTCCAGTGATGTGCATGTGTTTATGTAAGCTTCACCCGGTTTCACCACCCCTTGCTTCGAATTTACAAATGTGAAGGGCCTAAGGCTAACCACTGACCGGCTTCACTCCTTTCCCTTCCTTCCTTTTCGGCTAAGACGCTAAATCACAAACTGCAGCGTTTTCGGCTCCAGTGACCTTGACCTTTGACCCATGACCTTCATCATCGAACTTGGCCTAGATCTCTCCATTAACTACCCGCATGCAAAATTTGAGCATCCTAAGTCCATCCGTTCAAACGCTAGAGAGGATACATACAAACATAGTCCGCCTCAGACACGAGTGAAAACATTACCAATCCGCTCTCTACGATCGCGGTTGGTAAAGATGCATGGAACTAGAAGAGTTAAAACAGAAGATAAAAAATCGCAATTGAGAATGATCTGAGCGCCTCACGTTCAGGTGGACCCTGACGGGAGAGTTTTTGCAAGCAACACGTCAAGATCACCAGAAAGACAGCCTTTTCAAGGATCGGAACACCCTTTTTGCTCTGGTTTCCTAGGAATCAAACCGTCAAAACGGCGATTCCTCCTTGGCGGAGATGCCGGAGAGAGAAGCCATTTTGGATGGGGTGGGTGGAGGCCGCACTCATTGTGGTTGAAGCTTTTTCTTTTTTTGTAGTGCAGTAAAAAAAAGAGTAAAAAATGGAGCTATTTCCTTTGTTGTGAGCGAAACTCCTTTAGGTAAATTGCATAAACAAAATAATTAAAAAAAATAAAAAGACATGGTGAAAATTTCGTGCAAACAATTTTGGTCTAGACTCAGTAGGAAACCAAAGTTATCTCTGTAAAGGGTGTTTTTCTGGTGATCTCGACGTGTTTCTTACCAAAACTCATCCGCCAGGGTGCCCCTTTAATACTTTTTTTTTCTCTCTTAACGATCTTGTTTATTTTGGGATAAGACAAGTTGCATGTAGGAGGAGCAATG
>CM065698.1:28197446-28209946 GCA_017654935.2 Phymorhynchus buccinoides
CCCGTCTCTATGTGTTCCCGTTCTATATATCCCCGTTTCTATTATATCCCCGTCTCTATGTGTCCCCGTTTCTATATATCCCCGTCTCTATTGTGTTCCAGTTATATGTGTCCCCGTTTATATTATATCCCCGTCTCTATGTGTCCCCGTTTCTATATATCCCCGTCTCTATATGTCCCCTGTTCTATATATCCCCGTCTCTATGTGTCCCCGTTCTATATGTCCCCGTTTATATTATATCCCCGTGTCTATGTGTCCCCGTTTCTATATATCCCCGTCTCTATATGTCCCCGTTCTATATGTTCCCGTTTCTATATATCCCCGTCTCAATGTGTTCCCGCTCTATATGTCCCCGTTTCTATATATCCCCGTCTCTATGTGTTCCCGCTCTATATGTCCCCGTTTCTATATATCCCCGTCTCTATGTGTTCCCGCTCTATATGTCCCCGTTTCTATATATCCCTGTCTTATATCACAACAAAATACAATAAAAAATACAATGCCCCGTCTCTATGTGTCCCCGTTTCTATATATCCCCGTCTCTATATATCCCTGTCTTATATCACAACAAAATACAATAAAAAATACAATATGTTCTGTATGTCCCCGTTTCTATATATCCCCGTCTCTATGTGTCCCCGTTTCTATATATCCCCATATATCCCTGTCTTATATCACAACAAAATACAATACAAATACAATAAGATACGTCTCTATGTGTCCCCGTTTCTATGTGTTCCCGTCTCTATATGTCCCCGTCTGTATATGTCCCGTTTCTATGTGTCCCCGTCTCTATGTGTCCCCGTTTCTATATATCCCCATTTCTATATATCCCTGTCTTATATCACAATAAAATGCAATAAAAATACAATAAAATACGTCTCTATGTGTCCCCGTTTCTATGTGTTCCCGTCTCTATATGTCCCCGTCTGTATATGTCCCGTTTCTATGAGTCCCCGTCCTCATGTGTCCCCGTATCTATATGTCCCCGTTTCTATATATCACAATAAAATACAATAAAAATACAATAAAATACGTCTCTATGCGTCCGCGTTTCTATGTGTTCCCGTTCTATATATCCCCGTCTGCATAGGCCCTATGTCCCGTCTCTATGTGTCCCCGTCTCTATATGCCCCCGTCTGTATATGTCCCGTTTCTATGTGTCCCCGTCTCTATATGTCCCCGTTTCTATATATCCCTGTCTTATATCACAATAAAATACAATACAAATACAATAAAATACGTCTCTATGTGTCCCCGTTTCTATGTGTCCCCGTTCTATATATCCCTGTTTCTATATGTCCCTGTTTTATATATCCCTGTTTCTATATGTCCCGTTTCTATGTGTCCCCGTTCTATATATCCCTGTTTCTATATGTCCCGTTTCTATGTGCCCCTGTTCTATACCCTGTCCCCGTTCTATATATCCCTGTCTCTATGTGTCCCCGTCTCTATGTGTCCCCGTTTCTATGTGTCCCCGTTCTATATATCCCCGTCCCCGTTTCTATATATTCCCCGTGTTATGAAATGTTCCTATAAAGTTCTATATATGTCCCTGTCTCTATGTGTCCCCGTCTCTATGTGTCCCCGTCTCTATATGTCCCCGTTTCTATATATCCCTGTCTTATATCACAATAAAATACAATAAAAATACAATAAAATACGTATCTATGTGTCCGCGTTTCTATGTGTTCCCGTTCTATATATCCCCGTCTGCATAGGCCCTATGTCCCGTCTCTATGTGTCCCCGTCTCTATA
This sequence comes from Phymorhynchus buccinoides, assembly GCA_017654935.2. Classification (NCBI taxonomy): domain Eukaryota; kingdom Metazoa; phylum Mollusca; class Gastropoda; order Neogastropoda; family Raphitomidae; genus Phymorhynchus; species Phymorhynchus buccinoides. Next base: position 28,199,205 of record CM065698.1, read on the forward strand.
TGTCCCCGTTTCTATGTGTCCCCGTTTCAATACAAGCTTTTTTATACTGGTTGTTTTTTACAGTTTACCAAAAGGAGTTTCGCTCACTACAAAGAAAATAGCTCCAATTTTTTTTTTACTGCGCTACAAAGAAGAAAAAGCTTCAGCCACTCTCAGTGGCCTCCACCCACCCCGTCCAAAATAACTTCTCTCTCCGGCAACTCCGCCAAGGATGAAACGCCGTTTTGACGGTTTGATTTATAGGAAACCAGAGCAAAGTGAGTGTTCCGATCCTTGAAAAGGCTGTCTTTCTGGTGACCTCGACATGTTTCTTACAAAAACTCATCCGTCAGGATGCCCCTTTAAACCTATTCGTTATCATAAAAAAAATCAAGCCATCTGGGAATATGTTTATATGGTCGGGTGAAATAACATCAGTCATCATCGTTGGGACATGGGTGACAACATTAAAAAAAAAATCGACTTTCATAATTGGTTCAGTAGCTTAGGCAGAGGAGACTGAGTCAAACATCTTCTTTTTTTTTATTCCTGAAGAAAAAACCGTTGGGCTTTGAAAGCTTGAAAATAATGGTGTTCGTGTGTTTACTTTGAGAAACAAATTTTTTTTGGAGAGAGAGAGAGAGAGAGAGAGAGAGAGAGAGAGAGAGAGAGAGAGAGAGAGAGAGAGAGAGAGAGAGAGAGAGAGAGAGAGAGAGAGAGAGATGGGGTGGGGGTGTTAGAAGTCTAAGGGGAGCAACTTTTGCAAAGATAGAAAGAGTTATTCAGGAAGAGTAACAACCCATGCTTTGAGAGAGAAAGCGAGAGAGAGAGAGAGAGAGAGAGAGAGAGAGAGAGAGAGAGAGAGAGAGAGAGAGAGAGAGAGAGAGAGAGAGAGAGACTTTAGATACTTTATTTGACAATGATAAGGAGTTAGGCTGGGCCTATTCTTCCATTCTATCCTAGGTCCTAAGCATGCAACGCGTAACTAATACTATAAATAAACCAAACAAGTCAAAATCAAATGATAGACGATCCCAAATGTTCATTGAGTTATAATACACAGACAGTTCATCTTATGCACTTATCATACGCATATGTATTGCTAAACATTCGGGACTTTCCTGGTGTTGCACTGCCTCCAGGATCGTTCCCATCATCTTTATATCTACTAGTGTCCCATATGTGTCTGTTCCAGACCGGTGTGGCGGTGTATTTTTACCTCTATGAGATAAGTAGTCCTAGCCGGAAGTAGTCCTAGCGTAGCCAATCAGAATCGTTTGTTTGTCCGCCATTGTGAATTTTCCGAAACTAAGTGCATGGCTTTGTACATCGATTTCTCGGCAAATATGTATATTTACACCCTCCTGCTCTATTTCTTGGTTCTTTCCGTGGTTAGGGATAGGGTTAGGGTTAGGGATAGGGTTAGGGTTAGATGGGTACAGCTCGCATGCGAGAGGTAGATATTTAATGACAGGTACTTATTTATCATAACACCGGAGGACGTTAAGCAGAATTTTATCAGACAGTTCATCGATGTCCAACATGTCTTCTTTTTCAAAATTAATAACGAGAGAGAGAGAGAGAGAGAGAGAGAGAGAGAGAGAGAGAGAGAGAGAGAGAGAGAGAGGCGTGGAGATCTAAGGGAAGTAATTCTTGAAAAGATCAAAACCACTAATTTTGGAAGAGTAGCGTCTCATACCTATTCGACACAAGATTTTTTGTGTGTGTGTGTGTGTGTGTGTGTGTGAGAGAGAGAGAGAGAGAGAGAGAGAGAGAGAGAGAGAGAGAGAGAGAGAGAGAGAGAGAGAGAGAGAGAGAGAGAGAGAGAGAGAGAGAGAGAGAGAGAGAGTCCTTAATTTCGCTGATCGAGACCTCTTCTGTGCGGGAAACAAAAGTTGGTCATTGCATTCTACTGTCCGTGATCCCCTTGTTCGTGTGTGTGCGTGGGTAATTAAGCCTACACGTGCGCGCGCCCGTGATTGGGGAATCAGCAGGAAAAAAAAACTGTCGAACAAAAGAAAAGGAACACATACATTTAAAAAAAAAAAATTATGTTGGAAATTCAATGAATTAAAAAAAGATTTGAAATATTTCAAGAAAAAGTTTATTTTGTTTAATTAATAACATTAATTTTAATAACATTTCTTACTTCGACGATCATCTATCATATTTGAGCATATTCCATAGTTTGGTTACATCCCTTCAGTTTTTGTAGGCCTACATCCAAAGTGAAGAACAAAAAAGTAAGCTATGCGAGGTTTTTTTTTGTTTTTGGGGGGTGGGGGGGGTGGGGTGGGTGGGTGTGGGGGGGGGGGGGGGGGGGTGCAGAATTACTTGCAGTTTCTGTATGCTTTCAGTTCGTGACTTTCCAACAAATAAAGAGTGCAGTGAAAAATATCTACAATATAAGTTCTCCAAAAAGAAACCTAAGATTTTGCCTATCAAGTGACGACCTTGTTTCCATGCTTCTATTGCGTGCGGACACGCGCGCGCGCGCGCACGTATGTACATATGTGTGGTGTGATTGTCTCTGTTTACAAAGTGTGTAGCCATAGATGTCTGAATATTTTATTACACACACACACACAAACACGCACATACGCATGCGTGCGCGCGAACACGAACGAACACACAGACGAGAGAGAGAGAGAGAGAGAGAGAGAGAGAGAGAGAGAGAGAGAGAGAGAGAGAGAGAGAGAGAGAGAGAGAGAGAGAGAGAGAGAGAGAGAGAGAGAGAGAGAGAGAGAGAGAGATTAAAAGTACTTTTGAAGAGAAAGAGTGAGTTTGCCATTGCTAAGAAACTGCTTTCAACTGAAACGCCACCAGGCGTTAAAGGCTATAGAGTGTAACTCCACCTCAACAGCTGATCCTAGCTTAGAACTGTTGACAAGAGAACAGCAAGTACAGAGGAACCTTCCCTTTAATTAAGACCCCCCACGTCACGTGCCACATTCCCTCTTATGCTTGGAAGATTTCTTACCAGCTATAAGAGGGAAAACACCTGAAAACCATGATTTTGACACGTGACGTGGTGGGTCTGTAAGACCTTGAAAACTCATCCAAAATAAGGTCTTAAGAAGGGAGGGAGTTGTATATAAGGGAGGTAATTTTTATACTTACAATGAATGGCAAAATGTCACAGAGAAGTAGGATTTAGGTGGGAGGGAGTCTTATAAGGGGGTGTCTTATACGGGATGTTCCACTGTATGTACCGTTTCGTTCACTCATGTGATAGTGTACTACACAAAACTCACAAAAAGAAGGGGATACAGCGGGACCTCCCTTATAAGACCTCCCATTATAAGACTCCTTCCCATTTATAACACCTACTTCTCTGAAACATTGCCCTTCTTTGTAAGTATTAACATTTCCTCCCTTATAAGACCCCTCCCTTATAAGACCTCATTTTGGATGATTTTTTAAGGTCTTATAAGGGAGGTTCCACTGTAATTATTGACTTTGCAATATCACCATGGATTCAATACAGGGACGGTATTCACGTTGAGATAGCATGAGACTTAGCATGATGCTAACTTAGAAGCTCTTCCAAAAGTCCTATTAAATCCTATAGGACATTGGAAGAGCTTCTAAGTTAGCATCATGCTAAGTCTCATGCTATCTCGACATGAATACCGTCCCAGACCAATAAGTTTCATTTTCATGTGAAAATGATAGCTCAGCCTTTCTTGGCTGTAAAATCGACGATAAAAATCAATTTTAAAACGTCACGTGACTGCCAGAGGCAATAAACATCAGTGGGTGTGTTATTCGAAATCACAAAACACCTTTACACAGTTGACAGATTGTTGAGCCACTGATTGGTACCAGGCATTCAAGACAATGCCTTCTCAAGCTCTGTAACAGTCTCCTGATGATTTTCCCCGGCGTTCCTATAGATCCTCTCACGACCCAATACAATGGTGCAAGCTGAAATTGAAGAACGCCAGCGTTGGGCAGATTTTAACCTCCAAAATGACAATTCGCGTCTCCACTGAGCACATTTTGTGCAAGATCACCTTCACATCCACGAAACCCAGAATCTTCCCACGATCTACAAGCAGACCTGTATACCCCCTACACAAGTCTTGAGTAGTCTGGACAGCTGAAATGAGTAGTTTTGATGTGAAATGAGTAGTCCTCTTCATTAAACCATCAAATAATGTTCACTGAAAATGAGTAATTAGAGCATTATTTTCAGTTCTGAAGAGTAGTAGAGGTCCAAATTGAGTAGAATACTACTCGAAAAGAGTAGAGTAAACAGGTCTGTACAAGGTCCCCTGACCATTTTTAGTCAAATGCCCCGCTATGCCTTGCAGGAAACCGTGGCCCAACACATTCTCAACAGTTTTATGACTATTTTTGTGACTTTTGGACATTGCACCCAAAGATGTCAGTCTTCTCTGGCAATCACGTGACGTTTCAACATCAGGGCTCCCAATCTTCCCGCAAAACAAGGGGTCCCAGAGACTCCTTCCTTTACAGTATAGAGGGTCCTAGAGGCGGGATAGAGGATCCCAATCACATTGTGAATGCTACAAATATATTTTTCTAGTGCATCCCTGGGACCCCCTGCACATTCTTTTAGAGGGTCCCTTAGAATTCTAATACTTCATAGACCCCCAAATGGGGGTCCCTGGGAGCCCTGAACATTAATTTTAGTCTTCGATTTTATGTTCAAGAGATAAAATACTTTTGTTTTTAAATTGAATAGAACTTATCATACAAGTTGATCGTACAAAACACGACATCCCCTATTTTTTGTGAGCAGTATATGTAGACAGAAAAAGCACACCAGACGAAGCCTTAAAAAAATCAACTCGGTACACGTTGCGAACTTTGGAGTAAAACCATGGCACTTTAATCAAGAATGTGAACTTCTTCTTGCGCAAAATCGCACAAGGTAAAATGCATAACAAGCTGTCGGTTAATTAATCAACGGAAAATGACAAGAACTAACTGGTACAGGAATAAGACAGCACTGCGCTGCGCATGTCTATGATTTGAAGAAATGCAACGAGAACATAAAACCGCAAACAATCAATTAATAAAAACAGGCAGACCCAGCATGCTTTGGATCAGGTCAATAAACTTGTTAAAAAGTTGTTAAAACAACTTCCATCTGTTCAACTGATGGGTAAAACACTATTTACTAATGGTTTATGTACACGTGAATATTTCTCACTCTTTCTCCGTAGCAACACCGTAATGTGCAAGTGATCTTAAATGGACACCCTGACGGATGAGGTTTTTTTGTAAGAAACGCGTCGAGATCATCAGGAAAACACCTTTTACAGAGATCGCAACACTCACTTTGCTCTGGTTTCCTAAAAATCAAACCATCAAATCGGCGATTCCTCCTTGGCGGAGGTGCTGGAAGTCAGATTCTTTCTAATAGCCGCCAGTCAGACCAAATCGTTGGCACGAAATACCCACAATACAATTCTTTTTCTTTCAAAAGCTATTTTATACAGGTTAGCAAAAGGAGTTTCGCTCACAAAAAAGGAAATAGCTCCAAGTTTGTTTTACTGCATTGCAAAGAAGAAAAAGCTTCAACCACTCTAGAGTGGCCTTCGCCCACCCCGTCCAAAAATGGCTTCTCTCTCCGCCAAGGAGGAATCGCCCTTTTGACTTCTAGGAAACCAGAGCAAAGTGAGTGTTCTGATCCATCCTTGAAAAGGCTGTCTTTCTGGTGATCTCGACGTGTTTCTTGCAAAAACTCATCCGTCAGGGTGTCCCTTTAAGGTCTCTGTACACGTGAACATTTTTCACTCTTTCCCCATGGCAACAGTGATAGGCCAGTCATAATATGACTTGCATTATCACAGTGTTGCCATGGTGAAAGAGTGAAAAATGTTCACGTGTACAGAGACCTTTATGAGTGGCTATCAGTGTGTCGCCATGGGAAAACAGTGAAAAATGTTCAAAGTGCAGGAGTAAGGTATAACTGAATTGTAGTTAAAATTGTATAGATGCGTTTGACTCCTGCCATCAAGATGAACACATACAATACACGAACGGGTCTAAACATGTAGACAGTGTATATATAAAAGAAAAAGAAAATACGTACATCTAATCAATAACTGTAGTTTGAAAATATTAATATTGTAATGCTTTGCATCTGCAAGTTTTAAAAACAAAACAAAACAACAGCAAAACGTAATAAAAATTGAAAACAAATCTATCCTGCCTTTAATCAAAGGAATCAATGATGAACATTTGACATCTTGATTAAACAAATGTGTTTTAAGGATCCAGTTTTCAACACCTACTCTAGCAATCCAGCGAGTTTAGTGGGAATGTATTGAACATTTGAACTAAAAAATATCTCCTTGCTTATAGTATCTACAGTTTATGTATACACCATTGCTTGGAAATGTAATCTGGACAGTGATCAGTTGATCTCCAGTATCAATTCACAGAAATGTTAATGTGCTACTCTTTCTCAAGAATCTTAATGAAGCCTTCAAGGCCGGGTACCTAATTCAACTTTTTTGCATGCTTCTCGCAATTATACTGTTTGAAAATTTAATCTGGACAGTGATATTATAAGTTGATTTCCAGTATCAAGTCACAGAAATGTCAATGTGCTGCTCTTTCTCAAGAATCTTAACGAAGCCTTCAAGGCCGAGTACCTAATTCAACTTACTTGTATGCTTCTCGCAATTATACTGTTTGAAAATTTAATCTGGACAGTGATATCAGTTGATCAAGTCACAAAAATGTTAATGTGCTGCTCTTTCTCAAGAATCTTAACCCTTTCACCGCCAATGTCGCATTTATGCACCACAATGGTTTAACAGCCATGTCACAAAAAGGCATCGAATCAAGGCCTGTTATCAAAAGACCATATTTTCTTAATTTTGGGAGGTAAGGATAGGCCTAATGTTACGCATGTCACAGAGGCATTCCCAATGTTGCAGATTAAAAAAAAAATGTCTCTACACAGTTTAATGGGTTTTTTTGGCTGAAAAATTGCAGGCGGCGAAAGGGTTAACGAAGCCTTCAAGGCCGGGTACCTAATTCAACTTACTAGTATGCTTCTCGCAATTATACTGTTTGAAAATTTAATCTGGACAGTGATGTTATCAGTATCAAGTAACAGAAATGTTGATTTCTCTAGAATCTTAACGAAGCCTTCAAGGCCGGGTACCCAATTCAACTTACTACTTGTATGCTTCTCGCAATTATACTGTTTGAAAATTTAATCTGGACAGTGATATTATAAGTTGATCTCCAGTATCAAGTCACAGAAATGTCGATTTCTCCAGAATCTTAACGAAGCCTTCAAGGCCGGGTACCTAATTCAACTTACTTGTAGCATTCTCGCCAGGTTTACTGTGCAACAGACTTGGATTACTGTATTCTCTTAAAAAATACATGCACAAAACTTAAACAAACACTGCACTAATTCAACTTAAATTGTATCCTTCTCACCACATTACTGCCGAACAGATTTGGATTACTTTACTGTATCCTCTTAAAAAATACATGCACAAAATTTAAACAAACACCGCAGTAATTCAACTTAACTTCTATCCTTCTCACCACGTTTACTGCCCAACAGATTTGGATTACTCTATCCTCTTTTTAAAAAAATGCATGCACAAAATGTAAACAAACATGGTATCCCAAGAAACAAAAGACAACAACAAATAACCTGCAGTGGTTGAAGATGGTGACTGCCAGGTTTAGTAGTCAAGATTAAAAACATAAAAGGGAGGGGAAATTCTGACCTGTAGAGTTGGTCATGTTCCTATGCTTGTGAAGACACTGAATCGTGGTTTTAGAACAAATAACCATTTCGATTTATAACCCCGGAAAACCTGCACTCAAGGGACTACGATGTGCTCATAGCGATTTTGTCTGTTTGTTTTTGTAACCCAGAACTCTTAAGAATACTACATAAAATCTGTTTTCTTCTAAGTGTTAACGCAAACATAACATCCCTAGCCCTCTGTTGATTAAGAAGACCAAGAGACAAAATTAAGACCAGGCAAGTTCATGACAACATTCAACGAAGGTCTGCTTACTACCCTGCCTTCAGAACATTATGCATGAAACTAAAAAACAACAAAAAACAACCACCTGAAAGAAGCTATATATATATATATATATTTATAAACGTACAAGAATTGAAGAAGAAAAAACAACCACACCATTAAACTTTCCTCTTATATATATAGTTTGCTTGAATAAAACTTTTTTTGTGTCCAATATTTAAGTTTGTGAACCTAAGAAAGAAACTGAATAACTTTAATTTTAACTTTACAATTTATTCTGTGGTCTGATATATATATATATATATATATATATATATGTGTGTGTGTGTGTGTGTGTAAAACACCAGATACATCTTTGCGCGTGTAATACAATTCGAGTTCTACATGTACACTGGAACATTAGGCCAACCAACCACTGCCTTTACGTATTAACGATAAAATCTGAAACAAATCTCAATGATATTGACACAACTTTCGAGTTCTAGATGGCATCAGCAACACTATTACATAGGTGCAACTACACACAATGAAAAAAACCCTGAAAGGCCGGGGTCTAGAGTGGTTGGTTGTCCCTCTGCAGCTGAAGAAGAAAAAAAAAGATTTTTGAAGGTATCTTAGTTTGCTTTTTCCACAATTTATGCAAATGTTTATATTAAAGTGTTTTAAAAATACAGTAGACACACAAAGATCTTGTTTGACAAATTTGAAGGAGATTCCTTTTCGGGTAAAATTAAAAAAACAGGAAATCCTTGTATACCAGGAACAGTTGCGCCCATGCTATTACGCTGCATGCTGTGCTTGATTTTAAGAGGGGGTGGATATGCACGAGAGCAAAGGGATAAGAAGAGCATCAGTGAACAATGTGTCCAAGGCACATTTATGTGCATTTAAAGTAACAGGCTCATTTCACGAGTTTCAGGCACTTTCGAGTTCTAGATGGCATCAGCAACACTACAAAGCTGCATGCTGTGTTTAATTTAAAGAGGGGGTGGATATTATTGAGAACAATGGACTAAGAAGAGCATCACTGAACATTATTTTGTGTCCAAGACACATTTCCACGCGTTTAAAGTAAAAAGCTAATTTCATGAGTTTCAGGCACTTTCGAGTTCTAGATGGCATCAGCAACACTACAAAGCTGCATTTAATTTAAAGAGGTGGATATGCATGAGGGCAATGGACTAAAAAGAGCATCACTGAACATAGTTTTGTCCAAGACACATTTCCATGCATTTAAAGCAAAAGGCACAGTTCATGGGTTCCAGGCACTTATATTTCCTTCCTTGTGTGGTGGTTGATGGACGAGGCTGGATCTATACCACCAGCTGAGCTTTGGCCCGAGTGTTGGCGCTGACGTACTGATGTGGCTCAGTGTTAGCAGCCTGCAAAAACAGCATTTTATTATTATAATTTTCTTGTTTTCTGAAAAGCATTTTATAATTAGAAATTTTCATTCAGGTACAATGCAATAAACCAACAGAAGAATCAACTTAACAGTAGAAATAGCTATAAAGTACACAGGGTATACACAAATTCTTTAGTTTTTATACTGAAATACAAAGCACACATCTGAGCCTAATAACCAATACAGTGGAACCTTCCTTATAAGACCTTCAAAAATCATCCAAAATGAGGTCTTATAAGGGAGGGGTCTTATAAGGGAGGTAATTTTAATATTGACAAAGGGCAATGTCTCAGAGAAGTAGGTCTTATATGGGAGGTAGTCTTATAAGGGAGGTTCCACAAGGCAAATACTTCCTGCGTTCCTTACTGAATCAGGTTTTTGTATAACCCATTTTCTTTTAATTAATGAAATTGTGTCACATGCATTTCCAAGCATTGTACAATATAATCTGTTTCATAGTGTGTTTTTAATTCATCTATATAATAAACTTAAAAATCATTGGGCAAAACATTTTAAAGTGAAATAAAATCACTTAACATTAACTAGACAGTTGAAATTAAACGAACTCCCGTCAAGAGATGACACCGCTAAAATCCACCTTCACCACCAGATGTTTTTTCTTGAACATTTTTATTTTTTTTACCAAAAAGAAATCTTTTGCCTTGATCAGGCATGGTAATGGAGGGAAAGCGCTTTTCTCTGAAAATATTACAGGATTTCAGATGTCTCTTGCTATGCATAATCAAGAGGTGAAGAACCCTTTATGGTGATCAGGAGGCAATTTCTCTTGAAGATGAATTCCTAAAACTGTTCAAACTTGGGGAAAGGAGCCTCTTCAAGCTTAAAACCGCTTCTGATTTTAGATTTTCTGCATTCACTTTTTGTCCGAGAAATCTCTGAAAATTACCACGCCTGGGTTAGGATTATTATTAGCGCAAAGGTTATTTCCATGGAACGGGAAGGGAAAGAATGACATATTGAGATTGAAAGACCTTAAGAAACTAACAACAAAAATCAACAATAATAATAATCAAAACACACACACACACATCAGCACCAGACCTGTTTCCCCCCTACACAAGTATTGAGCAGTCTGGATAGCTAAAATGAGTAGTTTGGGTGCAAAATGTGCAGTTTTATTCATTACACCATTAAAACAATGTTCACAGTAATCAAGAATTAAAGAGCATTGTTTTCAGGTTTGAAGAGTAGTAGAGGTCCAAATTGAGTAGAATACTACTCGAAAACAGTAGAGTAAACAGGTCTGCACCACAACCATCAACAACAAAAAACAAATACACCCAAACAACAAAAGAAGACTAGCCCCGCACTGTCGGTACCTTGCGGTGCTGAAAGTA
>CM065698.1:28214946-28227446 GCA_017654935.2 Phymorhynchus buccinoides
CCTCTAGGACCCTCTATACTGTAAGTGAAGGAGTCCCTGGGACCCCTTGTTTTGTGGGACGATCGGGAGCCATGATACTCGCCCTTATAGTTTCTACTTCTTTTTTTTTACTTTTTACTTAGTGACAAGAAACTCTATGGTGAGCCGGACAACAGAGGGTCTTTTGACATTGTCCACATTTTCCGCGTATAAATATACACGTCCTTGTAGTTTATTTTTATTTTTTTAAACTCATACTAGTGCTGCAGGTTCCCTCCACCCCTCATCATTTCACACACTACTACTGCGGGAGGTAACCCTCCATTAATGTTCACCCTCAACTATCACCACTAGGCACTACACCCTTCCTTCCCCACTTATTTTTCCTGCTGTGGGCACTTCGCGTGCAGAAACCCTTACTCTGTGAGGAATTCCTGCTTACCATGCACCCCCCCCCCCCCTAATATAATTTTTTAATGGGCATTTTCTGGTAGTTTAGGGTGTATAGATCACGAAAAGAAATGTTCCCAGAAAAATTCTCATTTGGACTGTTCCTTCTGGCTTAATGTTCAAGGGTACCCATCTCTGGTGCCGGGGCCTGCAGGGCGAATAGACAGCCAGCCAGACAGCAAAGTTCCCCAATAGTATAGATTATGATTCAACAGCGATTGCTTCATGACCAATGGTTTTCAGCAGAAGTAGGAAATCGTTTCCCCGCAGCTTTTAGTCTTTCGTGAAAGATTGAGACCATCGATACATTCAGGCATCAGCATTTTCAGAAATCCTGAAAACCGCGATACAAGGGCCATCACCGCCAGGAGAGCAGACAAACAACACTGACCTTGTTTTCTAACATTTACCAAAAAGGCATCTGTATAAAATCACTTCAAAATGGCCCCCCATAAATGCTGGAACCGAAGTATTAAATTAATACATCCAAACTATTGCAAATAACTTGGAAAAGTTGTTGTTGTTGTTCTTTAATGCTGATTCAAAAATGCTAGTTGACAGAAAAGATCACTCTACAATGCACATATGCCATTTAATCTAGGGCCTAATTCAGAAATCGGAAAGCACCCAATGCAACAAACTCTTCTAGGACCTCATCTATCTGAGGCTTTTGAATCAATTAAAAGTCCTACTGGTCTGATCTACGCACCTAAAAAAAAAAATATATATATATAATGTTTATTATATATTATATATAAGCCATTATTCTATATAATAAGCCAAGTCCATTTGATGAACAGTCTTGAAAATTCCTGAATGGATGTTAACAATGCAACAGACCGTGACTTAACTAAGAACTTTCACAGACTCCTGTTACAAGACAATAGTGACCCCATGGAATAGAGGGAGACCAGGGTCAATTGTCTCCTTGAAAAAAGAACTCAGATTATATTTTTACGGGTTTTTTCCCACAGTAAAAATGTGAATAAAACTGTAGCAAGGTGACACAGGTCTGGAGAAAATACTCCAGAGACTATACTGACCACAGTGTGACTTTTCAAAGGGGGTCGATTTTGGTAAACACATGGGTGCAACTACACAAAATGAAAAAACCCTGAAAGGCCGGGGTCTAGGGGCAATGTCCCCCTAGCAGCTAAAGAAAAATTTGATTTATGAAGGTATTTTAGTTTGCTTTTTACAAATACTTATTTTAAAGTGTTTGAAAAATACAGTAGACACACAAATATCTTTGACAAATTTAATGAAAGGAAATTCCTTTTCTGGTAAAACTAAAAAAAACAGGAAATCCTAGTATACCAGACAAAGTTGCACCCATGTAAACATGAGCCTAAAACAATACATCCAGGGACATGCAGACTTTCATCCGATCTCTTACTGTGGATTCTGGTGCTGCTTCGCTCTCTAGCGGCAGCTGCCGCCATGTAGCGCATGTGCCTTTGCGAAGGGTGCTGCGAGGCGGGGGGAGGAGGAAGAGGAAACTGAGCGGGAGGATGGGCAAGGGCCGGGTGGTGATGGTGGTGATGCGGGGCGGCTCCTTCCCACCCGGGCGGGTACATGGGGTAGGGGCGCACCACCGGTACAGCGGGGCCGAGGTGGTGGTGATGGGTTGCCACGGGGTGCTGCTGGGGGGCGCTGCCTGAAGGGTGGCCAGGCAAGGAGGGCAGCTGCTGGTGCAGCTGGGGGCCAGGAGGGTGCTGAGGCTGTGGGTGGTGGGGGTGCGCATGGTGCTGGGGAAGTTGGGGGTCGGGGTACACCCCTGGTGCCCCCGCGTCATGGCTGGCTTGGTTGCTGCCCGCGTGGTGCTCGGTGCTCCCGGAATCGCTCATCTTGGCTGCAGACATAGAAAGTGAGTCAAGGACGAGCTTAGCCGTAGCAATAGTAGATAGATAGCCCTAATGTGTTCCCCCACAAACTGCAATTACAGGGCAAACGTCTTATTAAAATATAACAGTGCCAACTTTGTACTACCGATTTCTGCAAGAGCCATGACATTTTTGTCCTACTGTTATTAAGGCCAATTTGTCTTATCAATATTTTTTATTAGAACATGCATCTCTGCTAGTCGAATGTCAACTCAAATCGCTTCACAGTTGCTCAAATGTGTTGTTCAAAAGCAACATAAAAAAACCAAAACAAACAAAAACACAACATATTCTTTGTTGTACCTAAACCGCAATTTAAAAAACAAAAAATGATAACCATAGTGATTGGGACACAAAGAAACCTATTTCCCACCTTTGACTGCTGGTATTGGATTCCGAGATCCCACACAAACCACGTGACGCTGTGAGGTAGGACTCGAGATAACCAACGTGAGAGCAACACAATCAACTGTACGGTCCAGCAAAAAATGGAGAAAAAGGAAAAAAATGGAAAACAAAGAACCCCCTGACCTAGACCTTCTAGCAAGTATACATATATAAAGCTCACCAGAGCGCCAAGGCTGTGCACTTGCTCCCGTGTAGCCCACATAGCCAGAGGCGTTGGAAGGGGGCAGAAAAGCGGACTGGGGAGGCAGAGCTGAGACCGCAGGAGGAGCTTCAGTGGGGTAACTGCTGGCATGGTGGGCAGGGGCATGAGCATGGCCGTACTCGGGAGGTCCTGAACCCGGAACCCTCGGAGCGTCCTCCGCTGGCGTGGGATTAGTCATCGCTTGATCTGTGGACATTTTGATTTTGATCTAACCAAAGTCACGGAATGCACAAAGTAAACGATTAAAAAAAAAGAAGAAGAATTAAGCAGTAATTGAGACTAGTTATGTTATCAATATTCTTTCTAATCATTTAGCTTACATTCTCCGACCATGAAGCATTGGCGATGGGTTAGTCATCGCTTGATCTGTGGACATTTTGATTTTGATCTAACCAAAGTCACTGAATGCATAAAGTAAAAGATTTTTTTTAAAATAATCAAGCAGCAATTGAGTCTAGTTATGTTATCAATATTCATTTAGTTTGCATTCTCCGACCATGCAGCATTGGCGATGGGTTAGTCATCTCTTGATTAGCTAGTGGACGTTTGATCTTATTGGAGTTACGAATTGCATAAACTAAATTATTTCTTTTTTTTAAACATAAAAAAGCGGTAGATCGAGTAATGGAAATAACGTTCTAATCATTTAGTTTACATTCTCTGACCATTTCTTATTAATTGGAAGTTTGACAGATGTTACGTCTACCTTGTAACCAAATGAATCTTATTGCGAATCCCTGCTTTCTTCACTCACCAAATTATAATGCAGTTATGTTCATTGTTTTAAAACATATTATATAAGGCTGGTTTAGTGTTGTTGTTTTCTTAAATCGAGGATTCATCGATGATCAATTCTAATAAAATCAAAGCAACAAGCTAGAGTAACATGTCCGAGGGAAAAGTACAATGAAAGAACATCATCCATTTCATGATAACACATTAACAGATTGATTACCTGTTCCGGTCCAAGAAGTGACAGAGTAGCCAGGATGTTCAGTGCCAGACTCCCCGTAACGGCCAGGAAAGGTAGTCGAAGAGCTCGTGAACTTTGAGTCGTAGGTTTGTTGATGGGAGGAAGCTGGTCCCTGCTCAGAGGAGCTGCCTGCATTATGGTATGACGCCTCGTCAGCCTTATGAGAGGACTCCCTGTCCGTAGAATAGGGCCAGGGTGGAGCCTGCAAGTTGTCTGGTAGGGGGTTACTGGACTCATGGAAGGAGCCATCCTCATTGCTCGATTGATGCTGTCCCACTTGCATTCCTGATTCTGCGTGCATTGACTTCATGATGCTGGTGTCTGTGAAGGTTTGCACGCCTGGTCCTCGCTCTGTTGAGCCGTTGTCCTTGAAATACTGCTGCGGGGAGCTTGGATTCGTGGTTCCCTTGAATCTGACCCCATCGTTTGCGTCATACATGGATTGATCACTGGTCTTATGACTGGGATAACTTTCAGGAATATCCGTGTTGCTGCGCAGTGCTGAATCAGATGGGGGAATGCACACGTACTGGGATTTCCCTTCTGCTGGTTTGCTTTTGTTCAGGTTGGTGCTTCCCTTGCACAATTCATTGAGTGCAGAGTCGTCCTGAAAGACAACGATGCGTTCATTGTCAATGACTCTTAGTGTATTGTCTTCTCCAAGCTCAGCAATCTTGAAAGTGCCCGCGTTGTTTTCGTCCTCAACCAGCGTGATGGTGTGGCCATCAAAGCCCTCCATGTCAGCTTCAGCCCTTCCTGTGGACCCTCCATGTCTGGCTGTCGGCTCAAACTTCACGATAGAGGAGTCATCCAACACGTGGTAGGTAATGGGTTCGCTTCCTTCTCCATCATGGCTGTCCTGGGAATTCAGGTTATGATTTGCAACAGCTTCATTGTCGTTAGTGGCATTGGTGATTCTGTTCTCTGGCAGACACAGGTCTCGATCCTCCCCGAGTTCCTGAACTTCACGCAGTAGAGAACTGGTTTTGGAAAGACTCACCGGATCTTCTACTTCTTGCGTGTATTCCTGAGAGTGATTCTGCTCCGAGTCCGAAGTTAGGAGTCTGGCGGCAGGCTCACCCGCAGCTTCGTGTGCAAGGACATTCTCTGCACCCTTTCCCCCATCACCGGCCCCATGGACTGATGTGGGATTGGTAGATGGGAAGCTAGACTGATGGCTAAAGAACAAATTCGCTACTCTACGGTTTTCATTGCTTTGTTCGATATCGGTGATGCGGGGAGAAGCAGATGCGTTAGCGAGATGATGGAAATGTTCCTGTTTTCCATTACAATCTCTCTCAGGTTCTTCCTTAATGCAGGCGAACTGAGGGTGTATTGGTGAGCTTTCAGACAGGGTGGACGCCATTGTCAATGATTTGAAGCTGGTTGTTTTCGTGGGCACACTTCTGGACAGAATTTTGTTGGTTGAACATTTACAAGTGACACACACACTGTCTTAGACCCCCGTCAAACGCTGATGATACACAGGACACAACAAAAGTAAATTGACACTACTAGCATGATTAAAATAAAAAGTAACAATTAAGCATTGAGATTTGCAGAGAAAACACAAACACACACACATTGGCACGCATACAAGGCACGCACACACACATACTATATAGTTAGTCCCTACTGTTTGGAATTCCCTCCCAGTCGATCTCCGCCATGAACCAACTCTCTCTGGTTTCAAAGCTAAACTCAAGACTCACTACTTTCAAAGATCATTCGGTTTGTAAATGTTTCCTCCTTGATCTTGTACCTGGGTGAACGATTGGGTAATAATGTTTTGTGTGACTGCGTGTGTATCAGTGAATGGAAGCGCCTTTAGTGTAAAATAATAATAGAAAGGCGCTATAGCTATAGAAATGCTATCAATTATTATTATTATTATTCAGGGCTCCCAGGGTACTAAAATTCTGAAGGACCCTCTAAAAGAATGTGCAGGGGGTCCCAGGGATGTACTGGAAAAAATTCTTTTTAGCATTCGCAATGCCACTGGGACCCTCTATCCTGCCTCTAGGACCCTCTATGCTGTAAGTGAAGGAGTCCCTGGGACCCCTTGTTTTGAGGGACGATTGGGAGCCCCGATTATTAGTTACAGAGTTTGTATTCCTATTCTTTTTCCAGACTCTTATGAATCTCGTATCCAATGTAGCATAATACTGTAGTTCTAGATCTTTTCGCATGTTCACACACAGAGAGGAAGGACATAAAGCAGGGAAAAATAGATCTAGTCTATGAAACCCCTTTTGCATTAGTAACAACAATCCCAAATAATTATGATCTGGAGAAAACAATCGTGAAATGAAGTTCTAAATAATGACTCTAAATCCGAATTGTGTACAAAGAAATCAACATTTTTTTAATTCAAGAATGGCACAGCCTTCTCGTCTTGAATAATTTTATTATGAACAAATGATACCACAAAACACTACCAACCCTCCATGCACTGTACAAATGTGGCTTGAAAACGCTTTATAGCTTAAAATGCCACTGTTAATAGTGGTGGATCCATAAAGGATGCCAGTGGTTCTACCCATAATGGAGATAATATTTGATCAAAGAAACCACAAACACCACTAACTGTGTATTCTTTCTGTGTATTCTGCGCTGTGAAAAGAATAAAATAAAGTAAACCAGCACAATCTTTTGCTTTTACTTTTCTTTTCTTCTTTTCACAGCACAGAGCTACCTTCAAAAAGTATACACAGTTAGTGGTGTTTGTGAATGATTTTATGTTACACATTATAACTAACACACAACATAGAACAAACTGGTGGTATGCCTCGAAAGAAGGTTTGGCTGATCAAAGATTGAAATAGTGAGACCAGGGGAGGCTAAGAGTGTAGAGTGGCACAGAGATAACGCGTTCGCCTCGTGCACAATAAACCCGAGTTCGAACCTGGGTACAGGGGATTTTTCCTCTCACGTACTCTGCACTAGGCCTTATGGTCTGAACGTGGAGTCTTTTGGGATGAGACGATAAACCTAGGTCCAGTGTGCCCATGCACTTAGCACACATTAAACCCAGTGGCAACGAAAAGGTTGTCATTAGGTCAAAATGTACCCCCCCCCCCCTTTCTCCTCATCAGTCACACAAAAAGTCGCTTGCCAAAAAAAAAGAAAAAAAGGGGTGTCCCAGTTTATGGGATCTACTAGATTTACAAGTGACACACACACTGTCTTAGACCCCCGTCAAACGCTGATGATACACAGGACACAACAAAACTAATGGACACTACTAGCATGATTAAAATAAAAAGTAACAATTAAGCATTGACTAGATTAAGCATTGACTACTACTACAATTAAGCATTGACTACTACTACTAGATCCTAAAGAAAATAATTATGATATTAAGTCTCATGTATTACAAAATAGAAGTTTGCCGAAATATCATGTTCACAGTTATGCAGATCCACATTTCTCCATTTCTCGGTTCTCTCTGGGTTTTGTCCCAGTCTTGCCTTTCTTACTGCAGATTGAGAACTTAAACCTCTATAGTTTTCTATTATTTAAAAATATGCATTCAATAATAGGGTAAAGGTAACGATGCGCCCCCCCCCCCTCCTCCTCCCCCCCCCCCCTCCCCTCCATTTCTCGGTTATTTCCATTTTTTCAGTCTTGCCTTTCTTACTGAGTACTTCATCCTCTATCGTTTACTATATTTCACACTAATTTTCATCCATTTACATAATTAAACACATGCATTCAATAATAGTAGAAGATAAAGGCAAGACGGAAAAACGCAACGAACCAGGACTGTGACAAATGCTCCGCGGCTGTTGTGTGTACTGCACTACATCGTCATGGGGTGGGGGTGGTCCTGTTAGATAATGGCCTATATCATGACTGCGATTAATTATTCAAGAAAGATAATTAGCTGAAAAGATTAATAAAATACAGCTTAATGTTTGGTCAGAAAGGCAAATGTGAAAATGCGGGGAGAGCCCAGAAAAATGGGGGGGGGGGGGGGGGGGGGGGGGGGCACATCTTGACCTTTACCAATTTGTTGATTATGCCACTAGGCGTTGAAGACTGCACTTGGTTTGACATCACCAAACTTGGAACACTCAATTTTTTTAGTAATAAGTTTTATTTTTGTGTGTATTTGACGGTTTAAGATTTTGGTTAAGGTTAGGGCTAGGGTTAGGGATAGAGTCAGTTTATTTTCAGGTTGAATGGTTAAAAGCTACACATTCTAAAGTTTCGCTGAAAACCGACATTGTCACGCGAATGGCGTCACTTTCCATATTTGGAGATGACCAAGAGCATCATTGAACGTCTTGTGATTGGACCTTCCTTCCTTCCACATTCAGTGCTGACTATTCTTTCGCTGATCTTCAGAAATACGCAACTTAGTAGACTACAGAAATAAAAAAGAAAGTGGACAGAAGGAAAAAGAAGACTGAAAGCTTGGCCCAGCCAGTCAGGTCCCGCTTATTGATCCCCAACGTGAAGCCGCGCCAAGCAAGAGAAGGACCCAGCCAGCCAGGTCGCGCAGATTTAGTTGGGCCCCAACATGATGCTGTGCTATTAGGGAGAAAAATAGACTAGATCTAGTAACCTATTATAATTTTCTTCCTCTCTACTAGAGAGTCTCTAGGCTAACAATGTGTTTGCATAATTATTTTAGACAGGATGATTATTTGAATTTTTTAAAAATATCTAGATCTAAATACATCTGGATATATATTATTACATAATAATCAGACAAGTCTAATCTACATGGCAATATAATTTAATAAGATAACACAAAATCAGTGTCAATCTAAATCAATAACGGCACCTGCAGCATGTTTTCTCCCTTAGAGCATGTATAATCTACTGTTTCAGATGGTGAAATAACGGTTTATTAGCCTGAAGAAGCGAAATAATATTACGGAAACCGACATTCAATCTTATCAAAATATTATACACTTGAAAAATGATACACTGAATTTAAAACTATAGATCTAGCACTTCAGAAACATAATCGTCACTTTTCCCAGAATCAGTTGGACTCTTGAAGAATCCATTGATTGAAATAGTGTTGCTGCCAGAAACTGCTAAGATTAGACTAGTAAGAAAGGTTATGCTGGGCAGGCAGGCTCAGACAGGAACATTCATTTATTTATATTGGATCCTGTTAGATTGATTTCTGCAAGGTTGAGTTCGCTATTGAGCTAACAAAGTACCGCAAACTAGTGACGAAAAAAACGAAAACAGAAAGACGCACTTACATTCGTGTAAAAAACAAGTTCTGTCTTGAGCAAATAGATGCAGACGTGATAACGTCATCACCGCATCCTTTGGAAACATTGCATGATGGGAAGTGAAGTCTCATCTTATCTATCATTGTATCAAGGTCAAAAAGTCAATACCAAGTGCAACTTTAGGAATTAGATAAAAACGCAAACATACTGTTATAAACGAACCAAATGACACGCAGAATGATTATAATTATGCACAATTTCTACGCCCACAGAACAGTACCTTGCCAACCTTGTTTCCACAGTCTCAGAGATGGTAATGGCGTCTGATCAAGCCTCCTAGTTTAGCCTATCAGGCAGCTGCTCGTGGTTTTTCCCGCGTTTTTGTCATCGTCCAATCAACAGCCTTTACTCAATAGAAAATATTTAGGTCTATAACTGGGCCTAGATAGAGTATTGCTTTTCAAGATCGAAGCAGTCTTTCTTTGCTGTTAAATAGATCTATTAATTATACAATCGCGCAACTTAAAATATTGTTAGTTAATATAATTATTATAGGATACACTTCGAAGGCAAAAAAACCAAGAATGCAGGCCAGTATCTGCAGCAATTTTCAGTAGTCTAGTATGAAACAATGTAGAGATATGCAGACATCCGAGATTGCTACAACTCTCTCTCTCTCTCTCTCTCTCTCTCTCTCTCTCTCTCTCTTAGCACCTAGGAATACTGCCTCTACAATGGAAACTTGAATATAACAAAGCCATTTTCATGTTTAAAATAATGTCTGATCGCGCTCCTCCTGCTTTAAAACATAAATTTGATTTAAACCTCGTCCGCAATGTTCTTAAAATCAAAGTACCTCTTCCAAGACTTGATCTCTTCAAGACTAGTCTGTTGTATTCGGGCGGTTGTTTGTGGAATACGATTTTAGCTTCTTTTAATGTTCTTTCAAGTATCAATGTTTTCAAGAAAAACTACCATAAGTACCTCATGATCAAACATATGAACATCACATATTAATCTCTTATGTAGCTTCTGAACTTTTTTTAAATTTTATAAAATGTTTATTCATGACATGGATAATTTGTACATAAATCTTGTTTCTAAACATGAGTTTTTGTTGTTTGCTTTTTGGTTCACTTTAAGGGGGGGGGGGGGGGGGGTGGAGGAAGAAAGCAATTTCTTGTGTTTTGATGATGTCATACTCATAATACATTTGTTTAGATTGATTTTGTTTTTGTTTTTCTTCCTCCACAATGTATTTCCTGATTCTTGTGAATTCAATTTATATTAGTTCATATGATTACTGTGCTGTGTGCGAGGTTGGTGGTGGGTGGGGGGAGGGTGGATGGGTGTATGAATGTGCAGGTTTTGTTTTTGTTTTTTTCCCTTGTTGCTTTTGTTCATTAACTGAAGTTTTGATTATGCTTTTTTTCTTTTGTTTCGAGGGCAAGATGTAAGCAAGCCCATTGTGTGCTTATTCTTGTCCCTCAATAAACAAATGTTTCAAATGTTTCTGTGGTGTGGTGTGTGTGTGTGTGTGTGTGTGTGTGTGTGTGTGTGTGTGTGCGCGTGTGCGTGCGTGTGCGCGCGCGCGCGTGTGTGTATGTGTGTGTGTGTGTGTGTGTATGTAGGTGTGTGTGTGTGTGTGTGCGTGTGCGCGCGCGCGCGCGTGCGTGTGTGTATGTGTGTGTGCGCGCGCGTGTGTTCAACGTCGTTTGTCTGGAAGACATACATTTATGAAATTTTGCGTTGCATGCACAATTATACACCCCTTGTCAGTTAGGCCTGCTATATAAAGGCATCAAATCAGGGCCTGTTATCCAAAGACCCTATTTTCTTAATTTTGAGAGGTAATGGTAGGCCTAATGTTATACATGCCACAGAGGAATTTGCAATATTGCAGATATAGTTTATTTTCTCTACCCAGTTAAGTTTAATGGTATTTTTTGGATGAAAAATGGCTGGCGGCAAAAGGGTTAATGTGCGATCGGCTGTATTTTCAATGCAACGCATGCCTTTTTGTTTGTGGCTCAAAAAGCCACAAACCTATAACTCACTTTGTCGGTCTGTCGGTCCAAAATTGTCGCACTTCAAATCGAGGCTACATTTCGAAATTAATTGAGGCCGCTCTTAAAATGATGTATTTTAAAAGCGTACAAAATAATAAACATACGTAATACAGACACTACAACAGACACGACGAGTATGCGGTGCTTCTTTTGATGAGTATAAGTAGGATACATAGTTTTAAATGTTTTCCAAAAGATATAAAAAGTTACGAAATGGTGCAGAGATAACATTCTGGTTTACAGATTAAAATTATTGAAAAGCCAGGGGAGGTAACTCATGATTGGAGTGGTAAAAATAGACCGCGTGCCACAAACTATTGCGATTTCGCGCTTGTTTCTTTCCGATTCTGTTATATATTATTTTCTTCTTCTTCGTTGATCACCCAGTCCCCTGTCATAATGATCACAAACGCGTCATGCTGCCGTTATGCGCCTAACTATAAAAAAAAAAGTTTGACCCAGCATGTCCGTCTCCGACTAAGGTTGCTACGAATTTCTTGAAGAAATGCAGGAGAACAACGGAGCAGTAAGGCAGAAAGATAGTAGACAGATGTCAGTAAGCAAAGTGAAAGGGCACAGTCAAGGAGAACTAGAACGTGATAACGTTATATCAAGCAGCTGCGCGGCATGCCGGCAGCGTGTTTCGTTGTTGTTTGCTCTAGTGACGTTGAACGTTGACCAAAGACCTTCATCGTCGAACTTGGCCTAGATATTGTAGCTACCTACCAGCATGCGAATTTTGAGGGTCTTAGGTCCCTCCGTTCAAACGTTATCGTGTTAACATAGTCAGATAGTTAGCTGGTTTTGCCACAGAACCCCCAGAAGGTGGGGGAACTATTGCACAAAAGACCCCCCCCCCCCCCACACACACACACCAACCCCACCCTACCCCGGTATTCTCACGGGGGATTCAGTTATGCAGGACTTAATTCTTCTTTTTATTTTGTTTCGGTCTGGTGTAGTTTTTTCAATGTTGGGCTAAATAACTGGTGTTGAATAATGTTATTGCAAAAACATAACGCAACGAAGACAACATAATCTAGTCCGTCTCTCAAGCCGGCGCCGCCACACGTACACACGCGTAAAATCGTATGGGGATGCGATGCGATTGGGTCACGTGAGTAACGATTCGCGTGAAATACTTCCGTCTAAAAATAATTCTGCCATTTTCGCTCACTATGCTCAAGTGGACCCAATGCATGAATTTCACGTGAATCATGACTCACATCGTCAAAATCGCATCGCATTCAGATCCGAATCGTATGTGTGTAGCGGACCCTTCAACCTTCACCCAGTTTAGGCTACACTTGCTAACACCGACACACGCACGCACTAACA
>CM065698.1:28232446-28234946 GCA_017654935.2 Phymorhynchus buccinoides
TTATTTCTCCCTTGTGCCTGCAGAGCCAGCTGACCCATGTCACCCTACTCAGTGCTCCCTTCCTCGTGCCTGCAGAGCCACCTGGCCCATATCACCCTACTCAGCGCTCTCCCCCTTGTGCCTGCAGAGCCAGCTGGCCCATGTCACCCTACTCAGTACTCCTTTTCTTGTGCCTGCAGAGCCAGCTGGCCCATGACACCCTACTCAGTGCTCCATTCCTTGTGCCTGCAGAGCCACCTGGCCCATGTCGCTGAGGGCAGTGACAATGCTGTGGGTCATGCGCTGAGCGCTGTCGTGGCCCAGTACGTGGCGTTTGGCGTAGATGAAGAAGTTGATGCAGTGATCCTGGGGAGTGTATGGGATGGAGTAGGCGTACCCATCCTCACTTTCCACATTGTAGTAGGTGGACATTTCGTAACCGTGGGGTATCTGCACACAGACAAACATACAAAAGTGTCTTACCAAGAAAACAAGTTAGGATTTTTAAAGAACTGTTTACTATTTTGTACCTCATATACACCTATAAATATGAGAAAGTGATTTTTTGTTGTTGCGAAAGTCTATGGGTGTTTTCTTCTTCAGAACATACAATTGAAGCGTTCCTGGTAGCGAACGAGACCAGTGCTTGTTTGTTCTTTAGTAGTGTTTTTTTTTAGCTACAATGAAGCCACTACCACCACCATCACCAACATCAGGACAGGACCCAGAGGCCTATTATGCTTTTTCATCCTCCTTCCCCCAATGCCTCTCCTTCCCCTCTCAGGAAGAGGGGGTGAAAGAGGATAGGAAGAACAAGGAAGAGGAGGAGGAGGAGGAGAGGGTGGTGGTGAAAGAGGAAGACGGTAGGAAGGAAGTAAAGAAGAAGAAGAAGAAGAAGAAGAAGAAGAAGAAGAAGAAGAAGAAGAAGAAGAAGAAGAAGAAGAAGACCAAAAAAGAAGGACAAGAAGAGAGAAAGAGTGGCAAATGTGAAGAACAAGAACAAGGAGAACGAGAGCAACGATATATCAATGGTGTTTAATGAGTGGAACTCCCTTCCATTTGAAGTCATTTCATCATCTTCAGTGGAAGGCTTCGAAATCTCAAACAGAAATACTCCCACATTTCCCACCTCCCCCCAGGCCCCCACCTCCGACCTCCACACACCCCCTCTCTCCATTTTCTCCCAATTTCCATGATCAAGCCCCACGACCCCCACTCAAACCATTCGCACCCCCCACCCCCCTACCCTCAAGATTTGTCTTCCAAACCATATTCACTGAACCCTACAGTAATTGCGAGGTGAGATGCCATACTGGGAGATGCCCAGTGTCTACCACAACAGAAGCATCTCGGCAATAAAAATGATGGTAGTTGTTTCAAGAAAGAAAAGAAGAAGAAGAAGAAGAAGAAGAAGATTAAAAAAAAAAAAAATAAGAAGAAGAAGAAGAAGAAGAAGAAGAAGAAGAAGAAGAAGAAGAAGAAGAAGAAGAAGAAGAAGAAGAAGAAGAAGAAGAAGAAGAAGAAGACGACGACGATGACGACGACGACGACCTTCGTCCTATCCTACCTGGCTTGACATGATGTTGCACTGGAGGAGCGTGGAGACCATTTCGAAGTACGGGTCCTGAAACAGAGGGGGCGCTTCATAGCCTTGCTCCTCGGCCACGTAGCGCAGAGCTAGCAGATGGACGTTCATGCTGCATTCCGCTCGAGTCTGCGCACAAAACACCACGGTCGAGTTATCTAAGTGTAGCACTCTGATTGGTATAATACGGACGGGAAAAGTTGTAATGGAGTGCACTTATGAAACCAGACAGAGGACGAAACAAGAGTTGTAATGGAGTGCACTTATGAAACCAGACAGAGGACGAAACAAGAGTTGTAATGGAGTGCACTTATGAAACCAGACAGAGGACGGAACAAGAGTTGTAATGGAGTGCACTTATGAAACCAGACAGAGGACGAAACACGAGTTGTAATGGAGTGCACTTATGAAACCAGACAGAGGACGGAACAAGAGTTGTAATGGAGTGCACTTATGAAACCAGACAGAGGACGAAACAAGAGTTGTAATGGAGTGCACTTATGAAACAAGAGTTGTAATGGAGTGCACTTATGAAACCAGACAGAGGACGAAACAAGAGTTGTAATGGAGTGCACTTATGAAACCAGACAGAGGACGGAACAAGAGTTGTAATGGAGTGCACTTATGAAACCAGACAGAGGACGAAACAAGAGTTGTAATGGAGTGCACTTATGAAACAAGAGTTGTAATGGAGTGCACTTATGAAACCAGACAGAGGACGAAACAAAAGTTGTAATGGAGTGCACTTATGAAACCAGACAGAGGACGGAACAAGAGTTGTAATGGAGTGCACTTATGAAACCAGACAGAGGACGGAACAAGAGTTGTAATGGAGTGCACTTACGGAACAAGAGTTGTAATGGAGTGCACTTACGGAACAGGAGTTGTAATGGAGTGCACTTACGGAACAAGAGTTGTAATGGAGTGCACTTACGG
>CM065698.1:28239946-28242446 GCA_017654935.2 Phymorhynchus buccinoides
TCTATACTTCATTTCTAACTGCCCAATGGCATTTATTGTTGATATTGGCCTACATATATGTCCCGTGGTAAACACAAGCAAACAATAATGTCAATCTAAAAGCGTGAGTAGCCTCACCTGTAGTAAGCCAGTTGAAAGGCAATCTGGATAAAGGCGTCAGTACTCAAGCCACACTTCTTCAACATTTTCTTCCCCAGACCTTGCACTCTGAAACTACTCAGGTCTATGTTGTCCACAAACCTGGAAAGGCAAAAGTTACAGTGTTACCACTAAACCAAGTATAAAGGTAAGGATTCAGTGTTACCACTAAGCCAAGTGTAAAGGTAAGGATTCAGTATTGCCACTAAGCAAAGACAACGTCACGGTATTACCACTAAACGAAGGTAGGGTTACAGTGTTACTACTAAACCAAGTATAAAGGTAAGGATTCAGTATTGCCACTAAGCAAAGACAACGTCACGGTATTACCACTAAACGAAGGTAGGGTTACAGTGTTACCACTAAGCCAAGTGTAAAGGTAAAGTTACAGCGTTACCACTAAACCATGAATAAAGGTAAGGAATCAGTGTTACCACTAAGCCAAGTATAAAGGTAATGATTCAGTATTACCACTAAGCAAAGGTAAGGTTACAGTATTACCACTAAACAAAGTATAAAGGTAAGGATTCAGTATTACCACTAAACCAAGTATAAAGGTAAGGATTCAGTATTACCACTAAGCCAAGTATAAAGGTAAGGATTCAGTGTTACCAGTAAGCCAAGTATAAAGGTAACGTTACAGTGATACCACTAAGCCAAGTATAAAGGTAAGGATTGAGTATTACCACTAAACAAAGACAGTGTTACAGTATGACCCCTAAACAAAGACAGTGTTACAGTATTACCCCTAAGCAAAGACAACGTTACAGTACTACTACTACTAAAAAAGGTAAGGATTGAGTATTACCACTAAACAAAGCTAAACAATAATTAGCTCAGTAGCTGTGGGAAACAACATAGGCCTACCGATAACACTCACGTGCTGACTTTGCCGCGTGCTTCTTGTACGGTGGCGCTGGCCTGAGGCGACAGGTTCAGCTGGAGTCTGGTTGGGCCTGGGGTGTTGGGAGAGTGCACCCGACTGCCAGTCTTCCCGTCATCAAAGCCAATCTGCTCCCTGAGATAGTAAGCAATAAACAAGAGGGCCTACGCTTACCTTTCAGAGCAAACATGGGAGGATTCATCCATCACCCACCCTTTCCCTCCCAACTTCCCTTTGGTACTTCCGGTGGTTTGGTTTATACAGGCTGTGTTGCGAAGTTACTGTTTAATAAATACTAGATAATATGAAGGCATTCCGAGCATGCAACCGTTTTCGAGTTATGCAAGTTTACAATGTGGTCAAATGTTGCCATTTTCGGCCCAATTTTGGCCAATCGGTTTAATATTCCACATTTGACATACAAATATTGTCCTCCAACTTTCCTGCACATTTGAGCGAAATCAGGTAAAAAAGAAAGAGATTCCAAATTTGGAAAACAGTGAATGTGACATAACTCAATTTACATACATTTGAATAACTTCCAAGCAATGCATGACTTCATCACCAAACTCCTTTCAGGCTTGGTCCAGAATAATACGAGAGCAACAAAATGCAAACGCTAGTTTTGTGACGTGACGTCTGGTTTTGGTTATTCCGTGAATACAAATTTACCTGCAGGTTCATAGCCAGCGCACGTCCGGTTGGTACTTCCGGTTCTTTATTATATCGGAAATGTTGGACATTTACAAGTACATACTGTAAATGTCAATGCATATTGATGATGCTAATGATGATGATGATTATGATGACGCTGATGACGCTGCTGCTGCTGCTGCTGCTGCTGATCATGATGATGAAGAACAAAAAGAAAAAGATACACAAGTTGAAGGAAAACGAGAACAATATCTTGTGGTGTATGTGTGTTGGTTTGTGTGGTTTGTGTGTGTGTGTGTGTGTGTGTGTGTGTGTGTGTGTGTGTGTCTGTGTCTGTGTCTGTGTCTGTGTCTGTGTGTACATATATATATGTACGTGCGTGAGTATATGTGTGCATGTGTGTGTGTTTGTGTGCATGTGCGTGCATGTGTGCATGAGAGAGAGAGAGCAACATACTACAAAGAGAAACAGACCAAGTTAGAGAGGCAGACAGAGAGACAGAGACAGACAACCAGACAGACAGAAAGACAGACACACACAGGCAGGCAGCCAGACATTCACAGACAAGACACACAGTTAGACAGAGATACAGACAGACAGTCAGACATAGACAAAAATAAGGACAGACAGACCAAGAGAGAGATGCAGACAGACAGTCAGACATAGACAAAAATAAGGACAGACAGACCAAGAGAGAGATGCAGACAGACAGTCAGACATAGACAAAAATAAGGACAGACAGACCAAGAGAGAGATGCAGACAGTCAGACATAGACAAAAATAAGGACAGACAGACCAAGAGAGAGATGCAGACAGACAGTCAGA
>CM065698.1:28244946-28262446 GCA_017654935.2 Phymorhynchus buccinoides
TGAAAAATGGCTACTGTATACCAATACTTTTACCGTTGTAAAATAAAGGTTCAATTCAATTCAATTCAATTCAATTCAATTCAGTTCAATTCTCTCTCTCTGTCTCACACACATACACACGCGCGAGCACGCACGCACGCGCACGCGCACGCACGCGCACACGCACGGACGCACACACAGAGGAAAAACAAGTTAAAAATATTCCTTTGTTTACGCAAGAGGGCTACAGTTTGGTAGGCAAAGTTCAATCATGTCATTTTTAATCAGAAGAAAGAAAAGCTGAGTGTTTTGGTTTACATGATGAAACGAAAAAATATATATTGAATTATCAATGTGTGTGTGTGTATGTGTGTTTGTGTGCGCGCGCTTGTGTGTGCGAGCGCGCGAGCGAGAGTCCGTGCGTGCGTGCGTGCATGTGTGTGTGTGTATATGTGTGTGTGTGTGAGGAAGAATGAGAGCATTGCGTGCAAACATCATGTGAATAATTATGCTCTCTTGAACTACTATTTGTCAGCCTTTAATGTTCTTGTTCTCGATGTATCATTATTACAGTATTGAACCAATTCATTGATTTTTATAATACTTATTTCTTGTTGTTCTTGCTCACAATCATTTCAAGAAAAAGAAACAACAAATAAAATTAAAATACACTTGGTAATTTTCGACAAGCTACTGCTGGTCTCTTTTTCCGACAAGCTACTACTGCAGGTCTTTTTCAACCTTGTCTGACTGGCTGTGGTGGGAGCTGTTGGTGTTGTCCACTGAGTTGTCATTTGTGGGGTGAGTACTGTTCAGGAGGGGACTGTAGATAGGGGGCAAGTCATACCCTAGGTCTCTGTTGAGACTTGGCCTCCTTTCCCTTTGGAGCTGTTGGTGTTGTCCACTGAGTTGTCATTTGTGGGGTGAGTACTGTTCAGGAGGGTACTGTAGATAGGGGGCAAGTCATACCCTAGGTCTCTGTTGAGACTTGGCCTCCTTTCCCTGATCTCTATGGCTTCTTTGATTTTGATGAGAAGAGCGGTATGGTGTACCATAATTATACAGTGTGAGGAGTGTAATTGGGACTATATTGGAGAGACTGGCAGGCCACTAACAACTAAGCTAAAAAGAACATATTTCCAGAGCTTCCTCTGCATTGTATGAACGTTTAGCAACCAACAAACCAACAAGTTTCAAACCATCCATCCATCCTCTCAACTGAGTCACAATTCACTAGAAGAACAATTCAAGAAGCCATAGAGATAAGGGAAAGGAGGCCAAGGG
Organism: Phymorhynchus buccinoides; assembly: GCA_017654935.2. Taxonomy (NCBI): domain Eukaryota; kingdom Metazoa; phylum Mollusca; class Gastropoda; order Neogastropoda; family Raphitomidae; genus Phymorhynchus; species Phymorhynchus buccinoides. The sequence continues at coordinate 28,246,210 of CM065698.1, forward strand.
TAGGACTTGCCTCCTATCTACAGTACCCTCCTGAACAACTCAGTGGACAACACCAACAGCTCCCACCACAGCCAGTCAGACAAGGTTGAAACAGGCAAGCAGTAGCTCGTCGAAAAAAAATACCAAAGGTATGTTTATCTTATTTTTGCTTTCTTTTTCTTGATTTAAATGACTGCGAGCAAGAACATCATGAAACATGACTGCCCCACAGTCGGAAAGCATCTTCAATCTAATGTCCTAATACTGACTTGCAAAGCTTTGTCGTGCCAGCGGTTGGCAGCATCGAAGTCCACCCCTCCCCCGGTATACATGTCATGCCCGTGCGCGGGCAGCCGGGCGGCCCTGAAGATGGGGGAGGCGGGGAGGGGATGGGGGTCAGATTCAGCGTCGGGGTCAGAGGGCAGGGGACGGTCGAGGCACAGAATGAAGAGACTGCGTTGGATTTCAAGCAACACGTCCCGGTTGTTCTCGTCTGCAGATTGACACACAGCAGGACAGAGGTTTCTGGGTGGGCCAGTGAGTGGGCGTGGATGTTTAGTGGTGTGTGTGTGTGTGTGTGTGTGTGTGTGTGTGTGTGTGTGTGTGTGTGTGTGTGTGTGTGTGTGTGTGTGTGTGTGTGTGTGTGTCTGTGCGTGCGTGCGTGCGTGCGTGCGTGCGTGCGTGCGTGCGTGCGTGCGTGCGCGCGCGCGCGCGCGCGCGTGTGTGTGTGTGTGCGTGTGCGTGTGCGTGCGTGCGTGCGTACGTGCGTGTGTGTGTACATTTTTGAAACATCTTTTTCATTTAAATCGTTCTACCAAAACAGAGCTGATATACAGAGAACTGGGAATTGATCCTGTGTCAGTTCCAATACAATCACGTATGATAATGTTCTACATTCTACTCTTGTCTGAGCTGGTAACTTAAAGTGTGAAATTGGACGATCAGAGCAATGAGGATTTATACTACTTCCTATCGACACGAAAGGGCAGTACTTTCAGGACTGACTTGACCATGTCACCTAGTAACGAGCCAGGTGCAGATAATTTTCTGTGGCCATAAACTACTATTTCATGACAGGCAAGGGCGATAATCTTACGTAAATGGCGCACGCATCTCAGTGCACGAGACAGGGGTAGATAACTTTCAGAATAAAGCCTCATTTTACTAGACATGAACCCTAGGGCTCCTGTCTTCCCTACTCAAATGGGAAGTATCGTGATGCCGTCATACGACTGTTAATTGTTCCCCTTTGCGCTCGCCTAACAAATTGAATGACAACAAAGGGCAGCTTCAAATAACAAGTGCTCTAAAAAACTCTAGGAACTCGCAAGGAACAATAACTGGAAATCGCGTTAGATCTCATGGGGCACAATGCCAAGTAGGCTGTGCCTTCCTTACAAGGCCTCTTCCCCAATGCAGTGACTGGCTGACCTTCCATGAGGTCGTCATAGACCAAGGAAAACGCAAAGAACAATAACTACGGACATGGCGATATCTTATGACTGGCTGACCTGCCATGAGGTCGTCATAGATCAAGGAAAACGCAAAGAACAATAACTGTGGATATAGCGTTAGATATTAAGACTGACTGACCTTGCATGAGGTCGTTCATAGATCAAGGAAAACGCAAAGAACAATAACTGCGGACATGGCGATAGATCTTATGACTGACTGACCTTGATTGAGGTCGTTCATAGATCATTGAAAACAGAAAGAACACTAACTGTAGACATGGCGTTAGATTTTGTGACTGACTGACCTTGCTTGAGGTCGTCTATAGATCAAGGAAAACGCAAAGAACAAGAACTGCGGACATGGCGTTAGATATTATGACTGACTGACCTTGCTTGAAGTCGTTCATAGATAATTGAAAACAGAAAGAACACTAACTGTAGACGTGACGTTATATATTATGACTAACAGTCACTGACCTTGCATGAGGTCGTCATAGATCGAGGGAAACGCAAAGAACAATAAATGTGGACATAGCGTTATATCTTATGACTGACTGACCTTGCATGATGTCATCATAGGTGTGGGCCCAGCGGTCTCTGGTGAGAGCGGTCAGCAATCCCACAGGCTCCGCATTTTCCACGCTGCTCTGGCTTTCCGTGACCGTCATCAGCTGGTCCATCAACTGCTCAGGGCTCAGCTCCTGCCCGTCACTGTCGAAAACGGGAACCTTCCACAGCTGAACAGAGGACAGGCCAAGGCAAGGTAAAGGTAAATGTCAGAGTTCAGGGTAAGGTAAAGATCCACAGCTGAACAGAGGACAGGGCAAGGTAAAGGTAAAGGTCAGAGGTCAGGGTAAGGTAAAGATCCACAGCTGAACAGAGGACAGGGCAAGGCAAAGGTAAAGGTCAGAGGTCAGGGTAAGGTAAAGCTCCACAGCTGAACAGAGGACAGGGCAAGGTAAAGGTAAAGAGTCAGAGGTCAGGGTAAGGTAAAGATCCACAGCTGAACAGAGGACAGGGCAAGGTAAAGGTAAAGGGTCAGAGGTCAGTGTCAGGTAAAGCTCCACAACTGAACAGAGGACATGGCACGGTAAAGGTCAGGGTCAGATGTCAGGGTAAGGTAAAGATCCACAGCTGAACAGAGGACAGGGCAAGGCAAAGGTAAAGGTCAGAGGTCAGGGTAAGGTAAAGCTCCACAGCTGAACAGAGGACAGGGCAAGGTAAAGGTCAGGGTCGGTCAAAGGTCAGGGTAAGGTAAAGGTCCACAACTGAACAGAGGACATGGCAAGGTAAAGGTCAGGGTCAGATGTCAGGGTAAGTAAAGGTCCACAACTGAATAGAGGACATGGCAAGGTAAAGGTCAGTGTCAGAGGTCAGGGTAAGGTAACGGTCCACAACTGAACAGAGAACATGGCAAGGTAAAGGCCCAGAAGCCTTTTTGGGGGTAAGGGTAAGTGATGTAAGTGCCTACTGCTCGGTATTGGAAGTCCTTCCACCGCTTTTCACCTCCCCAAACCGAATGTTTGTAGGAAAATAGAGTAAAGTCCTTTCCCAAAGAGACAACGCAAAGCCGAGCGGAATTCAAATCCCCAGTCAACAATTCTGTATTATTTCGAGACAGCGGACACTCGGTCGCATCGTCTCGGTAATTATAAAGTAAACAAAAGTGTGTAACATTAAGTAGGCCAATTCTAGTGGTATTGTTCCTACTACAAATACGACGATCACAATTACGAAAACGAGGCCTGCTACGACGATGACAACGACAACGGCGACGACAACGACAACGATTTCCCATCACATCATATATGTTAAAAGGCAGCGATTTAATGCTCCCAAAAAATAGATGATTTTGACCAAAAAACAGATGCTTGTGGCAAAAGAAAAGACCATCTAACCCTAACCCTATCCCTAACCCTAACCACGGAAAGAACCAAGAAATAGAGCAGGAGAGTGTAAATCTACATATTTGCCGAGAAATCGATGTACAAAGCCATGCACTTATACAATTTTTTTGCTGGAACCATTCCTTTTTTGGGGTTGCTAAATTTTAAGTCTATGTTAAAATGTATTTGGATAAGTTTTCTTAGCATATAATATTTCGACTATAGAAAGGTAGTCCAGTTGTATGTTTGTGATGTGGTGAAATGTGTGCGTGACTGTGTGTGTCTGTGTGTGACTGTGTGTGCGCATGCTTGCCTGTGTGTGTGTGTGTGTGTGTGTGTGTGTGTGTGTGTGTGTGTGTGTGTGTGTGTGTGTGTGTGTGTGTGTGTGTGTGTGTGTGTGTGTGTGTGTGTGTGTGTGTGTGTGTGTGTGTGTGTGTGTGTGTGTGTGTGTGTGTGTGAGAGTGTGCGTATGTGTGTGCGTGTGTGTGAGTGAGAGAGATGTGTGTGTGTGTGTGTGTGTGTGTGTGTGTGTGTGTGTGTGTGTGTGTATGTGTGTGTGTGTGTGTATGTGTATGTGTGTGTCAGTGTGTGCTTGCCTGTGTGTATGTCTGCAGGCTCTGCGTGTCTTTGTCCGAGTCTCTGTGTGTGTTCCTGCGTCTAAGCCTACGTGATTTCTATCGCGGTCTGCTCCTTACCTGATTGCGGAACATGGCGATGATGTGTCGAGTTGTGGGGGAGGGGTAGGGGTAGAGGTGCACACGGTCGATGGGGAAGGAGGGCTGACGACAGGAGGCCAACAGGTAAGGGAAACACGCCATGCACATCACCCTCCTCAGCTGCTCCAGCTCTGGGCTTTGACTGTGCACACAAAGAATTCATTAAAAAGTGAGACAATGACTATTAATATATTGGCTGGTCCCATTCATGCACATGTAGCAGATTCTACCACAAAATTGTCCAAAGCAGCAGAGAGGAGAGCGCAAGAGAACAAAGAAGGCCCTTGAGCCAATCAGCCTTGGACAGCTTGGTCAGAAAAACCACGGCAAATATAGCACAGGTGCACTCTGACAAAAAACAAACAAATGTGGCAGCACGCGTATGCTTGTATAATATATGTGGCCCGCGAGACTGAAGTCTCAGGTTATCCCCTGACCAATCAGCAAACGAGATATAATTATATAGTTAAACGAAGCTTACCTGAAGTCGAAGTTTAACTGTCTCCAGACAGAAACAGAAACGTCGATCTACTACAGTGTCTGCCCCATACTCACCGGAAGTTAGTAAACAAGGGGACTGTATCAGTGAGCCACGCAAACCAAGGGAAGTAGCAACCTCACCTAAAACGGCCAATACAGACAACCGTTTTCGTATTGTTTTGCTTTTGATTCAGACAAAGGGGGGGGGAGAGAGAGAGAGAGAGAGAGAGAGAGAGAGAGAGAGAGAGAGAGAGAGAGAGAGAGAGAGAGAGAGAGAGAGAGAGAGAGAGAGAGAGAGAGAGAGAGAGAGAGAGAGAGAGACAGAGAGACAGAGAGAGAGAGAGAGATTTCATGAAGAATAACACAATCTATCAGCAAACGGGGGACAAAGTTGCCAATGAAGGGAAAAAAGGCCGTTTTCGTTCTTACCTGTCAAAATATGGGCATCTCAGAATGGCCGGAATGATGTTGGAAGCTAACCTGCGATGCATACCACATTATATGTTTAAAAACACACCAAAACCCCCCATTTCATTTCAATTAAATTTTATCCAATTCATTCCATTCGTCCGTTACATCATTCACTCTCATTCATTGTTATTCTACCCGTTCAATAAAGTTCTCGTTAACCAATCAAACATTAATCGATTTTTATTAACGCTTTCATTAATACAAAAAACCCAGCAACAACCATACAGCCATTTACTCACTCACTGAATCATTCAAACTCACTCTTATTCATTTATCCATTAATTCATCCGATAACTCATTTAATCATTCATCCATTCCTTCCTTCCTTCAGATCACTGACAGCAGTCTCCTTGACCACGTACACACGCGCGCGCGCGCGCGTGAGTGTGTGTGTGTGTGTGTGTGTGTGTGTGTGTGTGTGTGTGTGTGTGTGTGTGTGTGTGTGTGTGTGTGTGTGTGTGACAGCGAGTGTGTGTGTGTGTGTGCATGAGACGGTATGCTTGCGCGCGCACACACGTACGCTCATGCATTCGAGCGTGCGTGCATACGTGTGTGTATGTGTGTATATATGTGTGTGTGTGTGTGTGTGTGTGTGAGAGAGAGAGGGAGAGAGAGAGAGAGAGAGAGAGAGAGAGAGAGAGAGAGAGAGAGAGAGAGAGAGAGAGAGAGAGAGAGAGAGAGAGAGAGAGAGAGAGAGAGAGAGAGAGAGAGAGAGAGAGAGAGAGAGAGAGAGAGAGAGAGAGAGAGAGAGAGAGAGAGAGAGAGAGAGAGAGAGAGAGAGAGAGAGAGAGAGAGAGAGAGAGAGAGAGAGAGAGAGAGAGAGAGAGAGAGAGAGAGAGATTGCAAGCGTGCATCAGTGTGTCGTGCACATCCATGTCTTGTATCATTATGTACACGTGGCTACAATGTGTTTTCACTTTTCTTTGTCGATGTTTTCATACACTATTAGTAGTAGTGCTTGTAGTATTAGTATTAGTATTAGTATTAGTATTATGTTAGTAGTATTAGTTGCTGTAGTAGTAGTAGTAGTAGCAGGCCTAGTTGTAGCAGTAGTAGTAGTAGTAGTAGTAGTAGTAGTAGTAGTAGTAGTAGTAGTAGTAGTAGTAGCAGTAGTAGTAGTAGTAGTAGTAGTAGTAGTAGTAGTAGTAGTAGTATTGTTGTTATTATCATTATTACTATATGTAATTGCTGCTCAATGGTTCATGTGAATTTTTAAAATCTTTTATGTTGCCATTTGTAAAGCGCCCTGTAGCCTACTTTTGTCGGAAGGGCGCTATATGACTCATCATCATCATCATCATCATCATCATCATCATCAACATCATCATCATTATCATCATCATCATCATCATCATCATCATCATCATCAGTCAGTCATAGATGCTGTCATATTATATTAATTAATACATTCATTAACACATTCATTTATACATTCATTTATACATTCATTTATACATTCATTCATTAATTCATTCATTTATATATTCATGCATACATTCATTCACACTTTCATCCGTTTGTTTGTTCAAAAGAGTTCGTTCCTTCATTCTTTCATTGATTGTTTGGACATTTGTGAATCTATTTGCAATGTTGTCAGCTACCCCCCCCTCCCACCCACCGTCTCTCTCTCTCTCTCTCTCTCTCTCTCTCTCTCTCTCTCTCTCTCTCTCTCTCTCTCTCTCTCTCTCTCTCTCTCTCTCTCTCTCTCTCTCTCTCTCTCTCTCTCTCTCTCTCTCTCTCTCTCTACCGGGCAATAATAATACACAGCCCTGCTTAAAATTTCAAACATATCTCCTTAAAACTGCATTACTTACAAAGGTCTAATGGCAAAATGCATTGAATTCATTTCACTTGTTTATTGCTTTGCCTACAAAGTACTTGTTAAGGCAGACAGTCAGAAGAAAACAAAACACAGACAAAGACAGGCAGACAGCACCAACGGCAAGCTGAACGGACAGGCAAAAAACCCCAACAACGGATGGAAAATCAGATAAAAAGGGACAGGACAATAAGTAAACAGGCAGACGGACGGAAAGACAGACAGACAGACAGACAGACAGACAGAGAAATGGGCGGAAGTACCACAGTTGTCCTTGGAGATCGCGGACGGACGAGGGAGCATAAGAGAAACATCCCGTCTTCTCGTTGATCCACATGGTCCTTAGGTGCAAACAGTCCTTCACGATCAGATCGGTTATCTGAATAAAGAGGAGGAGGAGGAGGAGGAGGAGGAGGAGGAGGAGGAGGAGGAGGAGGAGGAGGAGGAGGAGGAGGAGGAGGAGGAGGAGGAGGAGGAGGAGGAGGAGGAGGAGGAGGAGGAGGAGGAGGAGGAGGAGGAGGAGGAGGAGGAGGAGGAGGAGGAGGAGGAGGTGTGGTTTGATTATTTTACTGGCGGGCGACGCACCTAAACCCGTACGGAGTCGAGCGACTACCGAACCGTGATGACTTCTGTGACAACAGGGCCTGTGTATCTAATCATAATAAATAAACGGATATTTATATAGCGCTTTTTATTGAGCACAAAGCGCTTTGCAATCAGCATTGAAATACTCACACACGCACACACACACAAACAACACACACACACACACACACACACACACACACACACACAAAACTGTAAACAGACACACTCGCACGTACGTGCACGCTCGAGAGTGAACGCGTTCTTGCACGCAGACCCTTGCACACACATACTCACACACATTTCATCAAACACAGAAAACACATTATCACTGAAACGCACACAAACTTACTCAAACATACACTTGTACAAACACGCGCACACGCACGCACACGCGCGCGCACTCACATACACAAAGCACGCACGTGTACTCACACTCACAGACACAAACTCACACTCCCCCCCCCCCCCCCCCCCCTCTAGCCGAACACAATCTCTCCTGCGCACGCATACACTCATACACATGCAAGCAGATATACCCACACAGAACACACACAACACAGTCACACACACACACCTGCTTGGAAACGATGCCGTGGGCGCACGCACACTCACATTCGCGCACACGCTGAAAAATTACATACATACACATACACGCACACAAATTACATACATACATACAAACATACGGATATACGGACATACATCACACAATCTGATTCGTAATGTGAACTTTGAACTCCGTCGTATTAGTGCCATTCGTCACTATCTCACAGTTGATGCCACCAAGACTCTAGTATCAGCTTTTGTACTGTCTCGCATCGATTATTGCAATTCCCTACTTGTAGGCTGTCCTCAAACCCTCCTCAACAAACTTCAGAAAGTTCAGAACAATGCAGCTCGGTTAATCCTTAAAGTCCCTCGTACAGACCACATCAAACCCCACCTCAAGACCTTACACTGGCTTCCAGTCGAGGCAAGAATAAAGTATAAAATTGCTTGCCTCTGCCTCTGCTGTCCATTCATCTAGTCCTGCCTACCTCTCTGGTCTCGTTCACCTGTACTCACCCTCCAGGTCTCTCCGTTCCTCTTCTGACAAACTTATCCTTCCTATTCCTTGTACTAACACTAAGACAAATGGTGAACGTTCATTTTCTTTCAGCGCCCCTTCTGTCTGAAACACCCTACCATATTAACTTCGTTCTGCTAAATCTTTCCAGTCTTTCAAAACCGCTCTTAAAACTCACCTCTTCCGGCAATACCTCTGATTTCTTCCTCGTCCTGTTTCCTGCCTTAAAATGATGTCCCCCACATTGTGGGTGGGTGGGTGTGCGCGCGTATGTGGGTGTGGGCGTGTGCGTGCGCGTGCGTGCGTGTTGTGGCTGTGTGCATGTTTGTGATAGTTGATATTGTAGTAGCTTATTTATGATTTATGTATTTATTTAAACATTGTGAAGCGCCGTGAGCTCAAGAGAGAAAGGGCGCTCTATAAATGTTATTCATTATTATTATTATTATTACAATCACACACACACACACACACACACACACACACACACACACACACACACACACACACACACACACACACACACACACACACGTAAGCACGCATGCACACAAACACACGCATGCGCGCGTGCACACACACACACACACACACACGCGCGCACACGTTGGAAAGACTGCCGGAACAGATGGGTTTTCATATTTGTTTTGAACGATGCTAAAGATTGACTATGTCTGACAGCAGAATGCAATGAATTCCAGAGTTTGACTGCTGATGATGTAAAAGCTCTACCACCGTGCCTATCACGTTTAAAGTTGTATTCGAAAGATCCTGTTGTCATTTGCTGAGCGGAGAAATCGAGATGGAACGTAAATTTCAAGAAGCTCAGAGAGGTATTGCGGTGCTGTTCCCGATATGATCTGATAGCAGAGACAGGCAGCTTTGTAGTTTATTCTTTGTTGAACGGGTAGCCAAATGTAACTCTTTAAGAATAGGTGATGTGTGTTGAAGACGCATGGCTGATAAATACACTGGCCTTGATGATCGGGCCGGGCCAAGTGATCCGTAAGGGGAGGGAGAGGGGGAGCGGTTCCGCCAGGGGGTCCAGAGAGCTGCATAGGTCCCGGGTTACGGGGCAACGCCATTGTGGGGGCGTGACAGGAGGCGAAGTCCCCGGAAAAGTTTCTGACTGTCTGCCTTGACGTTTTGACATCAGACCTTTGTAAGTAATGCAGTTTTAAGGAGATAAAAGGTGGAACCTGATGGATGAGTTTTTACAAGAAACACATCGAGACCACCGTGAAAACACCATTTACAGAGATCGTAACACTCACTTTGCTCTGGTTTTGCTAGAAATCAAACCGTCAAATCGGCGACTTATCCTTGGCGGAGGTGCTGTGAGTCAAATTCGTTCACTAGAAGAGAAGGCGTGTGCCGTCTCTTTTGTAATGGCGACCAAATTGTTTGCACGATTTGTTCACAATACAAGCCTACACAGATACTGTATTTCATCAGATTCGTGTATGACGGGGAACTACAAAATGCAGTGAACGAAACTAGTAGGATTTCGTAAGATGCGTTGAAACAGTAATATTTCACGAGAATCATGCCTCACCAATGTTCTTCTTCTTCTTCGTCTCTTCAGGGCCCACGGTCCGTGTGTTGACCATTCTGGGTCCTTTGGAGTTACAGTTACAGTTGGATAGTCGCACGATTGAGTCGGCGAATGAAAAATGGTGTTTTACGTCCTCTCGGTCATAGACACATATGGGACATTTGTAAATACAAAGATGGTGGGAACATTACTGGCTGCAATGCCCGGAGGCAGTGCAACACCAGTAAAGTCCCGAGTTGTTGACAATATAGATAGGTGTAGCGGTAACCACGCCTCGGCTAAACCTCATCGGCTATGGTACCGCCACATAAGTTATATAATAGGTCCTTGTAAAAAAGACCTGATTGAGTCGGCCCGTTAACGCGAAAATTATATACAGGCTGTGTACCCACCTGTGAAATTACAGAGAAGCAGGGCCGGATCTAGGGGGGGGGGTGCTTTGGATGCTGTGCCCCCCCCCCCCCCCCCCCCCCCCCCCCCCCCCCCCCCCCCCCCCCCCCCCCCCCCATCGGCTGTCAAAAAACCCAAACCCCGCCGAAAATCGCATAGTCTTTTTTGATTGTCTTTTGTGTGTTATGACTGCAAGCTAAGCAATGTGCAAAACTGATTAAACGCTCTTAAGAAGTTCTGTTCTGAGCTCACAGGAGATGCCACAAAACAGTTTTAAAATGTTGAAAACTCGTTTTCGGCCGGGGGGCTTTGCCCCCCAGGACCCACCCCCCGGGCTTTGCCCCTGGACCCCACCGGGGCCTAGGCGGCCCCTGGACCCCGGCCTAAAAAAAGTTTCAAGCACCACCACCCCCTTCAAAAGTCTGTGATCCGGCCCTGAGAAGGGTTCAAACAACCGTACCCTCTACTATCACAACATGGAGGGGGGTGTTTGGTGACATGGGGATTTACTAAAACGACCATTCTCTCTACTTGTGCCCTTTACTCAAATGTCTTTTTATTATTGGCCTGTGGTAGGGGCCAACAGTAACATGAGAGCTGTACAATACATGTTTTCCTGCAGTCATGGAAAATCACGGTACAGTTTAGTCTCTCGTGGAAGACTACGTCTCTCGAACGAGGGGAGGTCTTTGCGACGGCTCTGGCGCTGCAGCCAAAGGGATTGGGTTGGCCTGTTGGGACCTTCCTCAACGCCAGCTGTGTCCCCGAATCCCTTTGGCTGAGAGAGTGGGGATGCACCCTGGGCAAGGCATCTCCACTATAAACAAATTATCGCCCAGCCCGCCAGAATAGTAAACCCAACTTACGATCCTCTTCATGTACCCTTTCTTTTAATTCCGTAAAATTCCTTCTCTGGCCCACTTCAGATCCTATCTTCCAGTATGAGTAGCTGAACCTCCGCATTTCCATGACAAATAATCAAGCGGCCAAGAAGAAGAAGAAAGCTTAATCACAAGCAAAGTTAATGTAGCTTGCGCTTAATGACTTACAGGCCTGATTTTTGACAGTAGGCCTACTGTTAATGAACGCGTCAGTTTTTCGGATGTGTGACGTCGACTCCCAAATGATGAGGTATTACAGTACTTCTTGGTGGTAGAGTTTTGGGGATTACCAGTAGTACTTGGCCTCGTATCCAGCTACCCAACGTCATTGTTGTGACAGACTGTGGGGATATATCCTTGGCAAGGTATTTTCCACTGAAAGATTTCGGCCGAGTTTTCCAGAATAGTCGCCTTCTTTGATGTGTGGAGATCGTGTTTGGGCAAGGACACACAGACACGCAGACATGCACGCACGTACGCACGCACGCACACACGCATACACGCGCGCGCACATACACACACACACACACACACACACACACACACACACACACACACACACACACACACACACACACACACACACACACACACACACACACACACACACACACACACACACACACACACACACACACACACACACACACACACACACACACACACACACACACACACACACACACACACACACACACACACACACACACACACACACACACACACACACACACACACACACACACTGACCCAGTTGGTGTGTTCCTGGGCGTACTTCAGAAATGACGCCTGAAGCTCTGGACCCGGCCATTGCATAAAGTCTTCCGCCATCTGAATAACGCACACACACACACACACACACACACACACACACACACACACACACACACACACACACACACACACACACACACACACACAGAGACACACAAGCACGCGTGCACGCACGTACACACACGCACACAGAGAGACACACACACACGCACGCACTCTCGCACGCATATACACACACGCACTGACACAGACACAGGCAGATGACAGACAGACAGACACCCCCCCCCCCCACACACACACACACACCACACACACACACACACACACACACACACACACACATCGTGTACATACTTCTTATTACTTTAGGAACAACAGTCGAACCAATTACTTTCAGCCTTGCCATGAGGCTGTGTCAGACCAGTTGATATAAGCTAGAACACCAAGGCTACATTATGTTCTGCATGGTTGTGCTGGGAATGTCTTAAGCCATGGCAAGATCCTAGCATAACATCATCATTCTAAAATCCTCCGAAGTCGGAGTGTGGCTGCCCATGTGGCGGGCCGGGTAATTAAAAGACGGTCACAAACGTAATGTTCTCACCCCTAGCGGATGTATTTGTACCATAGTGTTCAAGTACTTCGGCGGTTGGGATGATCCCTGGAGTCTTTAAGCCAGGGTAAGATAACAACAACAGTGAATTGTGTCCGATTCGAAAAACAGGAAAGCAATATTAAACGAGCGATCGAAGAAGAACAAGAAGAACTTAAATTCAGTTTATCTCAAGCTCTTGACCAGTGCGAGCCTTCTTAGTTAGTTAGTCTATTATAGTTGTTTTTGTTGCTCCTTTTGTTTGCTATATTTGCTGTTTGCTGTTTAATTGTTTGGCTGTGTTGATAAAGGTGCGTTCGCCGAAATATCCAGTAGTTTTGTTGTGTCTCTTGTGAATAAAATAACGTCACTTTACACTTGTCGTGTAGTTGTTTGTTTGTTTGTTGTATGTTCCAGTGACGTTGCAGTCTGTTTCAGGGTTTTTTCTATTATACTCCCGTCAACAGCTATGGTTATCTCAGGACTGTCACCGCGTAAAGCTCGACCACGTATAACAAATCACAGTGAATTCAATGAGTATTAAACAACGTACAAAAACCTGAAAACATAAAAACAATATAGTACAATTCATAGCATGGCACTTCCATCATTGTATCCTATAGCACACAATTCCAGACAGTGCTGGAAACGTAAGCCATTCCGCTCTATGTTTCGGGCCCAGTTTAAGATAAAAACAGTAGAAAAGGATAACAAACACATACTAGCAAGCTAAGATATATATATATACAAGGGCGTTAATAACCCTAATTGCAGTGGCCTTATATAACGTACAAGAATTGAAGAAGAAAAAACAACCACACCATTAAACTTTCCTCTTATATATATAGTTTGCTTTAATAAAACATTGTTTGTGTCCAATGTATCAGTTTGTGAACTTAAGAAAGAAACTGAATAACATTAATTTTAACTTTACGATTTGTTCTGTGTTCTGAAGAGAATAAAAGAAAAGAATGTGCTGATTTACTTTTTCTCCCAATGGGGGGGGGGGGGGGGGAGATAGACAATGCCTATGCAAAGACAGCCGTTTAGTCTTTGAGAAAGACTCTTCAGTCTGCATATCGGCCTGCAAAGAATGTCCACAGTGAACATTCAAACTGAGCTAGAAGACTTTCTACAAGAGAAAGGTTGTCCTCTTTGCACCAGATTGAAAGTCCACAATAAAAGCAAACCATCACTTAATTCAAAAGAAATGGTAAAAATCTTGTGTAAAATAACAAAAATAATAATGTTCTAAAATTACAATCCCTCGAAGAGAGTAGAAGAGATGGGATGCCACGTTGGTGGGTCCAGTGAAGGATTCAATAGGGGAGGTCATAGAAATCGTAGTAAACACCAACATACTCCCGGTGAGGAGGAATGTAGAGAGGTGTGCCTGGATCAGGTAGACTGATGCACTTTCCTTCTTCGAAGTATGATATAAACGTACAAGAATTGAAGAAGAAAAAACAACCACACCATTAAACTTTCCTCTTATAAACTTTGTTTGTGTCCAATGTATCAGTTTGTGAACCTAAAAAGGAAACTCAATAACTTTAATTTTAACTTTACGATTTGTTCTGTGTTCTGAAAAGAATAAAAGAAAAGAATGTGCTGATTTACTTAGTGCCTATGCAAAGACAGCTGTTTCGTCTTTGAGAAAGACTCTTCAGTCTGCATATCGGCCTGCCAAGAATGTCCACAGTGAACATTCAAACTGAGCTAGAAAACTTTCTCCGAGAGAAAGGTTGTCCTCTTTGCACCAGATTGAAAGTCCACAATAAAAGCAAACCAGCACTTAATTCAAAAGAAATGGTAAAATCTTGTGCAAAATTACAATCCCTCGAAGAGTGTAGAAGAGATGGGATGCCATGTTGGTGGATCCAGTGAAGGATTCAATAGGGGAGGTCATAGAAATCGTAGTAAACACCAACATACTCCCGGTGAGGAGGAATGTAGACTGATGCTCTTTCCTTCTTCGAAGTATGATATAAACGTACAAGAATTGAAGAAGAAAAAACAACCACACCATTAAACTTTCCTCTTATAAACTTTGTTTGTGTCCAATGTATCAGTTTGTGAACCTAAAAAAGAAACTCAATAACTTTAATTTTAACGTTACGATTTGTTCTGTGTTCTGAAAAGAATAAAAGAAAAGAATGTGCTGATTTACTTTTTCTCCCAATGGGGGGGGGGGGGGGGGGGGGGGGGGGAGAGATAGACAATGCCTATGCAAAGACAGCTGTTTCGTCTTTGAGAAAGACTCTTCAGTCTGCATATCGGCCTGCAAAGAATGTCCACAGTGAACATTCAAACTGAGCTAGAAAACTTTCTCCAAGAGAAAGGTTGTCCTCTTTGCACCAGATTGAAAGTCCACAATAAAAGCAAACCAGCACTTAATTCAAACGAAATGGTAAAAATCTTGTGTAAAATAACAAAAATAATAATGTTCTAAAATTACAATCCCTCGAAGAGAGTAGAAGAGATGGGATGCCCATATATATATAAGCCACAATAGGCAAATTATGCACTGTAGAATGGACAATTGTGCCCACTCAACATGATTTTCTCGTGGATAAATGTTTTAAGGAAAATGAAGAATTTATCATCATGAGAATAATATACTGATAATATATTGATAATGTCAATATTGAAAATCGTCTGAGACGAAAGGGGAAAGTAAAGAGTTCAGGCTGCAACTACTCCAGTCTTCGTCCGCCCAGATCGGAACAGAGCCTGCCTTTCCCATATTGGCCTCTTCAGTCATCGAAGGGTTGCAGGTAATGAGACCTAAATTTCCCCCGCAGATCCTCTCATGCGAAACAAATCCCATCATCATCTCATCAGTGCATACACAATGTTTTTTGTAAAAAACATAATGAATTCAGTATGTATTTGTTTATCTGCATGGTTTTTTTGGGTATCCATTTACATACACGGCTTGATGAAGAATCAAAACATTATGTGTGCTTATTCAACGATCATTTCTAAATACAATTTTGAGTTTAAGTTTCGCACACGCGTGCGCACGCACGCACATACACGCACACACGCAGGCACGCACGCACGCACGTTTCTACCACCTGTGCTGTTCGTGAAAACTGCTCGTCAGAGACGAAGGGACGGACGTAATGCAAAAAACCATCCACCGTCTTTCTCAGATCGTTAGGGATCGGCTGAGAGGGGAGTTCTCCTCGAACTTGACCTCCACCACCGGATACGGCCTTGACCAGAGGATGACCTTGACCTATGACCTTTGTGACCAGAGGTCGACGGGTCAACAGCCCCAGGGAGAAGCGGTGGACTGGAGTGGTCACAGCTTTGATCAGCATGACTGTCTGCCCCTCGCGTCCTTCAGACCTGAAGACAGAAAGAGCCAAGGAAGGGAGTGAATGAAAGAAGGGAAAGAAAGACACCGGGATGGACAATTAAATAGCAGGAAAGGGTGGGAGAGTGAGTTCAGCAAAGCAACATTAGGCCTAGCCTGCTCTACTTAGGCCCGGTTATTTTTTTTTAAATTATTTTTGCTCTAAGTCCATTTTTGACCCTTACACCTTTTCCTCCAACCCCTACTCTATTTAAAAGAAAA
>CM065698.1:28277446-28287446 GCA_017654935.2 Phymorhynchus buccinoides
TTTTTAAAAATGCATGTCTTTGAACTCATTTTTATTATTAAAAAAATGGGGGAAGGGGAGGAGGGGGGGGGGGGGGGTATTTTTCTACCCAATCAGCAATTAATCATCCAAATCACGCACATGTTTTGAAGTGAAATATCAACTGGTTTCCTTTCTTACGTTCACGTTTTATTTTGAAATAAAACATTCGCATGTAAAACAAAAAAGAAGCAAAACAACCAGTATGTTCCTGCCAATTAATTGCCCCAATATTGTTTTGTTCGTTAGAGATAGTAGAGAGAGAGAGAGAGAGAGAGAGAGAGAGAGAGAGAGAGAGAGAGAGAGAGAGAGAGAGAGAGAGAGAGGGGGTGGTGGTGAGATTGAGTGTGAGAGAAGAACGCGCGCGCGCGCGCGCGCGCGTGTGTGTGTGTATGTGTGTGTGTGTGTGTGTGTGTGTGTGTGTGTGTGTGTGTGTGTGTGTGTGTGTGTGTGTGTGTGTGTGTGTGAGTGAGTGAGTGAGTGAGTGAGTGAGTGAGTGTGTGTGTGTGTATGTGTGTGTGTGAGTGAGTGAGTGAGTGAGTGTGTGTGTATGTGTGTGTGTGTGAGTGAGTGAGTGAGTGAGTGAGTGAGTGTGTGTGCGTGTGCGTGCGTGCGTGCGTGCATGCGTGCGTGCGTGCGTGTGTGCGCGTGTGTGTGTGTATGTGTCTGTGTGTGGATGGGTGCGTGCGTGCGTGTGCGTGTGTGTGTGTGTGAGTGCGCGTGCGTGTGCGTGTTCTATAAACGACTAGGCACGAACATGAAAGAAGACGGGGAAAAGAAGAGGTCGAGGGAAACAATCGTACTGGTAGGATTACATTATGGATGCCAACAACGCTATATTCATTAAAACACACACACACACACACACACACACACACACAGAAAAAAAGAGCAGACTCAGTTGCAAACCTCCCCTAAGGGAGAGAAGCTGATAAATAAATAGGCCTATCATACAGCTTTGCACTAAGTTCAAGAAAGCATAAGGTATATTTTTGCTTTCAATTAAAAAACAACAGCTAGTCTTGCATTTGGGAAAGGAAAATGTTCGGGAAAAATTAATGAACCGAATGAATGTAACGGGTCATTTGAAGCAGTGGATACCCCGCCCTAATAGACGATTTTCGGAAGAAAAACAACAACTAGGGGAGAGCACTTCGTGAAAATTACAGTTGTTAACCTCCATTAAATACCATAGCAACAATGCAACAATCGAATCTTGAAACCGCAGGATGCCAGTCAGCGACTAAAAAACCATGTTTTTCTTAGAATGTGAAGAAACGAAGATGACTGATGGGTTCAATAATATTTTACAACAAATTAAAACAAAGTCGAAATTAAAACCCAGAAGAAACGGTTTAATGATAATTAAAAAAACACACAGAGCAAAACAAAACACGACGTTTCGGGTTCAACCCGTTATTTTTTTCTTAGAAAAATAAGGGGTGGCCAGTTGTTCCAAAGTGATAGAACTTGCAAACTGTGACGGGGAAAAAAGACATCACAATAAATAATTAATGTAGAATGACCGCTGCTTTCTACATGCTGTGTGTCTCCTCAAACACACGAAGCGAGGGCTGGGGATATGCCTGAAGGGAAAGTAACTTCCCCTGTTTGACCGATTGAATTAGGCGCGATCTCTCCCACACACACCGTAAAAGTACTCCCCTTAATTGTTTCCGAACAATTCCTATTGATAAAAAAACACACCATGTTGTTGACATTCCTTCATAGTTTTGTTTTTTAACAACGACTTCGTCATTTGTAAAACAAAAAGACTAAAACAAACAAACAAACAAACAAACAACAACAACAACAGCAGCAGCAACAACAACAACAACAACAACAACAAAAACAATCTATCAAAACCAAAATAAAATTCTGGCTTTAGAAAGACGATTCGAGTTAATTTCACATGAACGACTATACAGAGAGAGAGAGAGAGAGAGAGAGAGAGAGAGAGAGAGAGAGAGAGAGAGAGAGAGAGAGAGAGAGAGAGAGAGAGAGAGAGAGAGAGAGAGAGAGAGAGAGAGAGCAGAAATAAACCACTGAAAGAGATTGCAGCCTTTAATTTTTTGGGACAGAGTTTAGAATTCTCGCCACCTTCTTGGGCGCATAGCATCGTGTTAATAATATTAAATATTTTGTATTGTTTTGTTCAAACACCCACCCCATCTCTCCATACATTTACCCGCAGTCTTTCGTATTTTCCAGGGCCTGTATTCACGTTGAGATAGCATGAGACTTAGCATGATGCTAACTTAGAAGCTCTTCCAATGTCCTATAGGATTAAATAGGATTTTTGGAAGAGCTTCTAAGTTAGCATGATGCTAAGTCTGATGCTATCTCAACGTGAATACAGGCCCAGGTATGTTCATTGCAAAAGAATGATTGTTCGGGCCTCTTAATTTTTAAAACACCCCCTTTAAAGAGAAGGTTTTCAATAGTTTTCAATGCCACCAGTTGATGCAAAGACAACCGCCCCCCGCCCCCCGTGGGGTTACCGGGGGGCTCTCCCAAACAAATAGTTCCCCACCTTCTGGACGTTCTGTGCTTGTAACTTCCTCTAATCTGTCTCTCTCTCTTTGACTTTGACTTTTCCATTGCTTTGTGTCATCTACTATCCTTCTGACTTTGGGTTAATTCTCCTGCCTTTAAAAAAAATATGTATATACTCCATATAGTTTTCTCCTTCGAGCTCCTCCGAAATCGGAATGTGTCGGCTGAATGCAGCGAGGAGACCAGTGAAAACTGGAAAACGGACGCTTACGTACCCATGGTGGCCTTATGGCCTGTGAACGCAGAAGAAGAAAGAAGAGGCAAAGACAAATGAAGCTCATCCCTCCCATTCCTCCTTCTCCTATACCCTCTTTCCTTTCCCTCTTTGTCTACTCCTCACCCACCCACCCTCTCTTACACACACCATTTTATCCTCCCCCCTCCCCCACTCGCGACACATCCGCGCATAATTTGCAATAAAGTTTTATTGATGAAGTCTGAAACAGGTGTTTCTTTGTAAGAGAAGACAGAACGTGAACGAAAAAACAACAACAACAAAACCACACACACACAAAAACCAAACAAACAAAAACGACACAGCTGCAGGGAATCATTTAATCTCTGACAGAATTTATTATGTCCTATGTCCGACCTTTGTCGGCGCAAGGGAGAATACATTTTGTCGTGTCTGTCTGTTTATCTGTCTGTCTAGGCTGTATCTCTTGAACCGCTAGAAGGAATTACTTCGGATTTTGTGTGGCGGTGTATCACAATACGCAGAAGGTTCAACACACACACACACACACACACACACACACACACACACACACACACACACACACACACACACACACACACACACACACACACACACACACACAAGCATAACTGCACTGACCTTCACCTTGAAGTTGGACTTTGAAACCGAAATATCCTCTTATGACCATGTCTTCCACATCGTTTGATTTACGATGTTCACAGTTTGTATATGGATGCCCTGAACAAGTAATCACGAATATTAAGGTCAAGTTAAAAAACCGAGGACCTTGGAGGTGTCAAATTAGTGTTTGAGCCATATATTTAACATTTTTGCAAGTTACATGCTTCAAATTTGGTAGGTTGGCAGAGTGACTCAAATTCGTGCCAGTTGAAAGGAAGTGATCACATTAATGACCTTCACTTCGATTATTGACCTTTTTCTCTTTTAGCAGTGACAAAAGCGTGGTAGGAATTTCCTCAAAACTGCGACCATCGTGCACTTGGTGACAAGTTTTTGAAATTTGGCATGGTGTTAGATATGGGTATGAGAATTTCAGAAATCATTGCAAACAAAATGAACCCGACCTACTTTGGCCTGTTTGCACAAAATCCAATATGGCTACCGACAGAAAATGTTCATGCCAATCTCGCAGCCCCCATTACCATCACAGCGTTGTCAAATGACACTTTTTATATACACAATATATGTTTTCTGGTGCAAGCAACCTACTTATGAAGTCACTTTGGTAATATATAGGTATTGCCAGGGTCAAGGTCAAATTAGTAAGAAACATAACAACTTTTGCACTTTATCGATTACAACCGTGGCAAGACCGACTGGGGTGTTTCTAGAATATTCATTTGATATACTAGAATGTTCGAGAAATGTTCTTGAACATTCCAGTATATTAAATGAAAACTTTAGAAACATTCCAGACCGTTTAACCAGGATAACTATGACATTATAGGTTCTTTACCAGTGTTTGCATTCCTTGTTCGAGATGAAATTTGTCACGTTCTTGAACTCCTGATTGAGCAGTTTATCAAAGAGTCCAATGAGTCCAAGTTAGAAATGCAGCATGGTGTTCAAATGACTGTCAATGTTCTGGATGTGGTTGCTAGTTCTGAAACCTAGTGACTAGCACTGTTTGTGCACCCCCCTTCACATTTGCACAGTGGGCTACAGCAAAGTGCAGCTCAGTGACACTTGCAGTTTCCTTTGCAAGCAACCAAGCAGCCACAGTGGAGCAACAATGAGCATCCTTTGCTGGCATCTGGCAGATCAGTCCAGTGTGGTACCCATGCCTTGCTTCTGTCATGCCACTGCCATCCCCATTCACTCGGGCTTGGAATGTTGGGAAGTTTGGAGAGAGACTCTTTCCAGATGAAAGCCACAACGAGTAGTGCTTGCCTCACATGCTGGAACAAGGCATGCTGAGTTGGTGGGATGGACTCAAGAGGTTTGAGGCCAGCGGTGAACAACAACTTTCTGGCTTCATTGACAGAAGTGGATCGACAGTTGTTGCTGTACATCAGCACAGTCAGCTGCTCCAGACGTTGCATGTGCAGTGAGTCAAGTGTGAAGTTGGCTGGGTCATGGGTGACAGCGATGAAGGTGTCCGTGACCTCAGGAAAAGCAGCCCATGCATTCCATGAGGTCGTTTTCCCAATCCCAAACATTGCTGATGTTACATCGCACCCCGTGAATGAATGAAAGAAGAGGAGAGCCTCAGAGCGTTGAGGTCCAAGCTGTTGAGAGATGTGATGAATGGGAATGTCTCTGAATGTTTTTCCAGACCCAAATCTGATCCACAGCTCTGACAAGTTCAGTTCATGGAAATGATAGATGGCAAGAACCACCACATCAGTGTCCACTGTCCTGAGGTAGGCCTTAGTGTGTCCATGCTCAGCAGCATGGCGCAGGTACATCATCATCCGGGTGTCAGCTTCTTCTTGAGAGCAGGGAGACAAGGCCGATACATCAGTTGGTCTGGTACTGAGTACAAGGTCATCTTTCGTGGTGAAGAGATGATATGTTTTGTCTGTGGTCCTTTGCACGAGTTGCTCACTGAGGAACTGAAACAGTTCATTCCTGTTTTCAGACTCTTTGAGAAATTTGTGCCAGTCAGCTCCCTTTGGAATAGGTATCTTTGCAGAGACTCTTGTTCGTCGCCCTTCACATCCACCCCGTTTTGCACGAGTCTGTGATTCGATGCTTGCATCCTGATATGTGTCCCAGACAGCATCTAGTCTGGTGGTCTTGTTGGTGATCTGGCTTTCTAAGAAGGGTAGAAAATGCATGTGTGTATAGTCTCCAAACACAGTGGCACGCTGGGGCTTGATGATGTGAATGATGGCTGACATGTCCAGCACAACCACAGAGGCTTCTTTGGCTGCAGGAGAACGTCCAGGATCAGGCATGCCAGGCAGACAGCCAAGAAGAGCTGATTTGGTACCTGTCATCAGTTTTCCCCTGTCACTCAAGGAAGGAGGCTCACGCTGATTCTCATGCCTGAAAAGGTCATCTATATCACCGTCTGGTCGTCCTTGGAGGGACAGAAACAACCTTGTGATGAGTGCTGCATTTGCCTTTACTGATCCCAACTTGTCAGCTCCCTTCTTCAAGTCCACAGGTGGCCGATTGCTGAAGGTGTACAAATTGGCCCTGTGGATAACATCAGACAAGGGTTTGGAACAGGTTTCAATTCTGTCCTGCACAAACTCTGCAAACAATGTCGGCCTTGCCTATGTTGGGAGCTGCCTTCAAGCTGTTGGCAATCATTGGGTCCATGACTTCACCAGTGTCCAGTGTGACAAGCTCTGGGCCTGTCTCTTTGAATGGGTTGACAACAGTTCCCTCTTGGACAAGATAGAGTAGAGCCTTGAGATCTTTCAAGAATTTGTTCTGCTCAGCAGCAGAAGACTCTGGATGTTCCAAGTTGATATCCTTGTTTGAAGCAGAGAGACTGGCGTTCTCAAATTCATCAATGACCCTCAGCACCTCAGGTTTTGAAAGCTCAATTATCGCCTTCTCCTCTGGCTGTCCATAGAGTCCTTTTTGCTCCGCTGTCCTCTTTGAGAAACTTGATGTTGTGCTCCTGGCTCTGGTCCAGTGCCATCAGGGAGAACTTCTTTTCACTGCGTTGCACAACAAACTTTCCTTCCATAAAGGCTTCATGGACACTTGTGTGGGTCTCTGGCAGACATGCCATATCTTTCAAGAAGACAGGCATCCATACATCAAGTGTGTGAGTAAGGAAGTAAGAGAACGTTGTGTGTAAGCATCGTGCTTATTTTACTTTCTAATGATTAATTATTTGTTTGCCTTTAATGTTCTTGTTATCAATGTAAAGCGCACTGAGCTCATGTGAGAAAGAGCGCTATTTAAATTCCCATTATTATTATTATTATCCAGCGGGCATAGTTTGTATGTCCAAAAGCAAAGAACCATGGACACAGGTCCTCACAGGCACTCAGAGTCAGTGGCCAATCACCCATTCGCTGACCTCAAACAAAGCGGCAACAGATCAGGAGAAATACTTGGACTGTTGACCAGTAGCAAACAGTTGGAGCATTTGCAGCAAGTCTCTTCTCCCACATCTCCATGGTTTCGTGAGGCCCATAGCCCGTCTGGCAGTACAGGTTGTATGCTTGAACCTTCAGAGCATGGAGCCAGGCCAGAGTCAGCTGGTGTGAATACCGTGTGCGCTTAACATGATTGCTTCCTAGAAGAGATGCTGCAACACCAGGGGTGAACACTCTTGCCAAGGAGAACATCCACTCACAGCCAGATCCAGTTGATTCCTTCCAGAGTTATAACAGATTTGGACCGAAATGACCTTGAAAATAATATTTTACCTTCAAAATGACCTCGAAATGCTAAATCAAAGTCAAATATGGATTCCTTACCCCCAAAACAATATAAATAATGGTATTTCATAAGGTTCTAGTAGTAACGAAAGCTACAATTTGACAGTCACTTTTCCATGTGACGGCCATATTGGATTTTGTGCAAACAGGCCAAAGTAGGTCGAGCTCATTTTGTTTCTGAAATCCTCATACCCATATCTAACACCATGCCAAATTTCAAAAACTTGTCACCAAGTGCACGATCATCTGAAATTCCCTCCAAGCTTTATTAGTAGTTCAAACACCATTGGGGATACACCCATATACTACATGATTGACCATAATGACAAAGAATGCCCTTGACCTTCAAAATTGACATTGACATAAATTACGAAAACCACCATACGCCCATATAATTATACATGTTCTGGATTGGCTTCACTTAAGGAATGTAGTGGGGGACATGTTCAATTTGTTTTTTACCTTGACTTTTGTTCTAGACCTTTGACCTTGCTTTTTTCTGTCTTTCAGGCCTGCGTCTCGTGAACCATTGAACAGACTCGCTTCACATTTTGAAAGAGAGAGTGAGTGTGATGGCGGCCGCCTAGCAGGCAGGGCTCCACGTCGCTCCTAAAGTTTGACTTGTTTACATGTGTTTAAGTGCTGGACTGTGTGTTTGAAACAAAATGTTTCTTAGGCATAATTATTACTTGGGTATCTTCTTTGCACACGCCCTAACTGCATGTCCGGTTCTACTAACTTCAGTTTATTTCCTCGTGCAAATCTCCCTCAATTTGGATCCAAAATGTATGGAAAATGTTTATTTTGGTAGACCTTGACAAAGATTGAAAGGAAAACGTTTCATTTTGGTTTTTTAAAGGAACGGGCTATATTGATTATGTTGAAGCTATGAGTTTAGAGAGAATCCATCAGCCCTGTACATGTAATGGTATGCATAATTGGTCTAAGCCACTACACATGTGATATTATAAAGGGACACCCTGGCGGGTGAGTTTTTGCAAGAAACACGTCGATTTCACCAGGCAAACACCCTTCACAGAGATTGCTGCACTCAGTTTGCTCTGGTTTCCTATAAATCAAACCATCAAATCGGCGATTCCTCCTTGGCTGAGGTGCTGGAAGTCAGATTCTTTCAGTGAAAGAATGCACATGCTTTGTTCTTTATAATGGCCGCCTCAACTGGCTTCTCTGTCCGGCAACTCCGCCACAGGAGGAATCGCCGTTTCGACGGTTTGATTTTTAGGAATCCAGAGCAAAATAAGAGTTCCGATCCTTGGAAAGGCTGTCTTTCTGGTGATTTCGACGTGTTTTCGTGCAAAACCGCATCCGTCAGGGTGTCCCTTTAAAGAGGAGCAAGAAGGAAAAGGGTCTAACCTGAAGAATGTCTAGGCTTCAACGTAGGCTGGGCAGCGGAAGGCAACACGGGAAGAGAACTGAAGAAAAAGTGTTGTAGACGTCTGGAAGGCGAATGAAAACTCAGCTCTGATGACTGATGTTTTATGGAAGATCTTCTCCGGGGAATTGCATCAGATCATTAGCGACACGTCAGCATCACTCTCTTGTAACAGCTTGCGCACTAAAACAAGACTTAGGGTTGAATTGCATCAGATCATTAGCGACACGTCAGCGTTACTCTCGTGACACACAGGTAACAGCTTGCGCACTAAAACAAGACTTAGGGTTGAATTGCATCAGATCATTAGCGACACGTCAGCACTAACCTCTTGGCACACAGGTAACAGCTTGCACACTAAAACAAGACTTGGGGTTGAACTGAGGTGAATCGTCCTTTTCATAAGCGCAGAAATGCCCCTAGTACATTTCAAATGAACTGTTTTAGTGGGCTTACGGCCCTTAGCGCTTGACAACGGGATGTGTTTTATTTGAAGACAAGCTCTCTCTCTCTCTCTCTCTCTCTCTCTCTCTCTCTCTCTCTCTCTCTCTCTCTCTCTCTCTCTCTCTCTCTCTCTCTCTCTCTCTCCTGCACACAGCAAAAATAGATTTTGCCTTCCACTTGACAAAAGGCTGTCTTTCTGGTGATTTCGACGTGTTTTCGTGCAAAACCGCATCCGTCAGGGTGTCCCTTTAAAGAGGCGCAAGAAGGAAAAGGGTCTAACCTGAAGACTGTCTGGGCTTCAACGTAGGCTGGGCAGCGGAAGGCAACACGGGAAGAGAACTGAAGAAAAAGTTTTGTAGACGTCTGGAAGGCGAATGAAAACTCAGCTCTGATGACTGATGTTTTATGGAAGATCTTCTCCGGGGAATTGCATCAGATCATTAGCGACACGTCAGCATCACTCTCTTGTAACAGCTTGCGCACTAAAACAAGACTTAGGGTTGAATTGCATCAGATCATTAGCGACACGTCAGCACTACCCTCTTGACACACAGGTAACAGCTTGCGCACTAAAACAAGACTTAGGGTTGAATTGCTTCAGATCATTAGCGACACGTCAGTACTACCCTCTTGACACACAGGTAACAGCTTGCGCACTAAAACAAGACTTGGGGTTGAACTGAGGTGAATCGTCCTTTTCATAAACGCAGAAATGCCCCTGGTACATTTCAAATGAACTGTATTGGTGGGCTTACGGCCGACCCTTAGCGCTTGACAACAGGATGTGTTTTATTTGAAGACAATCTCTCTCTCTCTCTCTCTCTCTCTCTCTCTCTCTCTCTCTCTCTCTCTCTCTCTCTCTCTCTCTCTCTCTCTCTCTCTCCTGCACACAGCAAAAATAGATTCTGCCTTCTATTTGACAAAGGAAATAAGCCAGTAGAGTGCTTTCCCGCGGGGCAACCAGAAGCGCGCATTTGTTGCTTGACTGAATTGTCTAATAGCTGGGAGGGAAGTTGAGAC
>CM065698.1:28289946-28312446 GCA_017654935.2 Phymorhynchus buccinoides
CTGCAAAAGTAAAAATAAAGACCCACTGACCCACCACGATTAAGTCCCTTGTTTTTTTTTCTGGGTAGCTGTGACCCACATACAAATGTCCCCCAACTTCAAATTGACGCTGCTCTTTAAAATGATGTTTCGTTTTGAATTTGGGGGCATTTGTATGGGAGTCAAACCTGGTCAAAACAAGATTTCTTACCAGCTATAAGAGGGAAAAACACGCGAAACCCGTGATTTTGACACGTGATCCGGTGGGTCTACATACAGTGTCAGCCACAAACAAACAGACAGACAGACAGCACTGACATTAAGGTATTATTATTAGGTATTAGGTACTTTATAGTCACAGAGGCGTCTCTGTCAAATTCGGGTTGCTCCCACCTGGAGACCGCGTCGCTGCCAGAGGCGCGCCACCCAATGTTTTTTTTTTTTTTTGCATGCGATTTTTGTCACTGATGAGGGAGGGGTGGGGGGGGGGGGGGAAACTTTGACCAAATGACAACTTTTTCGTTGCCACTGGGTTTAACGTATGCTAAGTGCATGGGCACACGGGTCCTCGGTTTATCGTCTCATCCGAAAGACTCCACGTTCAGACCGTTAAGGCCTAGTGCAGAATGAGAGGAAAAAATCCCCTGTACCCAGGTTCGAAATCGGGTTTACTTGACACGAAGCGAACGCGATACCACTGTGCCACTCTACACCACACCGGCTTTTGGTTAAATATACCTCACCATCACATATACTACCCACTCACCCCTCCCCGTTTGATTCAGTGTAGTACAATAGCACTTGTACACCTTAGCTTGACAATCTTTTTAATTTATGTTGACGCTTTCTCATATATGTTGTCCATCATCACGTAGACAATAGGGTAGAGTTGCACAGTGGTAGCGCGTTCGCTTCGTGTCAAGTAAACCCGAGTTCGAACCTGGGTACAGGTTATTTTTCCTCTCACTTTGCACTAGGCCTTACGGTCTGAACGTGGAGTCTTTCGGATGAGACGATAAACCGAGGTCCCGTGTGCTCATGCACTTAGCACACGTTAAACCCAGTGGCAACGAAAAAGTTGTCATTTGGTCAAAATTTACCCCCCTCCCTTCCTTCCTCATCAGTCACACAAAAATCGCATGCCAAAAAAAATTGGGTGGCGCGCCTCTGGCTGCGACGCGCTCTCCAGGTGGGAGCAACCCGAATTTCACAGAGACGCCTCTGTGACTATATACTGTACCTAACCTAGCCTAACTATGTCACAGAGTTCACACAGAAAACCAGCCCCACACAGAGATCGACAGACATTCCCACAAAGAAAATGGTTTGTACTAGCATGCCCCAGATGATGATAATGATGTTTTACGTCCTTTCGGCCATAGACACATATGGGACATGTGTAAATACAAAGATGGTGGGAACAATACTGGCTGCAATGCCCGGAGGCAGTGCAACACCAGTAAAGTCCCGAGTCTTTAACAATTATATAGATAGGTGTAGCGGTAACCACGCCTCGGTTAAACCTCATCGGCTACGGTACCGCCACATTGTATGTCCCAGACCAGACCTACTGAGCTTTTAAGCCGGAGACAGACTATGTGACTGCCTCATGTGACTCGATCAGGTCGTGACGTTTCACCTCATTTGCATACCATCCTGCTCGATCGGTCTGACTCAGTCGGCCCCAGTCAGGTGACAGGGCCGAATAGGGCGGGTTCTAAATCGAGCTGATCGAGTCAGATGGCTTGTGACCTCTTCTGTGCGGGAAACAAAATTTGGTCTACGTCACGACCTGATCGAGTCATATGAGGCAGTCGCATAGTCTGTGGCCCGCTTTAGGGGGTAAAAGCAATGAGAGACTTAGTGCGATTTTTTTCACGCCAGAGGGCATGACGCTCGTGTGGGGCTAATCCTCTCTATATTCTTAGTTGGGGATAAAGAAAATGAGAGAGAGAGTGAGTAGTCCTACCATCTCTCTCTCTCTTACTACGCCCAAGTAAGAAAATCGCGTGATAAGCCCCTAGTGCATTGACTGCCCTCTGGCGTGACAAATATCGCCATAGGTCGACCATTGTGGAGGAGGCAATGTAACACCTTTACCGTTGGAGATGAGCTGTCCAATCCTTAGCGTCGTTATAAACAACTGCGCAGTCTGATGTACGTACGTACTATCCAGAAACTTGGCGCCATTATTGTTTTTTGACAAATAGGATCCAGCACCACAAAAGGGACATAAAGTCGCTGGGCTAGTTTATCACAACAGGCTTGCAAAGTCAAAAATCAATTTTTTGGGTCAAGTTTGGGTTATGGGTATTTTCGTGTTCGTTAACATATTATCTTTCAGACTGATCAAGGACAAAATTTAATATGGTCTCTAAAATGGTCTTGTGAGTGCCTTTAAAACGAGTAGGTCATTACATTTTCTTCAGCTATGACAGACTTTAGACTGCATTTTCTCAAAATGGCCGACGCTCACCCTACTAACTTTAAATGCTCATAACTCTGGAAGGGAAAAAGATACAAGAATTGTTCTTGTATCAATAGAAAGAAACTTTTAAGGGGTGGCGGCTAATTCATCGAAGGTGCGAAGCACCAAGACCCCTAGGGGGGTCCGGTGGCATGCTCCCCCGGAATGTTTCTTTTAAATCCGAGAAGCAAAATAGTGCAATCTGGGCATGAAATAAAGGACTAATGCCATTACTGTTCATACCCCTATTGAAATATGTTTTGAACCATTAAGTACCTATGAACTGGTGGTGCTGATGAGTGCTAGGTATAGCCCGCGAGGAAATTTAGCTGCCGCTCGGCGACATGATTTTTAAATTTATTTTTAGGAAAAAGGGTGGGGGCTGCAGCCCCCTAAGCCCCCCCCCCCCCCCCCCCCCCCCCCGTAGGTCCGGCCCTGTTGTCTGAAGTAGTCACATGTGTATTTTTCCCAAATTGGTCAGTTTGACACTTCATGTCCCTTTCGTGGTGCTGGGTCACGAATAGGGCTATAATTAAAGAACAGTTGTGTTCGTGGTCCGAATTTGGACCTTTTGTTCCAGTTTAGCTTTCTGCACTGCGAATCTCTCACAATGGTTGTTTCTCTGGTGTTGTGATTTGACATTATGGACAACATCGCGTAAGGTCTATGTACCTACTGACCTAATAATACACGTTGGTTGGGAATTATTTAATATATAGACATGTATGATAGACATGATCATTAGATTCATTCTTACTCGATGAAATATAATAGTCCCGGAAACGTATTTTCAATTATCAGTAACATAAATGAAATAGTGAAAAATAATATTTCGGAATTATTTGCTTTTTGTTCCAAGCAGAAACAAAACACGAGAAAAATACGGTGCAAAGGTTATTTGAAATCAGAGAAGACTATATATACCAGACATCGTTTCCTTCCCAAATTGTTTCGTTTTTTCTTCTTCCATTTGTTTGATTATTTTTCCTCTCATGGATGCATTTGATCGTGTGATGCTTATAAGCATATATGTTTTGTCAAGGCTCTTACTAGTCTTAGCTTCGATGGCAAGGAAATGTATTAGCTAATGGAATCGACTTTCAAAAGTTGCGTAACTGTATACCCTTTTCTCGTAAAGACCAGCTCTTGAAGTGGCTCAGACACAGCAATCTGGAACCACACTTGAGTTTCAAAGTTTTCGATAGCACCAGGCCAACATGATGAGATCTGATGCTGGCCTTAACTTTGCTCATTGCTTTGCAAACTAGATTTAAAGCCCCTTTTTGCGCATACATCAGATTGGATTCGGTTTCGCGTGTGTATTTGCTTGCGTGTAATACAACTCTCTCTGTGGGTGTTGGAATGAAGACAGAAGAACGGAGGAGATGTCATTACCCTTTTCATTAAGTTGTGAGTGCTGGAGAACGGATCAGAGAAATAGGAAGGCGGTAGGAATCACGACATTTTGCGCATGCTCACAGTATGGTGGAACACACAGAGGGGAGTCTGCAAATTAATTGAAATAGACTTGATGTGGTGTCGCAGAGCTTACAAGGTTCTTTGGCCTAAACTAACAAACGCGCTCAATTAAGATCATTTTGACTTCACACACACACGCGTGCGTGCGCGCGCACGCACACACGCACGCACACGCACACACACACACACACACACACACACACACACACACACACACACACACACACACACACACACACACACAGACACACACACACAGACACGAAGACGTCTATAAGATGTTCATAAGATACAGAAGGTAAGAAGGGCAAAATCGAATTAACCGAGAAATGTAGGGGTAGGCCATTATCTAATAGGACTTCATTGCGTTTTTCCGTCTTATACACGTCTTATAAGGGCTTGGCCCCTGGACCCCACCGGGGCCTAGGCGGCCCCTGGACCCCGGCCTAAAAAACGTTTCAAGCACCCCCCCTTCAAAAGTCTGTGA
This sequence comes from Phymorhynchus buccinoides, assembly GCA_017654935.2. Classification (NCBI taxonomy): domain Eukaryota; kingdom Metazoa; phylum Mollusca; class Gastropoda; order Neogastropoda; family Raphitomidae; genus Phymorhynchus; species Phymorhynchus buccinoides. The sequence goes on from CM065698.1 coordinate 28,294,359, forward strand.
TCCGGTCCTGAACTTTGAAACTTTGGTCTAATATCACGAGAAGTGGATAGACGTTAAATGAAAGACACACACAGACACACATGAAGTTTGTAGTAAGAAAATACGTGGTGTTGAACCTTACAAACGTTATCATGGTATGACTTGCTTTGGCAATAATTATTTTACAACCACCAACACCCTCTTTCCCTTTCTCCCACCTCACAAATCTAACATTGTTTGATGTTTTTTGTTTTAAATGTTCACACCATAAGTTGTAACGAATAGGATCGTGTTCGCAAGAAGTGCTACCCCCCACCCCCACCCCACCCCTACATTTCTCGGTTAATTCAATTTTTCCGATTTTGCCCTTCTTACCAAACATGAAGCTGTATCTTATGAACATTTTCAGATAATTATCTTTGTTCAATAATTAATTGCAGTCATGATACAGGCCATTATCTAATAGGACTTCATTGTGTTTTTCCGTCTTATAGGCGCGGGTGTGTGTGTGTGTGTGTGTGTGGGGGGGGGGGGGTGTTCTATTAGATAATGGCCTTTATCATAACTGCGATTTATTATTCCAAAAAGATAATTAGCTGAAAAGGTTCATAAAATACAGCTTAATGTTTGGTAAGAAAGGCAAAAACGGAAAAATGGAATTAACCGAGAAATGCAGGGGGGGGCACATTCCCGAAATGTGTGTTGAGGATGAGCCGACTTCACTTCGTCATATATCAAAAAGACATTCGTGTTAGAGCTAACAGTTGTTTTCAATAATGGATGCTTATTATTTGGCGTGAACAATCAGTAATATTATAGCTTGATCTAATTGTTAGTAAAGGTGAAAAGATCAATTGAATGAACAGAACAACGTGACCAGAATGTGAATAGAAAGTTACGTTAGCCAAACAAAATAGCAATGCAAAACAATACCAAAAAACAATACAAAAAAGATCATGTTGACTGCACACACACACACACACACACACACACACACACACACGCACGCACGCGCGCGCGCACACACGCACACGGCGCACACGCACGCACGCACGCACACGCACACACACACACACACACACACACACACACACACACACACACACACACACACACACGTACACACACACACACACTATAATTTTTTGTTGTTGATATACAATCGTTTCGTTTGCAGGCGCTATCCAAAGCTACATGCATTGGCCACTGCAAGTAGGGTTATTAACGCCCTTGACGGCTAGAGTTAATCCCTTGTTGATCAGTACCGAAAAGGGCATTCACTCTTGCAAAAAGGCAGCCATTACGTGGCCTCAAATAGGGTTACTGGCGAGAGTTATGCCCTTGTTTGGTCAGTACTCTACCATCTTCCCCCCACCCACCACCAAGGGCAGACAGTCTTGCAAAAGGTGCTCTTTGCAGTGGCCCATTGCTCTATCAACCTTTTTGAACGTTGCAATGCACCCCACAGCAAAATCGTTTGTGAGTGCAAATTATTCCCCTTGAAAACACGTTGCAGTGTCAAGAAAAGTGCAACTGATTTATTTCAGCACTCTAAGACAATGTCATATTTAATGCCCGTGACAAAGGACAAAAGCATTCCTTACGATCATCATTCGGCCCAAAGCTGTTTTTGTGGCTGAAACACAGACTGCTCCGTGTTTGGAGGATGCAGCAAAACAAGAACACTGAGTGATTGGAATAACAGTTATAATACGTGGGATTATGGTGTCCTTTGTGACGAAGGCTTAGATAGGATGAAAACCTGAACATTAGAAAAATGTTTGTCGAACGTATTAAGAAGGATTTTTTGCTTTGTTTATTAAGCACCTTGCGGAATCAAAAGTATAGATACGAGTTTCTTTTGCTGACAGTCTTTTTGCGTTGTTAATTTTGAGATTGTGAAATAACTAAACGTTTAGAACACATGCACGTACGCGCGTGCGCACGCACGCACACACACACACACACACACACACACACACACACACACACACACACAGACACACCAACACACACAAACACACACACACACACACACACACACACACACATACACACACACACACACACACACACAACAACACACACACACACACACACACACACACACACACACACACACACACACACACACACACACACACACACACACACACACTTCGCAAAGAACTTCATGCCATACATAATGCTACACCTAGCAAATTAATTACAAATGACGCCCTTGTAAGTGAGCTTACAACATATATACACAGTTGTCTCAATCAATAGCCTCAATAGCCTGAAGGAGTAGCGCAACCAGTACAAAGAAAGAAGAAAAAACAGAAGTATTTAACACAAACATTTCCGTAATTGAACTTTACAAACTGTTATTATTACCGTTATTGTTATTTTTATTAGTGTCATATAAAACCTTGTATCGGTTTTAAAGGGCAATAAACATTGATTCTGATTCTGATTCTGATTCACACACACACGCACACACACACACACACACACACACACACACACACACACACACGCACGCACACACGCACGCACGCACGCACGCACACACGCACGCACGCACGCACACGCACACACACACACACACACACAGAGTGACATAATCCTCACCCATCACCCCCACCCCCGCCCACTGTTTTCTTCTCCGCGACTTAAAATATATAGCATATCTTCGGGTCAAAGAGGGTCGCAAAACCCAGTAGGCTTCTTCGTAATGATATCTGTACGCGTTAACATTATTCACAAAATATCACTATTCCCCCATGGCAACACAGTGAGTTGTACGTGGCCTAACACTGTGTTGCTATGGGGAACTAGATATATTTTGTGAATATGTTAACTCATTCTGGACGAATTCCGAGTATACTCGGAACAGGAGAACGTCAGTCAGGGCCTAATTCCGAGTACTCTCGGAACATCGATTTGCGATTCTAAAACTTGTCTAAATCCATATTTTAAAAAAATCCAAACCACGTTTTTTCGAGTTACGTCTCTTCATCAATGTTCCAGCTTTCGTTTCACATAATGTTTGCCATTTCTATCACAATTTTAAATGTTAAAACTGTCCAAAACGTCGGCCCTAGACAGACGTCAGAAAATACTCCAATAGGGGAAGACGGGGTAAAAAGCGCATGGGCGGGTAAGAAGCCCACCCCAATTATCTCATGAAATAAAGAAAATTTCAGTCAAATTTGCCCATGAGACGAATGCTAGACATTAACGCTCGTCTCATGGGCAAAATGAGACTGAAATTTGCTTCATTTCATGAGATAATTGGGGTGGGCTTCTTACCCGCCCATGCGCTTTTTACCCCGTCTTCCCCTATGTTTTTATTAACAGTGATCGGAGACGAATAAGGTGACTAATTAGTCTGATTTAGATGCAAGTAACAACGGTTGCAAAGCGAAAAATACGGTGCGCCCCGGTTCGCATATTGCCGTTTCGCATACTGCCGCTTCGCATAAAGCCGATTCACATACTGCCGCTTCGCATACAAAGCTTTGTGGACATGGTATTTCGCATAAAACTCAGAAAGTTAGGGATAGGGTTAGAGATAGGTTAGGGATAGTGTTAGGGATAGTGTTAGGGATAGTGTTAGGGATAGTGTTAGGGATAGTATTAGGGATAGTATTGGGGATAGGGTTAGGGATAGGTTAGGGATAGGGTTAGGGATAGGTTAGGGATAGGGATAGGGATAGGTTAGGGATAGGGTTAGGGATAGCAAGAAAGTAACAGAAAGTCACGTAGAGTGCATTAGAACCTGCAAGAGTGCATAATATGCGAAATGGCAAACCCGTTTATGCGAACTGCCAGGTTTTTTTTGGAAGAGACACTCGACTTGCGACCGCGACTCTGATCAAAGGATTATGCGAAACGCATTATGCGAACCGGTGGGCACCCGAAAAATATACTTGGATCAACCAGTAATGTTGTCAAGACTGAATCATTGACAGTGTGAGTTGCGTTGCGCTTCTTATTTGTTATATTATTTTTTTCTAGGCAGCCCCAGGCCAGTAATGAAGTTTACCTAAGGCGGCAACATGCAAAAAGCGCGACTCTCTGAATATTCCCATTTGCGCGACCGTACGAAAAGAGCGAATGTCACTGACAGAAAGAGCGAATGTCACTGACAGAAAGAGCGAATGTCACTGACAGAAAGAGCGAATGTCACTGACAGAAAGCGAGAGGGTCGTTGAGGATTGGGATGGGGCAAGAAGTACCTTACAAGAAAAAATGTCTGTTACTTTCTTACTATCCCTAACCCTATCCCTAACCTATCCCTAACCCTATCCCTAACCCTATCCCTAACCAATCCTTAACCTATCCCTAACTTTTTGAGTTTTATGCGACTCTCTTGAAATTCGCTCTTTTTGTCATTACTGCTCGCTCTTTTCGGCATCTTGTAGTTCGCGCATTACGTATCGCGATTTTCGAAACGTCGCGCTTTTCGAATGCTCCGCCTAAGGCAGTGAAGTCCTGAATGGGGTTAAGGTCTGTGTACACGTCAACAATATTCCTAAAACATCACTATTTCCCTATGGCAACAACGCAGTGAGTTGACAGTCATTTTAAGGTCTGTGTGCAAGTTAACGCTATTCACAGGATTTTTATATTTCACCATGGCAACCGGAGCATTCGAAAAGCGCGACTTTTCGAAAATCGCGATACGAAATGCGCGAACTACAAGATGCCGAAAAGAGCGAACAGTAATGACAAAAAGAGCGAATTTCAGAGAGTCGCACTTTCGCATAAAATTCAGAAAGTTAGGGATAGGGTTAGGGATAGGTTAGGGATAGGGTTAGGGATAGGTTAGGGATAGGGTTAGGGATAGTAAGGTACTTCTTGCCCCATCCCAATCCTCAACGACCCTCTCGCTTTCTGTCAGTGACATCGCTCTTTCTGTCAGTGACATTCGCTCTTTTCGTACGGTCGCGCAAATGGGAATATTCAGAGAGTCGCGCTTTTTGCATGTTGCCATGGCAACGCAGTGAGCTGTAAGTCATATTAAGGTCTGCGTACACGTTTACGCTATTCACAAGATGTTTCTATTTCCCCATGGCAACACAGTCAGCTGTAAGTCATATTAAGAGTCAGCTATCACTGTGTTGCCATGGGGAAATAGAAATATCTCGTGAATAATGTTAACGGGTGCACAGACCTTTAAGGACACACTGACGCACCACGATTAAGTCCCTTGGTTTTTCTCGGTAGCTGTGACCCACATACAAATGTCCCCAACTTCAAACTGAGGCTGCTCTTTAAAATGATGTTTCGTTTTCAATTTGGGGACATTTGCATGGGAGTCAAGCCTGGTCAAAACAAGATTTCTTACCAGCTATAAGAGAGAAAACACGTGAAACCCGTCATTTTGTCACGTGACCTGGTGGGTCTGCGCTTTCGTGAATTCCTCTCAGCACGATGACGGAGATTTTGATCAACTGAATTCTATTTCTCATTCAGATAACTGCTGACATCACAGCCATTGCATACCTAACAAATTTCCACAGAGAACATTCAAAAATGGACAGCTACAATAAGAAATAGCACTTTTGAGCAAGAGTTGTTTCGTTCGCAGTCAATGAATGACAAGAGACAGTGAGTGGTTCACAGAAGAAGAAACAAAACGAAGGCCTTTATCAGCAAGGTAAATGCCTCTGCGTTCTTCTGATGAAATCAGTACGACGTTGTGGAACTGGGAGATGCGAAGAAGCTGGTAAGGCCAGTAGAAACAAAGACTACGGCGATCTACGCTGTCTCTCTCTACGCTGTCTCTCTTGAGGATCTACGCTGTCTCTCTTGAGGATCTACGCTGTCTCTCTTGAGGATCTACGTCTCTCTTGTACGCTGTCTCTCTTGAGGATCTACGCTGTCTCTCTTGAGGATCTACGCTGTCTCTCTTGAGGATCTACGCTGTCTCTCTTGAGGATCTACGCTGTCTCTCTTGAGGATCTACGCTGTCTCTCTTGAGGATCTACGCTGTCTCTCTTGAGGATCTACGCTGTCTCTCTTGAGGATCTACGCTGTCTCTCTTGAGGATCTACGCTGTCTCTCTTGAGGATCTACGCTGTCTCTCTTGAGGATCTACGCTGTCTCTCTTGAGGATCTACGCTGTCTCTCTTGAGGATCTACGCTGTCTCTCTTGAGGATCTACGCTGTCTCTCTTGAGGATCTACGCTGTCTCTCTTGAGGATCTACGCTGTCTCTCTTGAGGATCTACGCTGTCTCTCTTGAGGATCTACGCTGTCTCTCTTGAGGATCTACGCTGTCTCTCTTGAGGATCTACGCTGTCTCTCTTGAGGATCTACGCTGTCTCTCTTGAGGATCTACGCTGTCTCTCTTGAGGATCTACGCTGTCTCTCTTGAGGATCTACGCTGTCTCTCTTGAGGACGCTGGATCTACGCTGTCTCTCTTGAGGATCTACGCTGTCTCTCTTGAGGATCTACGCTGTCTCTCTTGAGGATCTACGCTGTCTCTCTACGCTGTCTCTCTTGAGGATCTACGCTGTCTCTCTTGAGGATCTACGCTGTCTCTCTTGAGGATCTACGCTGTCTCTCTTGAGGATCTACGCTGTCTCTCTTGAGGATCTACGATCTACGCTGTCTCTCTTGAGGATCTACGCTGTCTCTCTTGAGGATCTACGCTGTCTCTCTTGAGGATCTACGCTGTCTCTCTTGAGGATCTACGCTGTCTCTCTTGAGGATCTACGCTGTCTCTCTTGATCTACGCTGTCTCTCTTGAGGATCTACGCTGTCTCTCTTGAGGATCTACGCTGTCTCTCTTGAGGATCTACGCTGTCTCTCTTGAGGATCTACGCTGTCTCTCTTGAGGATCTACGCTGTCTCTTTTGAGGATCTACGCTGTCTCTCTTGAGGATCTACGCTGTCTCTCTTGAGGATCTACGCTGTCTCTCTTGAGGATCTACTGCTTGAGAATCTCTCTCTCTTGAGGATCTACGCTGTCTCTCTTGAGGATCTACGCTGTCTCTCTTGAGGATCTACGCTGTCTCTCTATCTACGCTGTCTCTCTTGAGGATCTACGCTGTCTCTCTTGAGGATCTACGCTGTCTCTCTTGAGGATCTACGCTGTCTCTCTTGAGGATCTACGCTGTCTCTCTTGAGGATCTACGCTGTCTCTCTTGAGGATCTACGCTGTCTCTCTTGAGGATCTACGCTGTCTCTCTTGAGGATCTACGCTGTCTCTCTTGAGGATCTACGCTGTCTCTCTTGAGGATCTACGCTGTCTCTCTTGAGGATCTACGCTGTCTCTCTTGATCTACGCTGTCTCTCTTGAGATCTACGCTGTCTCTCTTGAGAGATCTACGCTGTCTCTCTTGAGGATCTACGATCTACGCTGTCTCTCTTGATCTACGCTGTCTCTCTTGAGGATCTACGCTGTCTCTCTTGAGGATCTACGCTGTCTCTCTTGAGGATCTACGCTGTCTCTCTTGCTGTCTCTCTTGGATCTACGCTGTCTCTCTGAGGATCTACGCTGTCTCTTGAGGATCTACGCTGTCTCTCTTGAGGATCTACGCTGTCTCTCTTGAGGATCTACGCTGTCTCTCTTGAGGATCTACGCTGTCTCTCTTGAGGATCTACGCTGTCTCTCTTGAGGATCTACGCTGTCTCTCTTGATCTACGCTGTCTCTCTTGGGGATCTACGCTGTCTCTCTTGAGGATCGTTTTTCACGCAATGCGAGAAGCGCATAGTTATTGCCTGCGGACACGGTGATGAACGAAGAATTGACAAAGAACTGTCCAGAAAGTATGTCAATGTCACGAGAGATCGGACCGAGCTCTTATCTCCCACTGTGAGAATGTTGCCTGCTGAAAAACCCGTACAAGCTGAACAAAGGCGTTGTAGTGAAGCCCATCCTGTCACAGCGGTTCTGCAAGAGAGGACAAGTTGATTTAACTGACCTTCAAAGCCAGCCCGATCGGGACTACAGGTACGAGTAAATCCAGCCTCTGTCTGTCTGTATGTCTGTCTCTCTCACTCACTCACTCACAGCCCCTCTACTATTTGCTCGGTTAGTGCACATGTAATTTAATTTAATTTAATTTAGGCCTAATGCGCACCGAGGTCCTTGCATAATGTTAACCTTCATGAGCAAATGCCACGATTTATCTTGCTCATTAGGCTTAATTGACAAAACGTTTGCGCATCAAGTTTAAATGCGCAATTAAGCCCGTTGACACGACATATCCGCGCACACATACATAGAGACAGACACACAAACATACTGACAGACACATAGTCACATAGGCTTACACAAGGACACTCTGATAGACTTAGAGTAAAACCAGACGTGCGTGCATACATACATACATACATACATACATACATACATACATACATACATACATACATACATACATACATACATACATACATACATACATACATACATACATACATACATACATACATACATACATACATACATACATACATGTATACATACATACATACATACATACATACATACATACATACATACATACATATACATACATACATACATACATACATACATACATACATACATACATACATACATACATAATTAAATAGCAGAGGCTCGGGGGTACGGGCCCGTATCTCACGTTCTCCAGGCTACGGGTACGGCGCTCAATCACAGGACGCATAAAGTGTGCGTAAATGTCTTAAAAAAACCTACTAACACTAACTCTGACATGTTCTTAACCCTATCCCTAACCCTATTCTTTGCCAAGATAAATATATATACAAATAAATATACGAAATAAGAAAATGCTTGTGTGGACGACAAATTCGACTAGGAAGAGTTACTATCCCTGAGCATGGTCTGAGTGTTGCAGCAACGCCGTACCCGTAGCCACTGTGTACATACATACGTACATCCACAACTTAAAATACTTATTTTGCAAGAGCAGTCACAACTTGTGACAACCACACAATCTAGACACCCGAAAACGTTTCCTCTCTCGATCGCCTACCTCCACTAAACCAGATAAATATGAGGTGACGTGTACACAAAATGAAAGTTGTGGGCGTCTACCCGTAAATGTCCAAGTAGTCAAATAGCAATAGATTCAGCGTCTTCAAACAAGTAATAGATTTCAGGGGGTGGTTGTCTCTTTAAAGGTGGACCCCGACGGATGAGCCGTTTTTGCATGAAGCACGTCGAGATGACCAGAAAGAGAGACTTTTCAAGGATCGGAACACTCATTTTAGCTCTGGTTTCCTGGAAATTAAACCGTCAAAACGGCGATTCCTCCTTGGCGGAGATGCCGGAGAGAGTAGTCATTTTCGATGGGGTGGGTGGAGGACACTCATTGTGGTTGAGGCGTTTTCTTTTTGTTGTGCAGTAAAAAAAATTTGGAGCTATTGGCTTTGTTATAAACTCCTTTAGATAATCTGTATAAAAAAAAAAAAATTAATAAAAAGGCTTATAATGCGAACATTTCGTGCAAACGATTTGGCGGCTATTAGAAAAAAGACGGCACACGCCTTCTCTTTGGGTGAAAGAATTTGACTTTATTTTTTAAGGATCGGAACACTCACTTTGCTCTGGTTTCCTAGAAATTAAACCGCCAAAACGGCGATTCCTCCTTGGCGGGGATGCCGGAGAGAGTAGCCATTTTGGATGGGGTGGGTGGAGGTCAGTCATTGTGGTTGAAGCGTTTTCTTTTTTTGCAGTGCAGTAAAAAAAAAAAGGAGCTATTTCCTTTGTTGTGAGCGAAACTCCTTTAGATAAACTGTATAAAATTTGAAAAAAAAGAAAATCAACAGGCTTGTATTGCGAAAAGTTCCTGCAAATGATTTGGGTGAAATAATTTGACTTCCAGCACCTCCGCCAAGGAGAAATCGCCGATTTGACGGTTTGATTTCTAGGAAACCAGAGCAAAGTGAGTGTTGCAATCTCTGTAAAGGGTGTTTTCCTGGTGATCTTGACGTGTTTCTTACAAAAACTCATCCCTTCAAAGGGATGGAGAGGTATTTATCTTTGTCAATAATTATTATCGATTTGCTTTCTCATTTCAAGAAAAAACATGAACATTCATAGAAACGATATTAGCGATCCTATCGTAAAGGGACGCTTTGAAATTTAACACACGCACGCACGCGCGCACACACACTCACACGCGCTCGCTCGCGCGCACGCACGCACGCACGCACACACACACACACACACACACACACACACACACACACACACATACATATAGTTTGCTTTGATAAAACTTTTTTGTGTCCATTGTCTTTATTTGTGAACCTCAGAAACAAAACCAGTTAACGTTAACTTTAAGTAATGTTCGTGTTAAAAAAAATAAAAACATTATATAAATTGTGCTGATTTACTTTTTCTCCCAATGGGGGAGGGACAGTGCCTTATGCAAAGACAGCTGTTTTGATTTTGAGAAGATCTCATCAGTTTGCATGATTGGCCTGCAATTTGACTGTCCAGTGGATGCCAACCTGAGCCAAGAAGACATTCTACAAGAGAATGGTGTCCTCTTTGCATCAAATCGAAAATCCACAATAAAAGCAAACCAGCACAAGGTTAAACCAGAAATAGTAAAAATCTTATGAAAATCTTATGTAAAAAGAACAAAATAATAATGTTCTGAAATTTTAATTTCAAAACCTAATAGACATGACTAGGGAGGGCTAACTACTGAGATGATATTCAAATTATATATATACTCTCTCTCTCTCTCTCTCTCTCTCTCTCTCTCTCTCTCTCTCTCTCTCTCTCTCTCTCTCTCTCTCTCTCTTCTCTCAAATCAACACCAAACAAGCGCGGATTCGCAATCGTTTGTGGCAGCGGTCTATTTTTACCACTCCAATCATTACATACACTGAGTCGCCTCCCCTGGCTTTTCAATAATTTTAATCTGTAAACCAGAATGTTATCTCTGCACCATTTCGTAACTTTTTATATCTTTTGGAAAACATTTAAAACTATTTATCCTACTTATGCTCATCGAAAGAAGCACCGCATACTCGTCGTGTCTGTTGCAGTGTCTGTATTACGTATGCTTATTATTTTGTACGCTTCAAAATGAAGATTCATGTGCTCTGTTCAGTATACAATTCTTTCCATACCTAAGGACTGTAGATATGACAACTGAAATGTTACTCTTTGCCCAAGTATTTTTTTCTCTTTTACAATATGTGCGACAATTTTGTCAATATGTGCGACAATTTTAGACCGACAGACCGACCGACAAAGTGAGTTATAGGTTTATGGCTTGAGCCACAAACAAACACAATCAGCGTAGCAAAACGTTCACAACTCAAAGACAAAACCACTACCAGCAAAGAATGAAGACGTGAATACCTCGTATAAAAGGAAACGAAAAAGAAACGCAAACAGCGACGATTCTGATCGCTTCTCGGCCTTTTGGCTAAGACAGTGGTTCGGGAACATAAATTTTTGTTTATAACCTGGTTGGTTTGTTCAGCCCGTCGTACATGGCGAAAGCCGATACGCGACGTTAAACTGAACTTCCATCCAACGCAAACAGAATGGCGGCTGGAAGCAACTCAGAAGAAGAAGAAAAAAGACACAAACAACAACAAAAACAACAACAATGGAAGGAGATACAACACGAAGCAATAACATCAAATAGCTATGATGTTTCGGAGAACAGTTTTAAAGAAGCCAGATATTATTCAGAAAGGGAAAGAAAATATCCTTGTCTGTTTTTGTGTTTCTTTCTTTCTTATTCTGAGCTTTGCAGACTTCGCATAATCATTCGCCTGCTTTGAACCTTTCCTGTTAGATGGTTTCTTTGATTCCATTTTTGTCTCACTCGTGTTAACGAAGTTAGCACGAAGTGAGTCTATAGTATGATAAAATTAACTCCCCTCCACCAAAGTTGATTAGGAGTTAATGAGAAAAGAGAGTATTTACCCTTTGTTCAATTTTGCGATCTCCTCTCTTGGCCTCACTATTTCATTCTAGTGTATGATAGTTGTTCGGTTGTGTGTCTGTGTGTATGTGTGAATCAGAATCAGAATCAGAATCAATGTTTATTGCCCTTTAAAACCAATACAAGGTTTTATATGACACTAATAAAATAACAATAACGGTCATAATAACAGTTTATAAAGTTCAATTACGGAACATTTTTTGTTAAATACTTCTGTTTTTTCTTCTTTCTTTGTACTGGTTGCGCTACTCCTTCAGAGGCTATTGAGGCTATTGTGTGTGTGTGTGTGTGTGTGTTGCGTCCGTAGTCTAATCTCCAAACTTTAACGATGGCATTTTCTCGGGAAATAGAAGGCGTACATTGTTCAAACTTTGCACGCATATTATATGTCTATGCAAGCTTTCAAACAATAATGATTTCAATAATTAAATACTTAAAAACAACACTGTAAACAGATAACAAACAGATAACATTTTAGATTAGTGGGTTAGAGAGTATTCAACAGGCAACATGAGTTAAGAAACTCATCAACACTGAAAGCCTCGATAGCTCATTGGTAGAGTGTCTGTCTGTCATGCCAATGGTTCCGGGTCCGGTTCTCGGCACGGGCACCTTTTTGTTGTTGGTATCCATTAACGATAGGTTCATTTGTACTTGAAAATGTTATTGGCAATATTGTACTTTAGACACCCCCCCCCCTCAATTTTTGTTGTTGTCCCACATGTGCCTGTTCGGGTGAGCCTTGAAGGCTTTGCCTCTTGGGTTTATTTTTTTGTATCTTGATGATTTTGTTTTCAGTATGCCGCAACTTTGTCATTTTGTGCACAAGACTGCAAACAGTTGAGTAAACCTTCCGGGATTAGAGCAATTTGTGACACAAAATGCATGATTATAACAAAGGACACATCAGCCCAAAAGATTGTGACAGAAAGACGGTGAAATCCACAGCCATTAGCGGGCTCAGGGACGGACCAAATGATTCGTAGGGGGGGGGGGGGGGGAGCACAGGCACAGAGAGGCTAGGGAGCAGCATAGGTCCTGGGTTAAAGTGTAATAGCGTTGTGCGCAGGTGGCGAAGCCCCGGGGAAATTGAGCAATTTAGTGATTATTAATCAAAGCCAATAATTGAACAATTTCCTTATTAATTTTGTTATCCTTGAATAAGGTACCTGTTTGGGGCAAAGGGGGGAGGGGGGGGGTCCGGAAACCCTGGGGAAACCCCCTCCAGATCCGCCCCTGGTGCTAGCCAGCCGTGTCTGACTATGACCACCGGTGCAACTGAAAAATCCCCACCCCTCGTCACCCCCTCGCTTGTAATTCTCACTGCTCATGCTCACTAAACCACGGCCTCAACCTGTGAGACTCAAGCCGGCGCAACACACGCGTAAAATCGTACGGGGATGCGACGCGACTGGGTCACGTGAATCACATGATTCACGTGAAATACTTACCGTCTAATGAAAATAATTCTTCCATTTTCGATCACTATTCTCAACTAGTAAACCCAAGACATGAATTTCACGTGAATCATGACTCGCATCGTCAAAATCGCATCGCATTCAGATCCGAATCATATGTGTGTGTAGCAGGCCATTACTTTTTTTTCCCTTTTTTTTTAGCAAAATCAAATCAAATCAAATCAACTTTATTTCAAAAAACCCTGGGGGCACAAGAAAATGAATACACGTCCCATTCACACCTGCGGCATCAAACATTACAAACAACAGCCCAAAAGACCCCATAACAGTACACATCAACATAGTATTACATGGGCTCCAAACAAAAACAACACAACAAAAACACTTTTATTTTTAACAGTACTCATCACCATATAGACAGGCACATTATACCATCATGCACAGATACACCACCATACACACACACACACATATATGCATGCACAACACAGTTGCTGGAATTTCACATATGAATCCTTTTTTTAAACCGCTAATTAACTTATCTCCATTAACAAATATTGACATATGAAACAAGACAAGAAACAATTAGGACATAAACTCAGACATGGTGACCAAGATGTGTGAATAATAGAATTTTTTTTTTAAAAATGTGAATGTGGTATGAGGTACGTGGTATCAACTAAGGTTCAGAACTCTTTTAAAATAACCTTTATGAAACAAACTAAACGACTGAGAGTTCTTTTATTTTTTGACTGAAATAAGGAATTAAACATTATTATCGGCAAAGGTGTAGATTAACGCTCTCCCGCTCAATGTATCGGTTCTGTCCGTGTATCATTGCAAATTGAGCACTTAAACCTCTATGTTTTTCTCTCCAAAATAAACGTTACGGTATGCGTATTACGGCTTACAGGGACTTATTTACAGTGCCCCCGCTGTTTGGAATTCCCTCCCAGTGGATCTCCGCCATGAACCAACTATCTCTACTTTCAAAGCTAAACTCAAGACTCACTACTTTCAACGCTCATTCAATTGGTAAATCTTTCCTCCTTGATCTTGTACCTACTGGGTGAATGATTGGGTAATAATGTCTTGTGTGACTGCGGGTGTATCAGTGAATGGAAGCGCCTTGAGGGTAAATGAATCATAGAAATGCTATCAATTATTATTATTATTATTATTATTATTATTATTATTATTATTATTATTATTTCACACCGGGTTGTATTTTTCGTGACACCGCAAAGCACGGGAAGCAACTAGTGTTCTGGAATGTTGGCCTGGAGTTTGTGGATAAAAGGCGTAACTCTTTCTTCTTCTTTGTTTTCTTTGTGTTCATAAAGGACATGCCTCGCCCTGCTTATTGGCCACTGCAACGACCACTTTTTGCAAGAGATAATGCCCTTGATGGGTGGGGGGGGGGGGGGGGGGTAGACGCTCGAGTATTGACCAAGGAAGGGCATAACTCTCGCCAATAACTCTATTTGAGGCCACTGAATCGATGCCTTTTGCAAGAGTGAATGCCCTTGGTGGGTGGGGGGGGGGGGGGGGGAGACGCTCGAGTACTGACCAAACAAGGCAATAACTCTCGCCAATAACTCTATTTGAGGCCACTGAATGGATGCCAGAGTACTGACCAAACAAGGGAGTAACTCTCGCCAATAACTCTATTTGAGGCCACTGAATGGATGCAAGAGTGAATGCCCTTGGTGGGTGGGTGGGTGGGGGAGATGCTTGAGTACTGACAAAACAAGGGATTAACCCTCACCAATAACTCTTTTTGAGGCCACTGAATGGACGCCTTTTGCAAGAGTTAATGCCCTTGGTGGGTGGGTGGGTGGGGGGAGACGCTCGAGTACTGACCAAACAAGGGGATAACCCTCGCCAATAACTCTATTTAAGGCCACTGAATGGATGCCTTTTGCAAGAGTTAATGCCCTTTTGTGGATACTGACCAACAAGGGATTAACTCTGACCGTCAAGGGCGTTAATAACCCTAGTTGCAGTGGCCAATATACCCACTCTCTCAGCTATGAGATCTAAAAAAACAATAGGACAGGCGGGCTAGTGCCTTCAAATGCCATAGATCCTCCTTTTTTCCTGTTGTTGTTGTTGTTGTTGTTGTTGTTTTTGTTGCTGTTGTTGTTTTCTTTGTCTAGGGACCTTTCCACCCACATAATGACGAACTATCTTCCCACAACATTCACGGGTTTTAAGAGCCGTTGGGATCAAAGAGCCGTGAGGACGTAGAGACCCTGGATTTCTACGCATATCTCCAAGCGAATACAACTGGGACAATGATAATGATTGCCGATCAGAGGCTAACGCTGCCAGCATCTGTCTGTTTCACAACAGCGGTTTCCTTAACCCTTTCACCGCCAAAGTCGCATTTTAGCACCACAGTGGCTTAACACCCATGTCACTAAAAGGCATCAAATCAGGGCCTGTTATCCGAAGACCCTATGTTCTTGATTTTGGGAGGTAAGGATAGGCCTAATGTTATATATGTCACACAGAGGAATTCCCAATATTGCAGATATTTTATTTTCTCTATCCAGTTGACTCTAATGGTATTTTTTTGTTGAAAAATGGCTGGCGGCGAAAGGGTTAAAGGGCCTGCTACACTGCGTACAGTCCGACCTCAATGCGATGCGACTGTGACGAGATTCACGTGAAATGTAGAGTGTAGAGTGACACAGCACAGGGGTAGCGCGTTCGCTTCGTATCAAGTAAACCCGAGTTCGAACCTGGGTACAGGGGATTTTTTTCCTCTCACTTTGCACTAGGCCTTACGGTCTGAACGTGGAGTCTTTCGGATGAGATGATCAACCAAGGTCCCGTGTGCCCATGCACTTAGCATACGTTAAACCCAGTGGCAACGAAAAAGTTGTCATTTTGGTCAAAGTTTACCCACCCACCCTCATCAGTCACACACAAAAACCGCATGCCCAAAAAAAAGAAAAAGAAATTGGGTGGCGCGCCTCTGGCTGCGACGCGCTCTCCAGTTGTGAGCAACCCGAATTTCACAGAGACGCCTCTGTATCCATAAAGTACCTAATACCTAATACCAAATACTTAAAATATTTCCGTCTTTAAAAATAATTTTGCTATTTGGGCTCACTATTCCTACTCAAGTGGTCCTAATACGAATTTCGCGTGAATCATGACTCACATTAGTCAAAATCGCATCGCAATTGAAAGCAAATCGCATGTAGTGTGTCAGGCCCATGACAGGCGCTGACCGCTTGCAAACTTAAAACTCCAATCCGCAGCTGGGCTCAAAAAGGCGTTTTGCCAAAGCCGCAACAAAACGCGTTTCGTTTATCCCACGCTTTGACCGTTGATCTTTCCTGAAATGCTGGCCGTTTCTGCTTCCAGCTACACTGTGGAAGATGATCCCCGAGAGAGTCCTGTCTATATATCAAAGATGCTTTGACGCGGGAAAAAAGACAATCATTCGCAACTTGTGCCAGCCTGGCTTTTTAGGGCATTCCTACAACTAGCTTCTTACCAATAGGGCTTTGTCAGGAGAGAAGAAAGCGTTGTGATAGCCCTCCAGCCACTCTGCGGATGGGGGGGGGGGGGGGGGGGGGGGAGGGCAGAGGGGGGGGGGGGGGGGTCTTATGCGATCGTGTTTGTCTTTGTTTGTTTGTTTGTTAATCTGCGCAACATTATTGTCAATCACTACGTGGAAACGTTCCTTCTTCTTCTTCTTCTTCTTCTTCTTCTTCTTCTTCTTCTTCTTCTTCTTCTTCTTCTTCTTCTTCTTCTTCTTCTTCTTCTTCTTCTTCTTCTTCTTCTTCTTCTTCTGTGTCCCCAGGCCATATGGCCATAATGTGTGAGGTACGTATGTGTCCGGTTTTCAGTTTTCACTGGTCTCCCTGCTGCGCACAGCCAACACATTCCGATTTCGGAGGAGCTCAAAGGAGAAAAACATATTTGGAAGATCTTCTTTTGGAAACAAAAGGCAGGAGAATGGGTCAAAAAGTCAAAAAGATAGTAGATGATAGAAAGCAAAGGAAAAAAAAGGCAGAGTCAAAGAGAGTAGCAGATTCGAGGAAGCTACAAACACAGAACTTCCAGAAGGTGGGGGAACTGTTTTACGAAAGACCCCCCGATATCTCCACGGGGAGGAAACGTTCCAATGTTCCTACAATTGTCTTCTACATGCAGCTGGTGTGTTCCACCAAAGCAACACTAACCTTGTTTACTGTGATTGTAAGAATAGGCCTGGCCTAAAATCTCAATCCTTGCGTAATAAAGTTTTCAAGTGTCAAGTGTCAAGTGACTGTGACATTTGCCTTTTGCACAAATCGTGTCGGGGAAATAAAACCAAAAGCGCAGAAGGCTTCTTATCGTACTCAGTGACATCCCTTGCTAAAAAAAAATTAAAACCTGAAACGGATGCGTCTCACCGAGTAGCTATAACCTTCTGGAGATTGTCTTTGATCGACCTTTGACCATGAGCTAAGGCGAAGACGGGGGGGGGGGGGGGGGGGGGGGAGGGGAGCGCAGCGGGGGAAATCTTGTTGCCATACAAAGGCAACACCCCCCCCTTTTTGGAATAAGACTACCTTGATTGAATTGGCGGCGAACGTAAAGCTAAGACTTCTGTTTCTCCCTAAGACGTCTGTTTGTGTGCGCTTGGGTTTTGCGTGAATTTTGTTTTGTTTTGGCGTGAATGTTTAATATTTGAGCTGTGAACTTATTTATTCACTGCTTATCTTTTACGCGCCACCACAGATGTAATGTGACTTGTTTGACTTGTG
>CM065698.1:28317446-28322446 GCA_017654935.2 Phymorhynchus buccinoides
GAGGACAAATTAAAACAAACAACAACCCCAAACCACAAAACCACCATGAACAGCAACAACAGCAGGAAATAGTTATGAATGGAACATTTCAGTTATTGGCTGGACACCGTCCCTCTGGCCTTAAAGGGGCACCCTGACGGATGAGTGTTTGCAAGAAAATAATAATAATAATAATAATAATAATAATAATAAAGAAAATTTATATAGCGCACATTCCAGGCTAGCTGCTCATGGCGCTTTACAAAAAATACATTTAACCAAATCACATCAATACCCATGCTCGCACGCACACAAGCACACACACTGACGAACATAGCATATCATTTACATGCGCATGCACACATACATACAGTACATGCATACATACATACGTACGTACGTTCGTACATACGTACATACACACAGACACAACACACACACACATCCCCACACACATGCATAAGCACATGCCAGCGCGCGCATGCACACACACACTTTCTGTCTCCCACCTTTCCCATGCCATTCCTCATCCGCACACGCTTTCATTCTCACAATCCGATCATGGTGGACAGAGAATGGTTCATGGTTCAGAGAATAGAGAGGTTTTCAGGTTGGTTTTGAAAACTGACAGGGAGTTGGAATGTTTGAGAGACAGAGGGAGTTTGTTCCAAGTAGCTGGGGTCTGAAAAGAAAAGGATCTCTCGCATAAGTTTTCGTTTTAATTGAGGGAGGCTGTAGAATACGAGAATCAGAAGAAGAACGAAGCTGACGAGATGGAATGTAAGTATGAAGTAGATCAGACAGGTAAGTAGGAGCAGAGCCAGAAATGACAGCAAAGCTAAGAGCAGAAAGCTTGTAGTTGATCCTGCTGGAGATTGGCAACCAGTGCAGAGAGTGCAGAAGGGGAGAAACATGTTCAAGTCATGCAGCATTATTTTGGATTCTTTGGAGTTTGTTGAGAAGGTATTTTGGAAGGCCAGCAAGAAACGCGTCGAGACCACCAGGAAAACACCCTTTACAGAGATCGCAACACTCACTTTGCTCCGGTTTCCTAGAAATCAAACCGTCAAATCGGCGATTCCTCCTTGGCGGACGTGCTGGAAGTCAATTTATTTCACTCAAACAGAAGGCGTGTGCCGTCTCTTTTCTAATGGCCGCCAAATCGTTTTCACGAAATCTTCGCAATACAAGCCTTTTTTTTCTTCTTTAAAAAAAAAATGTTATACAGGTTATCTAAAGGAGTTTCATTCACAACAAAGGAAATAGCTCCAATTGTTTTAGTTTTTTACTGCACTACAAAGAAGAAAACGCTTCAACTGCTCGAGTGGCCTCCACCCACCCCGTCCAAAATGGCTTCTCTCTCCGGCAACTCCGCCAAGGAGGGATCGCCGTTTTGAAGGTTTGATTCATAGGAAACCAGAGCAAAATGAATGTTCCGATCCTTGAAAAGGCTGTCTTTCTGGTGATCTCGACGTGTTTCTTGCAAAAACTCATCCGTCAGGGTGCCCCGTTATTAAGGATTGAAACCCTTTCATCGCCTCTGTCGCCTCTTGACACCACAATGATTGAACACACATGTCACTAAAAGACATCAAATTAGGGTCTGTTATCTAATGACCTTATGTTCTTAATTTTAGGAGGTAAGAATAGGCCCTATTTTATGGATGTCAGAAAGGAATCCCAAATATTTCGGATGAAATCTTTTCTCTACCCAGGTAAGTTTAATGGAAAATTTTGGTTGAAAAAATGGCTGGCGTTGAAAGGGTTTAAAAGTTAATGCATTAGAAATGCAGAATAATTGAGTTTCATGAAACGTTTGTATCCAAATGCCATGCATTGAACATCTTTATCAAAACCAGTGTGTATGCGTGCGCTGACACTCATATGTGTGTGTGTGTGTGTGTGCGTGTGTGCGCGCGCGCGCGAGTGTGCGTGTGCATTGTGTGCATGCGCGAAGGATGAACGCGGGGGTAGTAAAGGTAACTGAACAAACTTTGATATGATCAATTAAACAGTGAATTTGTAACTGTACATATTAAGACTGTTAAGCAGTTAGGTCTTTCTCCTTCTAAGTGTTCTAGTAGGTTCATGCGCCCTCCAAGTTCCGTCGCGATTTATCGTCAGAAGTGGCGTCTGCGACGTATATCGACAGAAACAGAAAGACTTTACATGGATTTTTAAAAAACTTCTTGAAAGCTGTTTTTTGGGTGTGTTTTTTTTTCGTAAACCCTATCACATTAACAACGATTCCTTTCTGGATTATCTCCACCTCCTTAGCTTTCATCATCCGCTAAAGGGCCAGCCACACGTCAGCTGATATCGTACGTGACTACGATGCGATGCGATCACGTGGTCTCCAAGAACGAATGTGATTCGCGCGCGCTTCGAGATCACGTGATCGAATCGTCTCGTACAGTCGTACGATTCCAGCTGACGTGTGGCTGGCCCTTTAGATAAACACTGAACACTGACAAACTTTATTTAGCAAGGATAAAGCAAACAATGGAAGCAAGTTTCAAACTCATTCTATCGTATTTGATATGTCTGGATTTCGAATAAATATAGGCTTACATTTAATGGAAATTTAAAAAATCCGAATGACAACAAAATGGACAAACAGGAAAGGAATAATGACGGATAACCTTACCAATTAATGTTTATTGTTGTTGTTATTGTTGTTGTTAATGGTTTTGTTATACTTTGTTTTGTTTCCCCCCCCCCCCCCCACCCCCCCCCCCCCCCCCCCCCCCCCCCCCCCCCCCCCCCCCCCCCCCCCACACACACACACCCCGCTCCCCATTACACTCAAAAATAGTTTTGCTTGTTTTATAGAAGAAAAACAACACACACCACATTGAAATATACTTCTTCTTTACTTGTATAATTGTTGTTTGTTTTACATTTTGTTGTACATTTGGTGTTTCAATTGTTGATTCATTTTTCCCCTGCACGTAAAGGTGGACCCTGATGGATGGGTTTTTGCAAGAAATAGCCTTTTCAAGGATCGAAAAACTCACTTTGCTCTGGTTTCTTAGAAATTAAACCGTCAAAACGGCGATTCCTCCTTGACGGAGATGCCGGAGAGAGAAGCCATTTTGGATGGGGTGGGTGGAGGTCACTCTTTGTGGTTGAAGCGTTTTCTTTTTTTGTAGTGCAGTAAAAAAAAAAAGCAGCTAATTCCTTTGTTGTGAGCGAAACTCCTTTAGATAAACTGTATAAAATTTAAATACAAATAAATAAAAAGGCTTGTATTGCGAAACGTTCGTGCAAACGATTTGGTCTGAACACAGGCGGCCATTTGAAAAGAGACGGCAAACGCCTTCTCTTTGGGTGAAAGAATTTGACTTCCAGCACTTCCGCCAAGGAGGAATCGCCGATTTGACGGTGTTATTTGTAGTAAACCAGAGCAAAGTGAGTGTTGTGATCTTTGTAAAGGGTGTTTTCCTGGTGATCTCGACGTATTTCTTGCAAAAACACTCATCCGTCAGGGTGCCCTTTTAAGGGATTAGCTTTATTTCTTTTCTCTTTCTCACACATGGAAATGGAATTATCCCCTTTATATTCTCCACTTGATTTACACCGTGATTTTTGTTTTAATTCGTGATACTTGTCTGTCTAAAACAAGGGGGGAAACCAGACACAATAATTATATGATTCAATTCTCTGTGTCTGCCACTCCAGACCCAGGCTCTTATTTTGAGTTGACTGACTGGTCGCATCGGAAATTGTGTAGACAAAGAGGGTACAGTTACTATTAAAACTTTTAATTTGCCAAATAATAAAAGCATTTATTTGTATATCTGTCTTTCTGTCTCTCTCTCTCTGTCTGTCTGTTTGCCTCTCTCTCTCTCTCTCTCTCTCTCTCTCTCTCTCTCTCTCTCTCTCTCTCTCTCTCTCTCTCTCTCTCTCTCTCTCTCTCTCTCTCTCTCTCTCTCTCTCTCTCCTCTCTCTCTCTCTCTCTCTCTCTCTCTCTCTCTCTCTCTCTCTCTCTCTCTCTCTCTCTCTCTCTCTCTCTCTCTCTCCCTCTCTCTCTCCTGTGAACTCTCTGCCGATGATACTTCCATCCATTCTAACCATTCGGACATAAAACAGTTATCCATTAAGCTTCAAGAAAATGTTAACCTGTTTAATGGATTGGACAGAAGCTAATCACATGTGCTTAAATGAAGATGGCAACATTCTGAACCTTTGCTAAAGACCAACAGATAGCTATAAGAATTGGCGTAGACGTTATTATTTCCTTCGAATAAAAACAACAACAAAAAACCCAACTACGATTGCCATAACCACCATTGTCCTTTCATCTTTGTTTTGTATACTAAATGTCAATCGCAAGACGAATTTATTATAACATAACAGCACGACTAATGTCATTACTCTTTGAAATGTCAAAATAAATATTTCTACAACGACATCGTGTCATTTAGCTCCAGCCTGTTGTTTTAGTGTCCACTTTGTTTTTGAGTAGTGTTCACCCTCAAAATGTCAGGTTGAAACAACCCAAACTTCTTCAATTCGAAACAAGCATTAACATTTTGTGTAACTTCACTTTCAAAGTAAAAGGGACTACTTCTGTATATTTTTTGTTTGTTTGTTTGCTTGTTTGTTTTTAAAGCACGACAAATAAACAAACAAACAAACAAACAAACGCAACAACGAGTTTAACCGTTTCACCGCCAGCCATATTGGATCCAAAAATGTCCATTAAATTTACCTGGGTAGAGAACAAAATCCATCTGCAGTATTGGGGATTTTTCTGTGACATGCATAAAATAAGGTCTATCCTTACTTCCCAAAACTAAGACAATAGAATATTTGAATAATAATAGACCCCAATTTGATGCCTTTTAGTGACATAGGTGTTAAATCACTGTGGTGCTAAAATGGGACTTTGGCGGTGAAAGGGTTAAAAAACAGTACACCATATAGAAATGAGACCAATAATTACGAGTTTATTATTTCCGTTAAAATGTGGTGTGTGTGTGTGTGTGTGTGTGTGTGTGTGTGTGTGTGTGTGTGTG
>CM065698.1:28329946-28332446 GCA_017654935.2 Phymorhynchus buccinoides
GTTATGCTCCTAACCAAGAAATAGTTCGGCCCAGCAAATCCGACTTCGGCTGGTGGCAATCTTTTTGAAAAGTGTTTCTTGAAATAAAAGGCAGAAGAATGGACCGGTAAGGCAGATGTAGATGACAGTAAACAAATGGACAGGCAGAGTCAAAGAGAGTGATATATTAGAAGTTACAAGCACATAACTTTCAGAAGGTGGGGGAACTATTTATACAAAATAGCCCCCGGTATATCCCCACGGGAGGGGGGTGGGGTGGCTCTTCTATACTTCACAGTGTTTTTTTCATTATCATTTTTTTCTTATTTTGTTAGGCGGCCATCTTGGATTGTTTTCATGACAACCGGATGTTATAACGAATTTGAAAAAACCCGATTTGGGGATGTTGTTTAAGAGGGCACTTTATTTCGATGCAACAAATCCATATCACAATCAAGCTTTAAAGGGGCACACTGACGGATGAGTTTTTGCAAGAAACACGTCCAGAGCAGCAGGAAAACACACTTTACAGAGATCGCAACACTCACTTTGCTCTGGTTTCCCAACAACCAAGCCGTCAAAAAGTCGATTCCTCCTTGGCGGAGGTGCTGGAAGTAAAATTCTTTCACCCAAAGAGAAGGCGTTTGCCGTCTCTTTTTGAATGGCCGCCTGTGTTTAGACCAACTCTTTTCGCACCTTTTTTTTCTTCTTTTTTAAAAATTTTATACAGTTTATCTAAAGGAGTTTCGCTCACAACAAAGGAAATAGCTCCTTTTTCTTTTACTGCACTACAAAAAAAAAGAAAACGCTTCAACCACAATGAGTGACCTCCCCACCCACCCCATATAAAATGGCTACTCTCCCCGGCATCTCCGCCAAGGAAACATCGCCGTTTTTACGGTTTAATTTATAAGAAACCAGAGCAAAGTGAGTGTTCTGATCCTTGAAAAGGCTGTCTTACTGGTGATCCCGACGTGTTTCTTGCAAAAACTCATCCGTCCGAGTCCACCTTTAATACAAATATAAAACCAATAACATTACTGTAATATGTTTTTTGGCCTTAATTAAAGCAACCTACATTGATCTCGCACGTATGGCATACATACAAGCATGTGCACGTGCGCACACACAGACACATCTTCATCTTCTTTGCTCGCTCAGACAGTTTCCTGTCATATGAGCATAGATGCGTCATGCTGCGGTTATGCGCCCAACTAAGAAATACAAAGGCCCAGCATATCCGACTTCGGCTGAAGAAAACTTGGTCAGAATTTAAAGAAAAAAGAAGGCAGGAGAATGGACAAGATAAAAACAAATGTTTAAAAAAAAAAAATCAGATGAAGTAAGCAAAGCGAAAAGGTCAAAGAGAGTGACAGATTAGAGGGAATTACAAGCACAGAACTTTAAGAAAGTGGGGGAACTATTTTTACGAAAGACCCCCCGGTATCCCCACGTGGGGACACATACACATATACATTAAAAAAAAATGCAGTATTACAAAACGTGTCAAAACAACGATGTTCTTATCGATGAATACACAGGGTGTAACCCAAAAGGGCGCATTTTGGCAAATTACGATTTGGGCGCATAGCCCAAATGAGCGCGGGTGGTCGTATCCCATATGAGCGCGTATCTATCCTACAAGGCCGATATACGTATGTCCCAAAAGAGCGCATCTCAATCATAATTCTTTAATTTGAATATCTACGAGAAAACACAGCACATACAATAATTCCATTTCATGAAATCACCGCTTTTTCTTTAACGCCTGACGCATTGACGTGAGTGTGTATGATTTCCCTTAAATTCCCTTTCCATTAAATTCCCTAACCCTAGCCCTAACCCTAACCCCAACCCCTAACCCTAACCCTAACCCTAACCCTAACCCTAACCCAAGAAAAAGTGTTTGCATTGACGTGAGTGTGTTATTTCCCTAACGTGGCGATGTGTTGAATCGTGGACACGCGCGCTTATGGGATACGAGAATCTGCTACTATCATTCTGCTAATAGACTAGAAAACACGCGCTCATATGGGCCATCAAAAACGCGCCTATATGGGCTATAAAACGCGCTCATATGGGCGCGCTCTATTTATGGGCTATGCGCTATACACAGTATGGAAAGGCTAGGGGAAGACGCCCACCCCAATTATCTCATGAAATAAAGAAACTTTCAGTCAAATTTGCCCATGAGACGAATGCTAGACATTAACGCTCGTCTCATGGGCAAAATGAGACTGAAATTTGCTTCATTTCATGAGATAATTGGGGTGGGCTTCTTACCCGCCCATGCGCTTTTTGCCCCGTCTTCCCCTACTTAGGGATAGTAAGTGAATATAGGCCTAGGTGTGAAACATACAAGAAGAAGAAAATGAAAGAAGAAAGAATTGAAAATGGAAGAGAAGCAAAAAGCGAGACGGGGACATAAATTTAAGCATACATATTTGGTTTCTGAAGAAGACATTACAGGGACACCCTGACGGATGCGTTTTTGCAAGAAACACGTCGAGGTCACCAGAAA
>CM065698.1:28337446-28347446 GCA_017654935.2 Phymorhynchus buccinoides
AGCACACAAGCACTTTTCCATCACACACTGACACAAACACATTGATAGTATTGTCGTGGGATGCTATGGCTTTTTATCCTTTAAAAAGAGAGAGAAACTTGAAAACTTGAACTTTATTTTTCAAGGATAAAGATTTTAGGCAACGCCTAGTCTTCCAATCTGTCCTTGGTACATATACGAACATAGAATACAAACATGGCAAGGCATGATATTACACATACAGATTTGAACATAAAGGTATCACCTTTGTACATATATATATATATATATAGAGAGAGGCGCTGTATACATGATCTGAGTGTGCGTGCGCGCGCATGTGAGTTTGTGCGATTGTACGCGCCCGTGCGCATATCCTTCCTTCCTTCGATAGAGCGACCACAGTCACTTTTGACTATTCCGTCGCTGTTCCTTTAGGGGCATCTACGGAAATGTGCCCCACTGAGGTACTACTGAGAAGACGAAAATTGACAGTAGAAGAAGAAGACGGAAAGCCTGACCCAGCCAGCCAGGTTCTGCTGATCGGCCCCTAAAGTGATGCCGCGCCAAGCGAGAGAATGACCCACCCAGCCATGTCCCACTAATCGGGCCCCAACGAGATGCCGCGCCATTGGGGAAATTTAAAAAAAAAAGAGGTGGGTGAGTCATTGTGATTTGGAGACCCGGGACACGAAGGTTCTCAAGCTTCCCCGCCTCAACAGCCTGCTCCGGGAAGGTTGTTCCACGCCTTGATGGTACGTTGGCAGGAAACAAGCATGTCTGTATTGCGTGTGGCAGTAGGTCTGGGCCAGTTGCTTTGATTAGTGTGGGCTCGACGATGGCGTTGTGGTGCCGGGGTTAGTTTGTCTGTCGTGGCCTTCATGGTAACGAGTTCGTGATGGAGTCTATGCATCATGACGATTCTTGCTGTTTCTCTTCACATATGTATCAAATTGAGATGTGTAGGAAATATCGTATGATATGTTTTTGTTCCTTGAACCTGTTTCTAGGGGCTAGAGGCCTAAATGAAATAAACCGTTGTTCATTGTTCATTGTTCTTCATATGTGTATCTGTAATGGTTTGTGGTTCTTCTACCCCCTACACACACACACACACACACACACACACACACACACACACACACACACACACACACACACACACACACACACACACACACACACACACACACACACACACACACACACACACACACACACACACACACACACACACACACACACACACACACACACACACACACACACATACACACATACACACATACACACATAAATACACACCACATTATATGCTTCTCTTTTCTCTTTCGTTTTTCTATGTCCTTAACCAGTGTAGTTTTATGTTTCGTGCATGCATGTTTGATTTATGCTTCTGTTTACAGATGGCTTGATAGAAAGAAAAAAGCATGTATGCTTGCTTATTGAATGTCAATCTGTAAATAAAATGTTGACTTGACTTGACTTGACATACACACATACAGACACACACACGCACACACGCACGCACACGCACACGCACACGCACGCACACACGCACACGCACGCACGCACACGCACACGCACACACACGCACACACACACACACACACACACACACACACACACACACACACACACACACACACACACACACACACACACACACACACACACACACACACACACAACACACACACACACACACACACACACACACCACACACACACACACACACACACACACACACACACACACACACACACACACACACACACACACACACACACACACACACACACACACACACACACACACACACACACACACACACACACACACACACACACACACACACACACACACTACCACTACCCCTACCCCCCCCCCCCCCCCTCAAGTGCAAAGCTAAGAAAGCAGAGTGTGGGCGGGTAGGGGATAGCATTGAGGCGACAATCGATGAGACAGCTTTGTAGTTCACGTGTCAGTTGGCCCCCACGATCATGTCACCAAGGGAAGTAATTTACCTGCTAAAAATAGCACGGTTGGTTTCTCTCTCTGAAGCTGACTTTTGGGATTTCTGTTTCTGAAGTGCGCGCGCGTGTGTGTGTGTGTGTGTGTGTGTGTGTGTGTGTGTGTGTGTGTGTGTGTTGTGTGTGTGTGTGTGTGTGTGTGTGTGTGTGTGCGTGCGTGTGTGTGCGTGCGTGCGTGCGTGTGCGTGTGCGTGCGTGCGTGCGTGCGTGCGTGCGTGCGTGCGTGTGCGTGCGTGCGTGCGTGCGTGCGTGCGTGCGTGCGTGCGTGCGTGCGTGCGTGCGTGCGTGCGTGTGAGAGAGAGAGAGATAGAGATAGAGATAGAGAGATAGAGATAGAGATAGAGAGTTGCTTTGTATATGCGTTGTTGCTGGTCTGTCCTTAAAAAACCCATTTAAGTTAAATACTATTTTTGCTATCTACTTGATGAATAATTGATTGTAAAGCGCTTTGGGCTCATTTGAGGTAAAGCGCTATATAAATGTATTACTTACTTACTTACTTAACAAAAAGTACCTGTACATACGGGGAGGCATCAATGCAGATTTGGATAAGTTATACGGAGAAATATTATGCAGTAGTAATCGAGGGGAGTGAATATTATGAATAGAATGTAATAGTAGAAAGGGTACGAAAGAATCAATCGGGAATGAATGAAATAGAAATCGTTAATTTTCTGGCATTCCCTCTTTAGAATAAGGGACATAGCCGTGTTGCAAAGTCATGATACTCGATAGATTGCATTTCGTCAACATTATGTAAGCTCTCGAAATAAAATAATCATGGAACGCTTCGTATTAACAATGAAAGCAATGTTACTAAAGGGCAAAGAAACATTCTCTTTCTCCCCCCTCTCTCTGTGTCTGTCTTTCTCTCTCCCTCTCTCGCTGTCTGTCTGTCTGTCTGTCTGTCTGTCTGTCTGTCTCTCTCTCTCTCTCTCTGTCTCTCTCTCTCTCTCTCTCTCTCTCTCTCTCTCTCTCTCTGTCTCTCTCTCTCTCTCTCTCTCTCTCTCTCTCTCTCTCTCTCTCTCTCTCTCTCTCTCTCTCTCTCTCTTCTCTCTCCCTCTCTCGCTGTCTCTCTCTCCCTCTCTTTACAAACAACTAATTCGTTTGGTTTATTCTTTTGAGTGTGTGTCTCCCCCCCCCCCCCCTCTCTCTCTCTCTCTCTCTCTCTCTCTCTCTCTCTCTCTCTCTCTCTCTCTCTGTCTCTTTCTCTCTCCCTCCCTCTCTTTACAAACAACTTGTTCGTTTGTTTTATTCTTTTGAGTGTGTGTGTGTCGCTCTCTCCCTCTATCTCTCTCTCTCTGTCTCAATCTCTTTCTTTCCTTTTTCTTTTTTAGCAGCCAAATCCCTTTAAAACTACACCGATTCCCTTTCAACAAACTCGATGGAAATCAGAACCCAGGGGAAAATGCCAGGAAACAGGTAATTCTCTGTGTTGAAAACGATGGCTTCAAAACTTTACCGAACCAACTTACTTCTGATCTGCGTGTGTTCTGGCGAAACGTACAAAGCAACACGTTAAATCCCTAACTCGTGTTCTTCTGACTGGCGTTTGTTTTGTACAATGCTTTACTTCGTGTCAGGCAAAACAGAAGCTTATGTCATTCTTGGAAATGAATGCAAAGGGGGTGGGTGGTGGTGGTGGTGGGTGGGGTGGGTGGGTGGGGGGGGGGGGGTATTCCTGGAAAGGTAGACCAAGAGATGTATTATAACTTTGTTGTGCAGCACCATGCTACACGGAGCAAATAGCAACCATCGCCTCCGACAGAAGACTAACAAACAAACAAACAA
Source organism: Phymorhynchus buccinoides (assembly GCA_017654935.2). Taxonomy (NCBI): domain Eukaryota; kingdom Metazoa; phylum Mollusca; class Gastropoda; order Neogastropoda; family Raphitomidae; genus Phymorhynchus; species Phymorhynchus buccinoides. The sequence goes on from CM065698.1 coordinate 28,341,248, forward strand.
CAACAACAGGAGCAAGAAACAACCAAAGAAAGAAGGAAGGAAGGAAGGAAGCAAATAAATAAACGTACAGCAAAAGCATTCGACAGGACATAGAGAAAACAAGAACTTTGTCTCTGCATTCAGACAGACAGACAGACAGGCAGTTAGATGGATATAGATAGATATATAGATATATAGATAGCTGGATAGACAGATAGATAGATGGATAAATAGATATATAGATATATAGATATATAGATACATAGATAAACAGATAGATAGATAGGTAGATAGATAGATAGATAAACAGATAGATAGATAGGTAGATATATAGATAGATAGATAGATAGATAAACAGATAGATAGGTAGATATATAGATAGATAGATAGATATATAGATAGATAGATATATATATAGATAGATAGATAGATAGATAGATAGATAAATAGATATATAGATATATAGATACATAGATAGATAGATACATAGATAAACAGATAGATAGATAGGTAGATAGATAGATAGATCGATCGATCGATCGATCGATAGATAGATAGATAGATAGATATATATATAGATAGATAGATAGATAGATAGATAGATAGATAGATAGATAGATAGATAGATAGATAGATAGATAGATAGATAGATAGATAGATAAACAGATAGATAGATAGATATCAGAACATTAAAAAAGAAAACACAACAAGTAGAAATAACTGTAAAAGGAACATTTTTATTAAAAGCAGATATTTCGAGCCATGACTGCTCTTTGTCCATACTGGTCTCCACATGTCAGTACAAAGTCTACAGATAGATAGATAGATAGATAAACAGATAGATAGATAGATAGATAGATAGATAGATAGATAGATAGATAGATAGATAGATAGATAGATAGATAGATAGATAGATAGTATGAAAGCGAAATCTCAGCGAATAGCTCAGCTCCATACCCCTAATCTGAAGGACTGAAAAGTTGGTGCATTTGAAATGCAGAATAATTTGCTTTGATCAAACCTTTCTGTGTCCAATGTCTGTTCACAAATACAGAAAGGTTTTATCAAAGCAAATAGATGGATATATAGATATAACCAGAGCGCCAAGACGCTAAATCACCAACCGCGCGGCAGCGTTTTCGGCTCCAGTGACCTTGACCTTTGACCCATGACCTTCATTATCGAACTTGGCCTATATCTTCCTACCACCTATCCGCATGCAAACTTTGAGCACCCTAAGTCCATCCGTTCAAACGCTAGAGAGGATACAAACATACAAACATATAAACATACAAACATACAACTAGAGCGTTAAGACGCTAAATCACCAACCGCGCGGCAGCGTAATTCGGCTCCAGTGACCTTGACCTTTGACCCATAACCTTCATTATCGAACGTGGCCTAGATCTTCCTATTACCTACCCGCATGCAAAATTTGAGCACCCTATGTCCATCCGTTCAAACGCTACAGAGGATACCGCGCGGCAGCGTTATTCGGCTCCTGTGACCTTGACCTTTGACCCATAACCTTCATTATCGAATTTGGCCTAGTTCTTTGTACTACCTACCCGCATGCAACATATGAGCACCCTAAGTCCATCCGTTCAAACGCTAGAGAGGATACAAACATACATACATAGTCCGCCTCAGACACGAGTGAAAACATTACCAATTCGCTCTCTACGATCGCGGTTGGTAATTATAAGTGAGAGAGGCAGATATGAAAAAACCCCACCTCACAAGATATATTTGTCTTTATGCGTGCGAAAGAGAAGCCAAGAGAAGAGAATGAGAGAGGGCGAGAGGGAGAGAGAGAGAGAGAGAGAGAGAGAGAGAGAGAGAGTCAAAGTCAAAGTCAAAGTCAAAGTCAAAAAAATGTTTTAATTGTTTAGGCCTCTGGCCCATTAACAATTGGCAATGGTGGGGGAAGGGACCGAAAACCATAATCGAATTTGATTTAACGTAGCATCCGTTATCCGATTGTCATCAAAACATGGAATCCATATTATGGAATTTAAGCAAAGGCATCCAGCCTGTTGGAGTTCAGTCACAACAACACTGATGTGTCCACGAACATGGACTGTCACGTATTTCCATCTGCACCAGTCGTGTTGCCCGGGTGGTCTTCTTTCCTTCGCCTGAAACTCCGCACCACTGTCCTCAGTTCCAGGACGTCCTGTTTGGCATCCGACAAGAGGTATGACATGCCAGATGCGTCGATCATGATGCTAGATGCGTCAATGCTAGATGCGTCGATGGTAGATGCGTCGATGGTAGCTGCGTCGGCAAACCGTTCAGTGGTAGGCTTATCATTCCCATTCGTTTCAGTAGTTTCATCTGGCCCCTTGATTTCCGTGTTGTTGCCCATCATTGAGAGAGAGAGAGAGAGAGAGAGAGAGAGAGAGAGAGAGAGAGAGAGAGAGAGAGAGAGAGAGAGAGAGAGAGAGAGAGAGAGAGAGAGAGAGAGAGAGAGAGAGAGGAGAGAGAGAGAGAGAGAGAGAGAGAGAGAGAGAGAGAGAGAGAGAGAGAGAGAGAGAGAGAGAAGAGAGAGAGAGAGAGAGAGAGAGAGAGAGAGGAGAGAGAGAGAGAGAGAGAGAGAGAGAGAGAGAGAGAGAGAGAGAGAGAGAGAGAGAGAGAGAGAGAGAGAGAGAGAGAGAGAGAGAGAGAGAGAGAGAGAGAGAGAGAGAGATGCAGATGAAGAAACTTCTGACTCTCATCTGAATGTATGTCGCAGACGTGCTACAATCATAATATGTGGTTAACCATTTCAACGCCAAAGTCACATTTTAGCACCACAGTGATTTAACACCTATGTCACTAAAAGGCATCAAACTGGGGTCTATTGTCCAAAGACCCTATTGTATCAGTTTTGGGAGGTAAGGATATACCTTATTTGATATATGTCACAGAAGAATCCCCAATACTACAGATGGATTTTGTTCTCTACCCAGGTAAATTTAATGGGAACTTTTGACTGAAATATGGCTGGCGGTGAAAGGGTTAAACATAGAGAACACCTTTTTTTTGTTCCCATAGATGAAATGGTAAGTTAATAACTACACTGTTTGCGTACTTATTGCATTGATTATCTCTTAAATTATCCCCCCCCCCCCCCCCCCCCCCCCCCCCCCCTCTACTCAATGTCCGTCTAATAAAACAAAATTCTGTGACACAGTTAGATAAGAGGATTTGATACTCTCGAACAGCGTTGCGAGTTTAGAAAATACATACATCTGTATCGTTAGAAATTCGGGACTTCCCTGGAGTTGCACTGCCTCCGGGCATTGCCTCCAGGATAGTTCCCACCATCTTTATATCTACTAATGTCCCATAGGTGTCTGTTTCAGACCGGAGGACGTTACACGGATTTTCACGTTGCGAGTTTAGGGATTAATGTTTTTTTAATTTTTGTTGTTTTGCCTTACTTTTGTTTTGCAAAATATTCATGATCTTGGATATATGTCTTGGATATATGTCTGATCTCTTACATAAGTTTACGAGCCAGCATGACCAGGGTTCGTTATTGCTTTTGTTTTTGCTGTTGTTGCAAAAGCAGACATCTTTAAAATGAATATAATTTGTTCCTTACTTGTTGCGAAGGCTTAATGTCTCTATTTATTTGAAAGTTTCAAAGTACAACCCACCCCCTCACCCAATCGTTTTTACTCGTTTCCTCGTTTTACTTGTAAGCAAAATATAGCAAGCGCATACATGTACCCTTAGTAGCCTTAACCCTTTCCGTACACCATGGGTGTGTTTGCACCCATACTTTTACTTTTTGCTTCATATTTTCAAAACCCGTTCATTGAATCCTGCTGAAATTTGACGACTTTGTCTATGAAAGATTCGAGCATCTGCACCCTTAATATCAAGCATTTGCGTTGCAAAACAAGCGAGTAAATAAACAACAAATTCGTCATTTAATATGTAGGGACACTTCAAAACACTGAAAGGTAGAAAGGTACTAAAAGGACTTAAGTGCTTGATATGCATTTACTGAACAGATGGAGCTGTACTTAATTTGGGGGGTATACCAATTGCGCGCCTTGTACGAAAGCGCGACCATAGTGTCATACATTTCTGACATACCAATTGCGCGACCGTGGCATATACCAATTGCGCGACGCATCGTAAACTTTTGCCTTACACATACTAGCCGTTAATACAAACACAAGAATGGTAAAATAGACAAATACAGTGAGAGAGAGAGAGAGAGAGAGAGAGAGAGAGAGAGAGAGAGAGAGAGAGAGAGAGAGAGAGAGAGAGAGAGAGAGAGAGAGAGAGAGAGAGAGAGAGAGAGAGAGAGAGAGAGAGAGAGAGAGAGATGAGAGAGAGAGAGAGAGAGAGAGAGAGAGAGAGAGAGAGAGCGAGAGAGAGAGAGAGAGAGAGAGAGAGAGAGAGAGAGAGAGAGAGAGAGAGAGGAGAGAGAGAGAGAGAGAGAGAGAGAGAGAGAGAGAGAGCGAGCGAGAGAGAGAGAGAGAGAGAGAGAGAGAGAGAGAGAGAGAGAGAGAGAGAGAGAGAGAGAGAGAGAGAGAGAGAGAGAGAGAGAGAGAGAGAGAGAGAGAGAGAGAGAGAGAGAGAGAGAGATCTTTATTGTGGTACAAGTATTAAATTTCAGTAATAATTTCAGTAGTAAATCTGTTTTATGTGTGATCGTGTGTGTTCGCGCATTAGGTATATAACATGGTCGCGCAATTGGTATGTCAAAATCGGATGACACCATGTTCGCGCTTTCGTAAAAGGCGCGCTAATGGTCTGTAACCTTAATTTGATTATCGTGAGCCCAGAAAAGCCAGGGGCCTTTTGAACCAGATATCAGAATAACACATAACGGCAATTGGTAATACCATAAAGCCAGCTAACAATACATTATTGCACGAGGTGTGTTCGAACGCATCTGGAGTCCTTTTTCTTCTGAAGGAAAGAGTAGTAGATCTATCTCCCTCTCGCTTCCTCCCCCCCCCCCCCCTTCCCCCCCCCCCCCCCCCCCCACCCTCCCCCCCCCCCCCCCCCCCCCCCCCCCCCCCCCCCCCCCCCCACATCAAACCCTCACCTAAAGTGTTTGGATGATCGCTTAGCTTGTTGCCAGTGCCTTGAGAAATAAGTACCTCCCGTGAAATAAGTACCCTTCGCATTCGCACTAGAACCCATTTTTATTTCATGTGAAATGTAAGCCAACTATTATTATAAAGATTGAGATTTAAGTGCTCAATCTACACGGAAAGAACTAAGAAACAGAGCGGAAAGGTGTACATCTACATCTTTGCTGATAAATCGATGTACAAAGCCATGCCACTTAGTGGCGGACGAAATAAACAACCACCCATGCAAACAAAAGTAAATAATGATAAATATTAGAAAAGTATCACTGACTTCTGAATATTTAGTATTTAGTGATGAGTCCTCTGTTCTTCCTGCATGCCGCAAAGATGACTCTGAATTTATATTCAGGGGCGAATCTTTCCCAAACATCAAACGATTCGAATGAGGAAAGGGTATTTATTTCATGGGTGAGGTATTTTATGCGACACCGGACTGTGTGATGTTATTGTTGCCCATTCTGGCATATCTTATTCTGACAAACATTGCTTTGGAACTGATAAAGGGAAATTCTGCATCACGTACGCGACAACAACGCCCGACAACGACAAAGAATCTTTTCAATTTGTGTACGTGTCGTATTAAAGGGGCACCCTGACGGATGCTGTTTTTTGCAAGAAACACGTCGAGATCGCCAGGAAAACACCCTTTACGGAGATCGCAACACTCACTTTGCTCTGGTTTCCTAGAAATCAAACCGTCAAATCGGCGATTCCTCCTTGGCGGAGGTGCTGGAAGTCAAATTATGTCAATGAAAGAGAAGGCATGTTCTAATGGCCGCCTGAGTTTAGACCAAGTCGTTTGCACGAAATGTCCGCAATACAAGCCTTTTTATTTTTAATTTGTTTTCTGTTATACAGTTTACCTAAAGGAGTTTTGCTCACAACAAAGGAAATAGTTCTATTATTTTTTGTACTGCACTACAAAGAGGAAAAAGCTTCAATCACTCTCCACCCACCCCAACCAAAATGGCTTCTCTCCCCGGCATCTCCGCCAAGGAGGAATCGCCATTTTGACGGAGCAAAATGAGCGTTCCGATTCTTGAATAGGCTGTTTTTCTGGTCATCGCGACGTGTTTCTTGCAAAAACTCAACCGTCATGGTCCACCTTTAAGGTTAAT
>CM065698.1:28349946-28354946 GCA_017654935.2 Phymorhynchus buccinoides
ACACACAATAACAGCAAACAAAAAGAATACGTATATCAACCTCGAAATCGGTATGTATTTTTTAATTTTAATTCACATAATGAAACAATTGTAATTAGGTGAACTCCTTTCGCATTTTCATTCACGTTCGATCGAAGCCTTGTTTTGGAGCATGTGTGAGACGCATTCTAATCATTTCCAACAAAAATGACTGCTACTACAAATCACAAGAGGCAACTGCTGCTATTCTAAACAAGCGCGAAATCGCAATAGTTTGTGGCACGCGGTCTATTTTTACCACTCCAATCATGAGTCACCTCCCCTGGCTTTTCAATAATTTTAATCTGTAAACCAGGGACGGTATTCACGTTGAGATAGCATGAGACTTAGCATGATGCTAACTTAGAAGCTCTTCCAATGTCCTATAGGATTTAATAGGACTTTTGGAAGAGCTTCTAAGTTAGCATCATGCTAAGTCTCATGCTATCTCGACATGAATACCGTCCCAGAATGTTATCTCTGCACCATTTCGTAACTTTTTATATCTTTCGGAAAACATTTAAAACTATGTATCCTACTTATACTCATCGAAAGAAGCACCGCATACTCGTCGTGTCTGTTGTAGTGTCTGTATTACGTATGTTTATTATTTTGTACGCTTTTTTAAAATACATCATTTTAAAGAGCGGCCTCAATTAATTATGAAGTGTAGCCTCGATAACATCAGTAGCGATGCCATAGCCGATGAGGTGTAACCGAGGCGTGGTTACCGCTACACCTATCTGCAGTAATAAAAAATCGTGACTTTACTGGTTTCGTACTGCCTCTGGGCATTGCCTCCAGTATTGTTCCCACCATATTTGTATTTACAAATGTCCCATATGTGTCTGATTCAGACCAAGAGGACGTAAAACACCATTTTCGACGTGTAGCCTCGATTTGAAGTGCGACAATTTTGTCAAAATGTGCGACAGTTTTGGACCGACAGACAAACAGACAGACCGACCGACAAAGTGAGTTATAGGTTTGTGGCTTGAGCCACAAACAAAAAGCTCAGCTGGAATTTGTTTACATACCAACAGGCGCACCCCTAAAGGGACAGACACACTGCATACCATATGATCCGACTGTGACATTTGTGAGGCTCGAATCTCGTAAAAATGGAAATGAATCTGATGTAATCCTATTATTGGTATTGTTCACAATATTGTGTAGTACCCCGTACACGAGGTTGAAGAAGTATTTGGTTTTTTATTTTTAGTATTAGGCATTTTATGTAATTGTGATGAAAGTCCCCCACGAGGTTGAAGAAGTATTGCGTTTTTATTGTTAGGGGGGGGCATTTGATGTAATTGTGATGAAAGTCCCCACCTGGGGGGGGGGGGGGGGGGGCACAAAAAAAAACGCACACTATCCAAAGGCGCACGGCAAAATGCGCACAATTTTACCGTCCAAAGGCGCACACTTCAACCGTTCAAAACTTGAGCTCATTCTGCTGAGCATTTGTATCATTGCAATCCTGCGTACCCAGGTATTCCTTGTTTTTTCCAGATAGGTTAGGAATAGGGATAGGGTTAGGGATAGTTAGGATATGTTTAGGGATAGGGTTAGGGTTAGGGATAAGAATAGGGTTAGGGATAGGGTTAGGGATATGGTTAGGGATAGGTTTAGTCCTAGTCCACCCGTCTAAAAAACAACTGTGCGCTTTCGGATTGTAAATATCGTGCGCTTTTCTACGGCTGAGCGCGTTTGGGAAAAAGCAATATTGTGCGCTTTTCGACTGTTGCCCATCACATTGAAGTGTGTTATTGTTCTTGTTGTCGCTGTCAGATAATGTGTATGGCTTTACTTTTTGTTAGAGGCTCCGGTGTTAAAAAGTGCTGCGTCACGGTCCGTGCAATGCGGGATATAGGTGAACTTCGTGTTGCACGTACTATTGCATTTCGCTCAGTTGAGTTCAGTTTTATTTTCGCCGGTCTATTTCCTGTCGATCACTCACTTAGCTTTTTACCTTCTTCGCAGTATAGATTGTCGTTGGTTTTTGCTCTGTTGCCCTCGTGCAGAGGTAAGAAAAGAAAGGATTATTTGTACAACAGAATTTAAATACATTGTTTCGTTTAAGTTTTAAATTCCTTTACACTACACATTTTTATGGAAGTTTTGATTACATTTTCCAGAAGCATATAATATATTGACTGTTGCTGATGTTGGCTTGTAGGCTTTGTCGTTATATAACTTAAGTTTCATTTTTTTAATATTTACGTATTTTGAAATTGTTTAGGAAATCGGGATAGTTTTTTTAAAGTAATTTTGACAAGTAGTTGTGTCGCAGTCAAAAAAAGTCGCTCGTTCAAATAAATCGCCCAGCTACTATGAGAGTTTTGCGACATTTTGCGACATTGAGCATGAACCACAAATTTCACTTTTTTCTAGGGTTAGGGTTAGGGTTAGGTAAATGGTTCAAGTAAAGAAAGAGTGAAATTTGTGGTTGTCGCAAATACACACTCTCATAGTAGCGGGCGATTTATTTGAACGAGCGACTTTTTTGACTGCGACAGGCCTATTTGTAGAAAGGCTTCAGAGACTTGAGTACGTAGCCTTATTATTAATTAGAATAAGCGTAAATGTTACGTGTTGTAGTATTGAGAATGAATGGAGTGTGCGTGAAAGTAATGTTTATAGTGTTGATGTAAAGGGCACATACACGCGCATGCATATATGCACACGCAATCACACAAATCATACTTATGAACTTTTGTATTTTTTCCCTGAAGAGCACCCAGTCTGTGCGCCCGGGAGGCAGCAAGGGAGAGTGGAGCTGGTGGCGCCCACGTGTTGAGGTGGAGCGGCCTGAGGGAGAGCTGGCATCCTGCCAAGTCATGGTGCCCAGAATTGAAACGAGCGAGACTCAAAGAGGTCGTCGACTCCAGTGAAGAACTGTTTCAAGTGAAACGTGCTTGGGATTGACTTGAGTATTTTGTGTGTTCTGTGCTGTGCTGTGCGTGTCGCCCTTAGTCTTTTTGATTTACCGTCTTTTTGATTAATATTGTACCTGTACACATGCATGATTGTGTGAGTGAATGAGAATGAATTGTTGTCATTGTTTAATTTCGCCTCTGTATGTAATGTAATGAAAGAAGAGAGATTGTGACACTGGAGCATGCACTTTTGAATGAGTCAGATGCGTGAGTTGTTTGTGAGATTTTCTGCCTGACTAAACTTTATTATGTGAGATTGTCGTTCGTTATAGTAATTACCCGGCCAGAGGCCGAGGTATTGCGATCGGTTTGTGTGTCTGTGTGTGTGTGTCAGTGTGTCTGTCTGTGCATCGATTATCTTAAAAACTACTGTTTGGATTTTAATTAAAATTGGCAGAGCTTGAAAATGAAGCTTCCTTTCGTTAATCAACACCGTGCTGACCTTGACTTTGAAGTTTGACCCGGAAAACCCGGGCTATGTAATTTCCCCCCAGCTTTATTTCGTGAACTAGTGAACAGAATCGCTTCACATTTTGTGTGATGGTGTACCATGGTGCAAGGAAGTTTGTATACAAGTTCAGCTGTATCTCGTGAACTACTGAACAGAATCGCTTCAAATTTTGGGCTATGTATTTTATGCGTTCTGTAAGGGTGGACAGTTGTGTGTTTATTGGGGGGTGGATGGGGGGAGAGAGGACATCACTTGGTGCAAGGAAGTTTGTATAAAAGTTCAGCTGTATATCGTGAACTACTGAACAGAATCGCTTCAAGTTTTGGGCAATGTATTTTATGCGTTCTGTAAGGGTGGAAAGTGGTGTGTTTATTGGGAGGTGGGGGGTCAGGACATAACTCTGGCCGGGTTTTCATTGTCATAATGCGTTGCTGCCGCTCGGCGATGTCCTTGTTGGTGTATTGGGGTCTACATGAGTATAGCGACCGACCGAAAACACTAGCGTTATGTTTAGACGGAAGTATTTCACGTGAATCACGACTCACAGACGTCGTCACACACGCATCGCATCGTATGCAGTGCGTATGCCCCTTGCTCGCCTCGTGTCAAGTAAACCCGAGTTCGAACCTGGGTACAGGGGATTTTCCCCCCTCGCTTTGCCTTACGGTCTGATTATGGAGTCTTACGGATGAGACGATAAACCGAGGTCCCGTGTGCCCATGCACTTAGCACACGTTAAAGCCAGTGGTAATGAAAAAGTTGTCATTTGATCAAAAAGTACCCACCTCCCTTTCCTTCCTCATCAGTCACACAACAATCGCATGCAAAACAACAACAAATGGGTGGCGCGCCTCTGGCTGCGACGCGCTCTCTAGGTGGGAGCAACCCGAATTTCGCAGAGACGCCTCTGTGACTATAACGTACCTAATAACCTAACTAATAATAAACTTTTTTTTGTAGAAATGAACAAGCGAAGAAGCAGACGAGCACGTCAACCAGCAGATAAACTGTTTTTCTTTTCTTTTCGGGGACATCCCGCTATCCATACGTATCGATAACTCTACCAAGATAAACCAGTACGTCTATCACTACGTATCGATAATAACACTACTGGGCTAAATCACTAACGGCAACTAAGGGTTAGGGTTAGGGTTAATATAGGGTTAAACTTAGGTAAGGAATAGGGTTAGGTTACGAGAAGGGTTCGGGTTAGGGTTAGGAATAGGGTTAGGGTTAGTCTGTTTGGAAGTCAAACTGACAGATTGGCACAGTCATCATCAATAATTGTTCTCTATGGGTAGTAGTGGTAACCACAACGGGTAGTTCTTTCGATACGTAGCGATAGCGCTACGCACCCGGTGTTTTTTTTCGACAACGGTTAAAACGTAACATCAGGTCTTATAGGGGAAGACGGGGTAAAAATCCCATGGGCGGGTAAGAAGCCCATACCAATTATCTCATGAAATAAAGTTTGTCACATTTGCCCATGAGACGAATGCTGAACATTAACACTCGTCTCATGGGCAAAATGTGACTGACATTGGCTTCATTTCATGTGATAATTGGCATGGGCTTCTTACCCGCCCATGGGC
>CM065698.1:28359946-28364946 GCA_017654935.2 Phymorhynchus buccinoides
CTCGATGTGATGCAGTTTGATTCGGTATAAGAAACACACCGGAAACCCGTGTAGGCCATTTTCCTAAGCTTTTGTTTGACATTTGAACAAACAAACAAACAAACAAACAAACAAAACCGCTTTGATTCTTCCTTTGAAGATTCGGTTCATTTTATTTTTATTTTTATTATTTCATTGAGGATTGCTGATGCTTCTCTAAATAGCCTCCCCACCCCCCCCCCCCCCCCCTCCCCCCCCCCCCCCCCCCCGGTCCTTTTTGTTCTCCACATTCACTGAACGTTCCCTGCTATGCACGACTCTTTTGCCTAATTATTATTATTAAGATTATCATTTTTTAAAATTTATTTATCGTCATTATTTTCCCAGTTTGATAGAGGCGATTCACGTATGGAAAATCGACATGGTTCAACTCGAAAGATGTGTTCATTTTTATGTTTTGCTTGACGGGTCCGCCACACTGCATGCGAGTCGACCCAAATACGATGCGATTGTGACGACGTCTGTAAGTCATGATACACATGAAATAGTTCAGTCTATGGAAATTCTTCTTCTTCTCCTGCGTTCCCAGCCCATATGGCCCATAACGGGTAAGATACGTATGTGTCCGGTTTTCAGTTTCCACTGGTCTCCCCGCTGCGTACAGCCGACGCATTCCGATTTCGGAGGAGCTCAAAGCAGACAAATGAATTGGAAGATTTTTTTGATAAAGGCAGGAGAATGGGCCAATAAGTCAGAAAGATAGCAGATGACAGAGGGCAAAGGGAAAAGGCAGAGTCAAAGAGAGTGGCCGATTAGAGGAAGTTACAAGCACAGAACTTCCAGAAGGTGGGGGAACTATTTTTTTCCGCACGGGGAGAGTCTATGGAAATAATTCTACTATTGTCGTTTGTTATATTCATCATCGGGGACTCCACAATACACGAATCAAATAAAATGTGTAATACCAAAGACTGTATAGGGGAAGATAAGCATCCTGTCTCTTTTCCGTATATGAGTAGTGAGGACAGAAACACTGGTTATGTCCCTTTTAAACAGGACACATTTTACACGTCGATAGGCCAGTTGAATTCTCCGTTCAAATTCCAGTCTTGAGTTTTTGGATAGCCTCCACTGTGAAAAGTGTACTGTCCCCACTAACGATAACTCTATCAGTCCGGTTCGCCGAGCTCTTAAGTAATCTATCTTACCCTTTTAGAATATCTTTGGTAATAGCAAAAAACAAAAATACAGATACTTCATCAGATTGATGTACGAGGGAACCACAAAATAATACAGTGATATGCAAAACTACTAGGGGAAGATTGTTAGGGGTAAAAAGCGCATGGGCGGGTAAGAAGCCCACCCCAATTATCTCATGAAATGAAGCAAATTTCAGTCTCATTTTGCCCATGAGACGAGCGTTAATGTTTAGCATTCGTCTCATGGGCAAATTTGACTGAAATTTTCTTTATTTCATGAGATAATTGGGGTGGGCTTCTTACCCGCCCATGCGCTTTTTACCCCGTCTTCCCCTAGTAGGATTTCATCAGAGTGATTTAGACAATAGAATGTCGCGTGAATCATGCCTCACAAATGTCAGGAGCGGATCACGCTGAATCGAATCGTACGTAGTGTAGCAGCCCCTTTAGCCAACGTGAAGCATCACGAAATCATTATTTTTTTGTATTAAAAACGAGGCAATGTTCTCTGTATGAGAAATGTCAGTTAAAGGGACACCCTGACGGATGAGGTTTTACAAGCAAACACGTCGAGATCACCAGGAAAACACCCTTTACAGAGATGGCAACACTCACTTTGCTCTGGCTTCCTAGAACTCAAACCGTCAAATCGGCGATTCCTCCTTGGCGGAGGTGCTGGAAGTCATATTATTTCAGTGAAAAAGAGAAGGCGTTACACTATTTCTAATGGCCGGCCGCCTGAGTTGCTTAGACAAAAATTACGACGTTTCTACAATACAAACCTTTTTATTTACAGTTTACCAAAAGGAATTTTGCTAACAACAAAGGGAATTGCTCCGAGTTTTCTTTTACTGCACTACAAAGAAGAAAAAAGCTTCAACCACTCTTGAGCGGCCTCTACCCACCCCGTCCAAAATGGCTACTCTCTCCGACAACTCCGCCAAGGAGGAATCGCCGTTCTGACGGATTGATTTCTAGGAAACCAGATCAAAGTGAGTGTTCCGATCCTTGATCCTTGTCTTTCTGGTGATCTCGACGTGTTTCTTGCAGAAAGCTCATCCGTCAGGGTGTCCCTTTAAAACATTACTTTGAAGAGCGTTTACTTTTTTTTTACAACTTCGTTGTTTCTTTCAGTTTCCAAGCGTTGCTTTTATTATTAAGCCTTAAAGGGCCAGCCACACGTCCACTAAAATCGCACGACTGTACGATACGATTAGGATCACGTGGTCTCCGAAACGCGAATCACATTTGTTCTTGGAGACCGCGTGATCGAATCGTATCGTACAGTCGTGCTATTTTAGTGGACGTGTGGCTGGCCTCGAGGCATCTACCAACACATAATGAAAGGTATTCGATAAAAGCGCAAAATTGAAGTTATTTGATCATTGTTCTGCACCTTATTCCGTGCTCGTCTCCTTTTCACTCCTTCTGCGATCTTTCCACGATGTTTAACCCTTTCACCGCCAGCCATCTTTGAGCCAAACATTTCCATTAAACTTACTTGGCTATAGAAAAAGATTTTGCCTGCAATATTGCGGGATTTCTCTGTGGCACATTTATAAATGGGTCAATCCTTACTGCCCTAATTTAGGAATACAATATCATTGAATAACAGACCCTGATTTCAAGAGTTTTCAGTGACATGGGTGTTAAATCATTGTGGTGCAAAAATGCGACATTGGCGGTGAAAGGGTTAATGTTGTATGCGATCCACTTTATTCTGAAGCGTTCTTCCTTTGACTTTCCAATCACCCCACTCTCTTTCTGTCTCTTTCTGTCTTTCTGTCTGTCTGTCTCTCTCTCTCCCTCTCTCTCTCTCTATTTCTCTCTCTCTGTCTCTCTCTCACTCTCTCTCTCTCTGTGACATGTACATAATTTTCTTTAGCCTGAGTATGCTCTCTCTCTCTCTCTCTCTCTCTCTCTCTCTCTCTCTCTCTCTCTCTCTCTCTCTCTCTCTCTCTCTCTCTCTCTCTCTCTCTCTCTCTCTCTCTCTCTCTCTCTCTCTCATCCTGGCATACACATAATGAACCCTTGCTTTTTGTAGCTTGTACTATATTTTGTTGCTAGATTTGAAAGGAAGGTAAACTCCTTCTCCTTCTTCTTCTTCTTCTTTTTCTTCTTCTTCTTCTCCTTCTCCTTCTTCTCCTTGTTCTTCTTCTTCTTCTTCTTCTTCTTCTTCTTTTCTTCTTCTTCTTCTTCTTCTTCTCCTTCTTCTTCTTCTTCTTTTTCTCCTTGTTCTTCTTCTTGTTCTTCTTCTTATTTTTCTTGTTCTTGTTCTTCTTCTTCTTCTTCTTCTTCTTCTTCTTCTTCTTCTTCTTTTTCTTCGTCTTCTTCTTCTTCTTCTTCTTCTTCTTCTTCTTCTTCTTCTTCTTCTTCTTCTTCTTCTTCTTCTTCTTCTTTTTCTTCTTCTTCTTTCGCTCAGACTGTTTCCTGTCAATTATGAGCGCAGATGCGTCATGCGAAATAGTTAGACACAGCAAGTCCGACTTCGGCTGGAGGAAATCTTTTTTAAGCTGAATTTTTTTAAGAAAAAAACCCATTGTCAGGAGAAATGGACCGATAAGACAGAAAAATAGTAGACAACAGTAAGCCAAGGGATAAGACAGAGTCAAAGAGAGTGACAGATGAGAGGAAATTACAAGCACAGAACTTCCAGAAGGTGGGTGACTACTTATATAAAAGACCCCCCGGTATCCCCACGGGGGAACCACTTCATTCTATCGTTCTTATCATTCTTGTTTGGTTATTGTTAGGGAGGGGGGGGGGGGTGCAGAAACAAATGAAAAATTAAAAATATGAAACAATGCACTAAAGCATTAACCCTTTCGCCGCCAGCTATTGTTCAGCCAAAAAAATACCATCACACTTAACTGGGTAGAGAACAAAAATCTGCAATACTGGGAATTCCTCTGTGACGTGCATAGCATTAAGCCTATCCTTAACCCTTTCGCCGCCAATGTCGCATTTATGCACCACAATGGTTTAACACCCATGTCACTAAAAGGCACCAAATCAGGGTCTGCTATTCGAAGACCATATTTTCTTCATATTTGGGAGGTAAGGATAGGCCTAAGGTTATCCATGTCACAGAGGAATTCCCAATATATTGCAGAATGTTTTTTTCTATACCCAGTTAAGCTTAATGGAATTTTTGTTGCTGAAAAATGTCTGGCGGAGAAAGGGTTCTCCCACAATTAAGAAAATAGGGTCTTCGGATAACAGGCCCTGATTTGATGCCTTTTAGTGACATGGGTGTTAAACCACTGTGGTGCATAAATGTGACATTGGCTGTGAAAGGGTTAAGCAAACAAACAAAGAAACAAACACACAAACAAACAAAAACCAGTTATCTTGCTGTGATAGGATTGTAACGTATTGACTGTGACCTCAAGGGGTTCCTCCGATGTATTGTATTTTTGTGTGTCCATTTCTGTTTTGCTTTGTCTTTCATTATTTGCCCTAACGCTTTGAACATTCTTTTATTTCGTCGTCTAATTTTTCTTTTTCTTCTTCTTGTTTTTTGTTCTGGTTCTTGTTCTTGTTGTTGTTGTTGTTGTTGTTGTTGTCGTTGTTGTTGTTATTCTTCTTCTTCTTCTTCTTCTTCCTCTTCTTCTTCTTCTTCTTCTTCTTCTTCTTCTTCTTGTTCTTCATCGTCGTCTGCTTCCTCTTCTTGTTCGTCATCATCATCATCATTATCATCATCATCATCATCATCATCATCATCCTCTTTCTTCTTCTTTTGTTCTTCTTGTTCTTGTTCTTGTTCTTGTTCTTGTTCTTTTTCTTCTTTTTCATCATCATCATCATCATCATCTTCTTCAG
>CM065698.1:28372446-28379946 GCA_017654935.2 Phymorhynchus buccinoides
ATGTGTGTTTCTTATTGTCAAGTCAAGTCACAACCTGATCTTTTGTGAGGGTCTCTCTCTCTCTCTCTCTCTCTGACTATATCTGTCTTTGTGTGTCCTCCCCAATCACAACCTGATTTTATGTCTTTCTCCTCTCTCTGTCTCTCTCTCTCTCTCTCTCTCTCTCTCTCTCTCTCTCTCTCTCTCCTCTCTCTCTCTCTCTCTCTCTCCCTCTCTCCTCTCTCTCTCTCTTTATGTGTCTCCCTCAATCTCTCTCTCTCTCTCTCTCTCTCTCTCTCTCTCTCTCTCTCTCTCTCTCTCTCTCTCTCTCTCCTCTACTCTCTCTCTCTCTCTCTCCTCTCTCTCTCTCTCTCTCTTTCTTATAGCACGTTATTACATTAATAGTGTTGTTCAACGTTTTAGGTACGTGCCAGGTTTGTTTTCCCTCCCTATAAACCATGTTATCTGAGATAAAATCCATGTTATCTGAGATAAAAACCCACATGCCACGAGCGAGACATAAATTCAGTATGGCAGACTTAATTGAAACCATTTCAAGATAGTTTTAGAAGTCTTACAAGCATGTACAACAAACTTCTTTTAATCTAAAATATCAAGGTACAAACGTTAAGCACGAAATCGTTTACTTATGCCAAGAGCAAAACACTGAAAACGGATCAATATTGCAATTGTTGATGGCAATTTAAGCAAATTGCAATGGGGTTGTTTGGAGAATTTACGAATAATATGTACGAGAAGTTTGGAGAAGTTACGAATAACACGAACATGTTATACTTATGCTGTTCTTGTTTGTTAGGACAGTTTCTGAATCATAACCCCAAAAAGGGGTATTGTGCTGTGTTGTTTCTTATTAGCATGCACTGTAACAAAAAAAGAGTTTAATAATCGATTTATTACATACTTTTCATTCTGTATTTAATTCACTTTGTTCCAAGGCTTATTCATGGTGTTGAATTTGACAAAGGAGTGTTGTGAAAAAAAGTGTTTCTGTGCGCTCGGATCTATAATTAACATCGATCTAATATTGTATATGGTAAAATAAATATGAAAATGGAATGCGAAACCGTACATTCATAACTCCTTCTTTGTCTAAAAAAAGGGGGGGGGGGGGGGGGGGGGGGGCAAAAAGGACAAGAAAATGATGTATAATGAAGAGAGGTGCCTGTGCCCGTAATCATGAACAAATCATATAATGCAGACAAAGCCTCAGTCATTATTTATGTCTGTGTCCTTCTTTCTCTCCAGCTAATTAACCCTTTCACCGCCAAAGTCACATTGTAGCACCACCGTGATTTAACACCCATGTCACTAAAGGGCATCAAATTGGGGCCTATTATCCAAAGTCTTATATTTTGGAAGTAAGGATAGACCCTATTTTTACCCGGCCAGAGGCCGAGGTATTGCGATTGGTTTGTGTTTGTGTGTGTGTGTGTGTGTGTGTGTGTGTGTGTGTGTGTGTGTGTGTGTGTGTGTGTGTGTGTGTGTGTATCGATTATCTTAAAAACTACTGTTTGGAGTTTGATTAGAATTGGCAGAGGGGTAGACAGCTTGAAAAGGAAGCTTCCTTTCGTTAATCAACACCGTGCTGACCTTGACCTTGAAGTTTGACCATGAAAACCGAAATTTCCTTCTTTGGGCTATGTAATTTCCCCCCAGCTTTATTTCGTGAACTAGTGAACAGAATCGCTTCAAATTTTGTGTGGTGGTGTACCATGGTGCAAGGAAGTTTGTATAAAAGTTCAGCTGTATCTCGTGAACTACTGAACAGAATCGCTTCAAATTTTGGGCTATGTATTTTATGCGTTCTGTAAGGGTGGACAGTGGTGTGTTTATTATGGGGGGGGGGGGGGGGGGGGGGGGGGGGGGGGGGGGGGGAGGGGCAGGACATAACTGTGGCCGGACATAACTCTTGGCCGGATTTGCATTGTCACAATGCGTTGCTGCCGCTCGGCGATGCCCCCTTGTCACAGAATAATCCCCAATACTGCAGATGGATTTTGATCTCTACCCAGGTAAATTTAATGGAGATGTTCGGATAAAAAAAAAAAGGGCTGGCGGTGAAAGGGTTAATGTGTGTGATGCTTAGCTTCATACTGTGACACAACGAAATCATCACTGTCCCTCCCTATCTCTCCCACTGTCTCCCTGCCTCTCTGATGGTCGTCTTTATTAGTATCATTTTGTCTGTCTGAAGGTCTCTTTTTTTCCTTCTCGTAGTCTCTGAACGGCAAAACTATTCTTTTCTTTCCTAGCTATTATGCATTATTTGTCTCCCATTGTTAGTCCCCCCTCTCTCTCTCTCTCTCTCTCTCTCTCTCTCTCTCTCTCTCTCTCTCTCTCTCTCTCTCTCTCTCTCTCTCTCTCTCTCTCGCGCGCGCGCGCGCACGCAAGCGCGCGCGCACGCAAGCACGCGCGCGCACGCAAGCACGCACGCGCGCGCACACGCGCACGCGCACGCACGCACGCACACACACACGCACGCACGCACACACGCACACACACACACTTTATTTAACTTCATTGTAAGCTTTGGAAAATTTGGAATTCCCCCTGGAAATTTCAGAATTCTGAATTTTACCTAGACCAATCCCGGAAAGGTTCCGAAATTTCCCGGATTCCAACAGTTCCCGTGACATATGTACTGAGTGGCATAAATTATGCAAATGCGTCTTTAAAAAAATCATTAAAAAATCAATCTTGTCAACAATCTTTGTGAAATTTTAATATGTTGTTTTATGTTCATAATATGTACGTGTAATAACAATAATTAGATCGGTCGTCTTTACACAATAAAGACTAAAAACGAGTAAGAACAACATTAGTGTGACCCTGTGCCATTGGAACCAGAGGCGACTGGAAATCGGTGTTGATTACTGTCCAAGACTACTGGCCTTTGTCTTTCATTTTGTTGAATTGTGGAATTTGTCAGGGTCTTGTTGTCTGTTGTTCTATGCACAACTTGGATACTGCCGTGAATGTGGCTTGTGTGAAGAGAGATTAACCCTTTCGCCGCCAGCCATTTGTCAGCCAAAAAATACCATTAAACTTAACTGGGTAGAGAAAATAAATTATCTGCAATATTGCGAATTCCTCCGTGACATATATAACATTAGGCCTATCCTTACCTCCCAAGATTAAGAAAATAGGGTCTTTGGATAACAGGCCCTGATTTGATGCCTTTTAGTGACATGGGTGTTAAGCCATTGTGGTGCTAAAATGCGACATTGGCAGTGAAAGGGTTAAACTGAAAATAAGCGCAAAATCGCAATAGTTTGTGGCGCGCGGTCTATTTTGACCAGTAGCAGGAGTCCCCTGGGTTAATCTGTAAACCAGAAGTTATCTCTGCACCATTTCGTCTATATCTTTTGGTAAAACTATGGTTTCTCATCGAAAGAAGCACCGCATACTCTCGTCATGTTCATCTGTATCCAATTTAAAATCATCATTTTAAAGAGCAGATTTGAAGTGTGCTCGATTTGAAGTGCGACAATTTTTCAAAATGTGCGACTAGGGACCGACCGCGACAAAGTGAGTTATAGGTTTGTTCTTGAGCCACAAACAAAAGTAGGAATTCAGTAGCAAAGTACGGTTATCTGCGCAGATCTGTCTTGTCTGTATTGTCGGTTTCTTGAAGGTTCTCTCATAATCATTGTCCAATTTAATCAAGTTTTAAACAGATTTTTGCTAAAGTAGATTCTTACTAGGGATTCGCGAAGTAGGATTTCGCTCAGTAGGAATTCGCGCAGTAGGAATTTGCGCAGTAGGAATTTGCGCAGTAGGAATTCGCGCAGTAGGAATTCGCGCAGTAGGAATTCGCGCAGTAGGAATTCGCGCAGTAGGAATTCGCGCAGTAGGAATTCGCGCAGTAGGAATTCGCGCAGTAGGAATTCGCGCAGTAGGAATTCGCGCAGTAGGAATTCGCGCAGTAGGAATTCGCGCAGTAGGAATTCGCGCAGTAGGAACGACACCCACTCATGGTCCTAGAAGCCAGGAGGTAATGCCAGCCTTCGCTAATCAGTGTGTTATAATACGAAAGACACTGTAATGGGAATAAGACAGACAACTGGAGAGTTACGGCGAGCCGGGCTGATAGGGTTATCGTTCGTGAACCCATTTACAACGGCGGGTTTATCCAAAGACTGGAATTTGAATGGACGTTAAAAAAATTAAAAAAAAGATTCAAATTTGAGCGCTTGGGCAAACCTTTTTCTGTTATCCTGAAAGACAAAGAAAGGTATCAGGAAGCTGCAAATACGGCCAGAAAATCTATGAAACAGTAACAACCAGTGTTAGATTACTGCTGATGTTCATGGTTAAAGGGGGGGGGGGGGGGGGGCGTAATCAGGGTTTCTGTCCTCATTACTTATTTAGGGGGAAATGGCTGCTTGTTTGTCTTGTTCCCATTACAGTGTCTTTGATAATGCCTTCTGGCTTTCAGTTGACGACATACACACAGGGGTTAATGTGCTTTATAGCGAGTGGGGAAAGAAGTTTGGGTGGTTGGAACATTTACACGGTTTGTTTTTCCTTTTCTTTCTTTTGTTTTAACCCTTTCGCCGCCAGCCATTTTTCAACAAAAAACAATGTCCATTCAAACTTACCTGGGTAGAGAAATAAAATCGTCTGCAATAGTGGGGATTTCTCTATGGCATGTGTAAAGTAAGGCCTATCCTTACCTCCCCAAATTATGAAAATAGGCTCTTCGGGTAACAGACCCTGGTTTGAGGCCTTTTTGGTGACGTGGGTGTTAAATCAGTGTGGTGCTAAAATGCGACATTGGCAGTGAAAAGGCTTAAAGAGGACGACTTCAACGAGACAAAGAAGCGCGAAGACCTCTCAACGCGGTTCCCCCACCTTCTGGAAGTTCTGTGCTTGTAACTTCCTCTTATCTGTCACTCTCTTTGACTCTGCCTTTTCCCTTTGCTTACTGTCATCTACTATCTTTCTGCCTTACCCCGGTCCATTCTCCTGCCTGTTGTTTCAAGAAACACTTTTAAAAAAAAAGATTTCCTCCAGCCGAAGTCGGACTTGCTGGGCCTAGCTATTTCTTAGTTAGGTACATAACGGCAGCATGACGCATCTGCGCTCACAATTGATAGGAAACTGTCTGAGCGATCGAAGAAGAAGAAGAAGAAGAAGAAGAAGAAGAAGAAGAGGTACCGTATTTGGGTCAAATCGTATGCAGTGTGGTTGTTTCTTCAGGGTCGTTGTCCAGTCACACCCCTCTTTGTTTTCTCTGTTTTTTGTTCGAAGAGGACGAGTACGAGACAGAGAAGCGCGAAAAGCTCTCAACCGGAGTTAGCGTCTCTGTACCCGTGAATATTTCCCACTCTTTCCCCATGGTACCACAGTGATATGCAAGTAAATCTTAAACGTGATTGTAGCTGTGTTGCCATGGGGAAAGAATGAAAAATGTTAACATGTATTGTGTGTTTTTTATTTTAAAAAGACCATTATTAAAGCAGTTAGGTGATCGAGTCGCAAGAGGCGAAAAGAACGTCTACGGTCACCTTAGGTTCAACTCCTCGTCTCAAACTCAACCTCTTTTATTTGTCGTAAAGCCCTCGAATGAATTATTGACACAAAAGCGGTAGGCTCATACCCCAAAATAAAATAAAACAAAAAGCACAAGGTTTTAGTTCGTAACGAAGTAAATGCAGCAGATTAAAAAAGAAAAAAACCATTTGTAATATTCTGCTTAATTATTTACTGCAGACTACTGCAGACAGCAAAGCATTCATACATGCATCTTGCTATTTCAGGTTGAAAAGAATTTCAGTTTAGTATGAGACTTGGAGACTGAAAATCTGTTAACAATGAAGAATGCATCTGTCTTAATACAATTAACCCTTTCACCGCCAGCCATATTTCAGCCAAAAATGTCAATTAAATTTACCTAGGTAGAGAACAAAATCCATCTGCAGTATTGGGGATTCTTCTGTGACATATTTAAAATAAGGTCTATATCCTTACTTCCCAAAACCAAGACAATAGGGTCTTTGGATAATAGACCCCAATGTGATGCCTTTTAGTGACATGGGTGTTAGATCACTGTGGTGCTAAAATGCGACATTGGCGGTGAAAGGGCTAATAATAAGAGCAATCCGCAATACAGTGTGCATTGATCTAGAACACGAAGTTCATCCTCCACCGTCTATCTACTAACCCATTCCTTTCAAGAGTAGTAGACTAGTGTCACACCCTTGATAATGGCACCATGAGAGGAGGCGTGATAGCCACACGATGTAGGCGTAAGGTTGAGAACTTTCAAATTGCCAAATATATTGCTGGGCCGGATCTAGTGTGGGTGCGCGCGTACGCGAGTGTGTGTGTGTGTGTGTGTGTGTGTGTGTGTGTGTGAGTGTGAGTGTGTGTGTGTGTGTGTGTGTGTGTGTGTGTGTGTGTGTGTGTGTGTGTGTGTGTGTGAGTGTGAATGTATGTGAGTTTTGCGTGTTTTGCATGAATGTTGCGTTATTGTCACAGTTGTGGTTCGTTGCGTTTTTCCGTCTTATTAGGGTTAGGGTTAGGGTTAGTATTCCAAAAAGATAATTTGGTGAAAATGTTCCTAAAATACAGCTTTATGTATGGCAAGAAAGGCAATAACGGAAAATTACAATTAACCGAGAAATGTAGAGAGGGTGACACATCTTGACGTTTACCTTCATGTTTGTAAGCTTTAGAAAACAGTGGAACCTACCTTATAAGACCCCCCCCCCCCCCCCCCCCTTGATAAGACTCCCTCCCGTTTAAGACCTACTTCTCAGAGACATCGCCTTTCTTTGGAAGTATCAAAATTACCTCCCTTACACAACTCTCTCCCATTTCATTTTGGATTATTTGTTAAGGTCTTATAAGGGCGGTTCCACTGTATGACACATTACATAGTGATCATTACATTAACTTTAAATATTTTTGTCAATGTTGGCTAAATGTCCCCCTGCAAATATTGGCTAAGTGGCCGTTGGCTAAGTATCCATTGGCGAACTGTCCGTTGGCGAAATGTCCGTTGGCTAAGTGTCCGTTGGCGAAATGTCCGTTGGCTAAGTGTCCATTGGCGAAATGTCCGTTGGCTAAGTGTCCGTTGGCTAAATGACCGTTGGCTAAGTGTCCATTGGCGAAATGTCCGTTGGCTAAATGTCCGTTGGCTAAATGGCCATTGGTTGATTGTCCGTTGGCTAAGTGGCCGTTGGTTGATTGTCCATTGGCTAAGTGTCCGTTGGTTGATTGTCCGTTGGCTAAGTGACCGTTGGTTGAGTGTCCGTTGGCTAAATGGCCGTTGGCTAAGTGTCCATTGGCGAAATGGCCGTTGGCTAAGCGTCCATTGGCGAAATGGCCGTTGGCTAAGTGTCCGTTGGCGAAATGGCCATTGGCTAAGTGTCCGTTGGCAAAATGGCCGTTGGCTAAGTGTCCGTTGGCTAAATGGGGCCGTTAGCTAAGTGTCTGTTGGCTAATTGGCCGTTGGCTAAGTGTCCATTGGCTAAATGGTCGTTGGCTTATTGT
>CM065698.1:28387446-28389946 GCA_017654935.2 Phymorhynchus buccinoides
CAATCCGTAAATAAGCAAAAGCAAGAAGGGAAAGAATGTACGTACGTGTCCGAATTTTCACTAATCCGTATATTTTGTTTTCTTCTGTCTCCTTTATTTATTGGTTATTTCCGCGCGGTAAATCCGGATGTACTACGTACCAGGCCTTAGACTCAAAAAATGCATTTCGTATCAGGAAGTATAATAAGGTAGATCAACGAATAATTTGCATCACTAATAATTCATTTTGGTTCTAAAATAATGTTCGTGTTTTACATATTATTGTGGATTAATTGTTGAGCGGTATCAATCGAAGAGAAGAAAAAAAGAAGTAAAAAACACCCACCCCCACACCCCCCACACACCCACACACCAACCTACCTACCCACCCACCCACACCACCCACCCACATACACCCACACACCCCACACACCCACACACCAACCTACCTACCACACCCACACACACACCCACACACCCACACACCAACCTACCTACCCACCCACCCACCCACCCCACACCCACACCTACCTACCCACCCACCCACCCACCCCCACACACCCACACACCAACACACCCACCCCACCCCCCCCCCCCCCCCCACACACCCACACACACCAACCTACACCCACCCCCCCACACACACACCACACACACCCCACACACACACCCACCACACACCCACCCACCCACCCACCACACCCACACACCCCACACACCCCACACACCCACACACCAACCTACCTACCCCCCACCCCCCCACCCCACCCCCACCCACACACCACACACACACACACCTACCTACCTACCCACCCACCCACCCACCCACACACCACACACACACCACACACCAAACCTACCTACCCACCCCCACACCCCCCCACACAACACACACACCAACCTACACTACCCACCCCCACCCACCCCCCCCACACACACCCCACACACACCACACACACACCAACCTACCTACCCGACACACACACACACACACAAACACACGCATGCATGCACGTATGCACACACGCACACACACATACACACACACAATTAAAAGAGAAAAGAAAAACATAACTACACCACATATAACATAATATTCATCGTCAAATTAAACACGGGAAATACATCACATTTCCATCAATATATCAACATGCATAATCATATTACATTTCACAGTTTCATCGTGGCATAGTGTCATTTTCAATAGATTCATCTTCATGTTGCTTTTTATCACGCCTCTTTCCGTCGTCTCACAAACTTACAACGAACTTTACTCTTTTTTTTTGAAGCTGCAAAACCACTTTTGCTAACTCTGCCAAAAGTTAATGGCAGAACAGCAAAATATATCATACAAAAATTTTTTTAAACACAAAATAAATCGCAGTATTATGTAATTATTATGACGAGTGTTATCAGAGATCGAAATCCTGGTGGTTTTATGAACCCAGAAGAGTCCCTTTATTTTCAGCTGACTTTTGACAACATAAACTCAAGACAGTTTCAAAGTTTGTAGGCTAAGCACTGGGTGATGCAAAGTCAGTGTTAAAAAAAATTACAGCAGATAATTATAATCATGATCAACTGAACATTCATCACATAACTTCAGTATAACATGCATTGATCGAGGAGTAATCATACGCTTGTGATAATGTTTGGTTTCCACGCACTTTTAATAGCAACAAATGCCATATATTTTGAGCAGACTTGAACAAAGAAAGACACAAGTCTGCAAATCTGCACAACTGATATTTTGTTGTACTTCGACATCAGAATACTTCTGATACGTTCACGTTCAAAAGTTACTACTCTTCAAAGATGATACACTTCTAATATAAATAAAAGCATCAAGCAAAGAATAGGATATAACGCATGCTTTAATAAGTCATAAGGATACAAAGACATTGTGTAATACATATAAATTGAATTTGCACACATCCGTTTGTTATAAAGGACATAAGCAATCCAAGTTATATGTTATATATATATTTTTTATATTTTTTGTTAAATCCTAAAGAGCTACTGTCCACACACGCGATCAATGCACTGGCATGGTATTAACTTTGCGAAATAAAAGACAATAAGTATATCGAGCAGATGTAGGCCTACATCACATTTTACTAGGGGAAGACGGGGTAAAAAGCGCATGGGCGGGTAAGAAGCCCACCCCAATTATCTCATGAAATGAAGCAAATTTCAGTCTCATTTTCCCCATGAGACGAGCGTTAATGTCTAGCATTCGTCTCATGGGCAACTTTGACTGAAATTTTCTTTATTTCATGAGATAATTGGGGTGGGCTTCTTACCCGCCCATGCGCTTTTTACCCCGTCTTCCCCTACGTATTTGAAAACAGACGAAGAGTATACAAACGTTGGGACATAGTATGCGACCCAGCAAACGTAACACGATTGTGAAAATAATATCACTTTAAGATATCAACTGCAAGATATATCGCTTCAAGATATATATGTGCACACTACACACGCAGACATACACAAGCGCGCGCGTACGCACGCACGCACG
>CM065698.1:28394946-28402446 GCA_017654935.2 Phymorhynchus buccinoides
ATAAAAATATTAATTTGTTTTTGGATGCAGAGCAAAGTTGGGTTTTTTAATGCACTAATCATCATTGATCATTGAAATGTTATTGACAGGTTTTTTTGGCTGACTCGAACCGTTATGACAACATCCGAAGACTGCGCTTTTATAAACAATTGGTACTCGTATCTGTCACTTCATAAGAAAACTAAGTTGCACAGACACAGAGACAGAAACACACACACACACATACACACACACACACACACACACACACACACACACACACACACACACACACACACACACACACACACACATACATACAGATAGAAACACACACGCAGACATAAACACAAACAGACAGACAGACAGACAGACAGACACACACACACACACACACCACACACACACACACACACACACACACACACACACACACACACATACACAACACACACACACACACATGATTATTATACACTCATATTAACCCTTTCATCGCCAGTGTAGCTGCTTGGCACCACACTGATTTAACACCCGTGTCACTAAAAGACATATCATCCAGATCTGGTGCCCAAAGACCCTTTGTTCTTAATGTTGGGAGACAAGGACAGGCCTACTGTTGTACACACTATTATTGAATCTGCAGTATTACATACTGTATCTTTTCTATTCCCATGAACATTTGACAGAAAGCTGACAAATGACTGGCGTTGAAAGGGTTAAGACTTCTGCGATGCATAATAGTTCTCATACGTGTGCGTTTGCGACACCTTACAAATAAAAATAATGAGGAAGAAAATTCGATACATTGCATATTCACGGACACACACACATACACGCACACGCACACATACACGCACGCACACACACACACACACACACACACGCACGCACGCACGCACGCACGCACGCACACGCACACACACACACACACGCACACGCGCACACACACACACACCAGCAAACAAAAGAGGACACACGCACATACGCAGACACAAACACGCACCCCCCCCTCATGCAGACACAGCACACAGGTAGACAACAAACAAACAAACACACAAAACAAACAAAAATAACAATGCAAGCGGTGCAACTAAAAATGAAAGGAGAAACGAATTTAGTCAGGTATTTTGAGCACTCCCTCTCCCCCTTTCCTTAAATAAACTAAAAATAAAAGTGAAGACAACCCGCTTTCTTCATTAAAAGCTAAAAAAGAAGTCGCTATTGTGCAATAACGGATACACATGTATGCTTTTGCAAAGCATATAAGCATTGTCTTAATTTGGGGCAACCGTACCATTTAAAAAAACCGTCTTGACATTAAAAGCTATTACTATAAGATACGACACAAATGTTTCGACCTCGATTCGTCGACCGTCGCTGGAGAATCATTAAAAAGGACGTAACTTCACGAAGAATCTTCCGAATATAAAACAAAAATGAATGAAAAAGTATTCATATTGTAATACGCTAGCAAGCCAGTTTAACCATTTCACCGCCAATGTCGCATTTTAGCACCACAATGGCTTAGCACCCATGTCACAAAAACTCATAAAATCAGGGCCTGTTATCCAAAGACCCTATTTCCTTAATTTTCGGAGGTAAGGATAGGCCTAATGTTATATGTGTCACAGATAAATTTGCAATATTGCAGATAATATCCCTACCCAGGTAAGTGTAATGGTATTTTTTTTTCTGGCTGAAAAATGGCTGGTGGTGAAAGGGTTAATGTTATCGAAGCGTTTTCCTCCCAAATCGGAATGTGTCGACTGAATACAGTAAAAAGACCAGTGAAAGCCGAAAACCGAACACAAACGAAGTTCACCCATTATGGCTTAGGAAAGAAGAAGAAGAAGAAGAAGAAGAAGAAGAAGAAGAAGTGTTTAGCAAAGAAAAGTCTGTGGATTAAGTTTGAAATTAAAACAAATTAATCACAGAATAAAGCACGCGCTTCAAGTATCGCGTTCGCCATTTTTTTAATGAGAGAGAGAGAGAGAGAGAGAGAGAGAGAGAGAGAGAGAGAGAGAGAGAGAGAGAGAGAGAGAGAGAGAGAGAGAGAGAGAGAGAGAGAGGGGGGGGGGGAGGAGAGAGGGGAGAGAGGGGGGGAGGAGAGGGGGGGGGGGAGAGAGGGGGGGGGGGGAGAGGGAGGGGAGGGAGAGAGGGGGGAGGGAGAGGGGGGGGAGAGAGAGAGAGGGAGAGATTGAGAGAGAGGGGGGGGGGGGGAGAGAGAGAGAGAGAGAGAGAGAGAGAGAGAGAGAGAGAGAGAGATATCGTGCTGACTATCTCATTTCCAAGAAGTCAGAATATTCTGTGAGTGGGGAGATTGGGTTCGTGTTACGGCCAAATTCCATTGTTTAGCAAAAGAAATGAAGCTATAATAAATGGGTTTTTATTCGGATAGCTAGGTGTACTTGCTAATTTGCGATACCTGTGTTGCCAATTCCAACTGACACAAAACAACCCTTATTTCTAGAGCCCATTGTATTGGAACTGACGCTGCCGAAAATGGATTCCATCGCAACATTTTTTTTTCTTCTTGGAAAAATCAATCAGAGTAAATAAAAACTAAAGAACAAGAGAACAAACAAAAAAGAGAAGACATTGTTTTCCTCACACTGAAAAGATCAAATGATCTCATTTCCGTGAACAATGCATGCTGATGTCTCTCTGTGTGGAGAGAGATAGAGAGAGAGAGAGAGAGAGAGAGAGAGAGAGGAGAGAGGGAGAGGGAGAGGAGAGAGGGAGAGGGGAGAGGGAGAGGGAGAGGGAGAGAGAGAGGGAGAGAGAGAGGGAGAGAGAGAGAGAGAGAGGGAGAGAGGGAGAGAGAGGGGAGAGAGGGAGAGAGAGGGAGAGAGAGGAGAGAGAGGGAGAGAGAGAGAAAAAGAGAGGGAGAGAGAGTGAGGGGAGAGAGGGGAGAGAGAGGGAGAGGAGGGAGAGGAGAGAGAGAGAGTGAGAGATGGGAGCGTGAGATGAAGAACTCAGAGAGAGAGAGAGAGAGAGGGAGAGAGAGGAGCGAGAGAGGGAGATAGAGGGAGATAGAGGGAGATAGAGGGATGGATAGAGGGAGATAGAGGGAGAGAGCCTGCGCGAGAGCGTTGCTTGCACGCGTAATTCGGGAGAGAGAGAGAGGGAGGGGACGGGGAATGGGAGAGGGAAGGCAGGCTTGAAGGACGAGAGGGGGGAGAGGAGGAGAGGAGAGGGGAAGAGATGAGAGAGAGGAGAGAGAGAGAGAGAGAGAGAGAGAGAGAGAGAGAGAGAGAGAGAGAGAGAGAGAGAGAGAGCCTGCGCGAGTGCGTGCTTGCACGCGTAATTCGGGAGAGAGAGAGAGAGAGAGAGAGAGAGAGAGAGAGAGAGAGAGAGAGAGAGAGAGAGAGAGAGAGAGCGAGCGAACAGAGAGTGTCCCCCATTTCAGAAGAACACTATTCTCAAACGCGACAGGCATCTGCTGATGGCATGTCGTTCCCTGCATGCTACCAAAGAGAAGGAGAAAAGCTGCCGGGAATTTCATTTCCCCCCAAATAAAAGGCTGCCAGAATATGTTCATGACTTCGTTTCAATTATTATGAAGCTAGCGTGCCCCGTCAAATTAGTTGCTTTGGCGAATAGCATGGGTGGGGTGGGGTGGGGTGGGGTGGAGTGAAGACTTGTTTTCTTGTCGTTTCGTTCTGTCTCTCTCTCTCTCTCTTCGATTAGTCTCAAAGTCAAAAGCGCAGTCTTATTTGGCTCTGATCCACGCATTGCTAGATGATTGCTATCGTAGTCAACTTAGGTGGAGGGGAGTTCATTAGAAAGAGAGTTTCCCCCCATTTGTTCAATTTCGTTATCTCCTCTCTTGAGCTCACTATTTCATTCTTATTCCCTTTATCCTCAAAAAAAGATCATCTTGACTTGACTTGACCTGAGTAGGTCGTGCAATGTGTTGGCTTTACTTTCATGAAAAGAGATTGATCTCACCAGGGAAGAAAGCACCAATCAATACACACGCAAACCAAAAAAAAAGAGAAAGAAAAACAGAAAAACAATCAAACAAAAGAAAAGCCGCAACAAACAAACAAACAAACAAACAAACAAACCAAGGCGAGATAACATCACCAACATAATAACAGTTATTGACATTCTTGATTGAGGGAAACCTCTCTCCTTCCGATTTCAGAAAATACAATTGACAATCGTGTTTGCCTCCATCTTGCCGGATATCGAATAAAATGGTCTCAGAATCAAGACATCTTCTCTTATGTTGTTATCCTCAAAATCTTATATCGACCCCCCCCCCCCCCCACCCCAAAAAAAGAAGAAAAAAAAAGAAAAAAAAAAAAAAAAAGTGAAAAAAACAGAAAAAGAAGCAGAACCAAATAAAAAAAACCACCGTATTTGATTTATGGCCCTAGACATTATTTTGTGAGAGCTTAAATTCGATACATAAATATATGACAGGAAGCTTCACAAAACGCAAACCAATTGTAGTATGCAGCGTAAGCAAGCATGATGCACGCGAGCCCCCCCCCCCCCCCCCCACACCCACACACCAAATGAGGACACACACACACACACATGACACACAATGAACACACACACACACACACACACACACACATACACACAGACACAGAGAGAGAGAGAGAGCACACATACAGAGAGAGGAGAGAGAGAGAGAGAGAGAGAGAGAGAGAGAGAGAGAGAGAGAGAGAGAGAGAGAGAGACACACACATGCCAATAGGCTCTATACACACTATCACCTAGACAGACATACAGGGGAAGCGGAATTCAGTCGAATATACCATGCAGCCAACAGCCGAATATACCATGCAGCCTTCAGTCGAACATACCACGCAGCCTACAGTCGAACATACCATTCAGCCTACAGTCGAATATACCATGAAGCCTACAGTCGAATATACCACGCAGCCTACAGTCGAACATACCATACAGCCTACAGTCCAACATACCATACAGCCTACAGTCGAATATACCATGCAGCCTACAGTCGAATATACCATACAACCTACAGTCGAACATACCATTCAGCCTAACACTCAGACACACCACTAATTTATAAACAGTCATCGTACTCTCCTCCCGTCTGCTTAACTCGTTCTTTCTCTTGTTTTTTCCTCCTTCCTTTCCTGTCCGTCTGTGTGTTATAATGTCTGCTGGTTCTTCTTTCAGTAGAACTAATAAAGGGTGATAGTGTGTTATAATGTCTGCTGGTTCTTCTTTCAGTAGAACTAATAAAGGGTGATAGTGTGTTATAATGTCTGCTGGTTCTTCTTTCAGTAGAACTAATAAAGGATGATAGTGTGTTATAATGTCTGCTGGTTCTTCTTTCAGTAGAACTAATAAAGGGTGATAGTGTGTTATAATGTCTGCTGGTTCTTCTTTCAGTAGAACTAATAAAGGGTGATAGTGTGTTATAATGTCTGCTGGTTCTTCTTTCAGTAGAACTAATAAAGGGTGATAGTGTGTTATAATGTCTGCTGGTTCTTCTTTCAGTAGAACTATAAAGGATGATAGTGTGTTATAATGTCTGCTGGTTCTTCTTTCAGTAGAACTATTAAAGGATAATAGTGTGTCAAGCAAAGGAAAGTGACTATCCGCAATTAAGACCGGGTTCACATTAGACGCGTAAGTTCCGTACGGAAAACCCTAAATAAACGGAGGAAAGAAGGATACAAGTTTACGCATAAGATAGAGGAAATTCGGACACGTGCACAAAATGTTTTCTTTTCTTTGTTTCGCTTATTTATTATGGATTGGGCACGGGTTTCCGCATGGAATATCCGCTTATGTGTGTACACGGCCTAACTCCCTTCATCAAAGTTATTTTCGGCACCAGATCGCCTAGCAAAGCGTAATCAACAGCCACGGAGACAGTCTGCCTATAATTATTATAACCATCACCCATACAGTACGCAACAAGAACAGGGGTGGAGAGAATAATTGTGCACAAACAAAGCAACGTTTATTCAAGAAGGGCAATGCTATAATAAGTAGAAGGCTATGTATGCCATTCTTGAATAAATGTCCATTTCTTTGTGCACAATTCTCTTCATCCCTGTTGTTGCGTAGGCCTACTCTACGGGTGACGTTTATATTATAGGCAGACCTGGGTCATCCTTTTTTTTTTTTGGGGGGGGGGGGGGGGGAACTTTGTGTCTGTCTACATATGGCTGTTGCTTACGCTTTGCGAAGGCGAATTGGTGCCCCCCCAAAAGTAACTTTGGTGAAGGGAGTTAATTACAGAGAGTTACCTTCCCTTACTTCACTATTATCCTCTCTCCTTGCCTCACCGTTTATGGGTTCTTTTTCTTTTTAAATAAAGGACGAAATTCCAAATGTATTGCATCTACAGAAACGGAGAATTGCAGACGGCTCCTCCGTTCATATTTGCAAGAATGCATTTCACAACGATACCCATGAACACTCACTCGCACACGCACGCACGGACGCACGCATGCATGCATACACACACACACACTCACGTATATATATACACACACACAGACACGCACATACACACGTAACACCGCCACCTTTAAACAATATTTCAGTAAATGATGTCCATAATTATACAAAAAGACGCAAACTGACACATGCTTTTGTGCGCAAAAACATGGTAGTTTTTCTTTAAAAAAAAAAGTATTAATTTTGTTTCTGTAAACGACTTAAGTTTTAAAACAATGAAGCCAGTTTCAAACCACTCCTACGACCATGCTCCACAGATCCAACTGCAGTTCTACGGCTATCCAGCCGTGACGTCTGTGATGCATTAATCCGATAAAGTACTACGGTCTAGTTTCGTTCGCTATGTTCATGTAGATCCCATACAGGAATATGACAAACTGTCTGTACTCATGCCTCGCATATAAGTATTATAAAATATGTATTGGGCGAAACTACTACTATGCAAGAAGTTGAAGAAATCCTACTAGGGGAAGACGGGGTAAAAAGCGCATGGGCGGGTAAGAAGCCCACCCCAATTATTTCATGAAATGAAGCAAATTTCAGTCTCATTTTGCCCATGAGACGAGCGTTAATGTCTAGCATTCGTCTCATGGGCAAATTTGACTGAAATTTTCTTTATTTCATGAGATAATTGGGGTGGGCTTCTTACCCGCCCATGCGCTTTTTACCCCGTCTTCCCCTACTTTCGATCGCTATGTCCATGCAGACTTCATACACGAATCTGAAAAAAACTGCCTGTACTCATGCCTCGCATATAATTATTATAAAATATGCATTGGGCGAAACTACTACTACTACTACTACTACTACTACTACTACTACTACTACTACTACTACTACTACATACAAGAATTTGAAGAAATCCTACTAATTTCGATCGCTATGTCCATGCAGACCTCATACAGGAATCTGACAAACTGTCTGTACTCATGCCTCGGATATAAGTATTATAAAATATGTATTGGGCGAAACTATTACTACCAGAAAGCTTACACTGTCTTTGCTACTACTACTGCATACAATAAGTTGAAGGAATCCTACTAATTTTGATCGCTATCT
>CM065698.1:28407446-28412446 GCA_017654935.2 Phymorhynchus buccinoides
GCTAAAGTGCTATCTCTTGCGGAATGGTTCGTATGATTAACTTTCTTCACCCCAACCCCTCCCCCCCCAACACTCTTACCGGTATAATTATGAAATGAGCACAACCGTTTGACAATCCTCCATTTCTTTCTATCACATTTTGTGGAATAATAATAATAATAATAATAATAATAAGAAGAAGAATAAGAATAAACCGACACTTATATAGCGCTTTTTTAATCGAGCACAAAGCGCTTTAAACTCACATACATGCACACAGACACACACACACACAGACACAGACACACACACACACACAGACACACACACACACACACACACACACCAGACACACACGCACGTACGTGCACGCACATATGTGCACGCACGTGAGTGAATGCGTTCTTGCACACAGACATACACACAGACCCATACACATTTCATCAAACACACAGAACACACATTCTCACTGAAACGCACACACACTTACACAAACATACACTTGTACAAACACGCGCACACACACACACACACACATAGAGACACACACAAACACACGCGAACACAATCTCTCCTGCGCACACATACACTCATACACACGCAAGCGCATATACCCACACAGCACACACACACAACACACACACACCTGCTCCGAAGAGCGGTCGTGGAACATTGATTTGATTTTCCCCCCAAGTAACAGGGTACAGGGGATTTTTCCTCTCACTTTGCACTAGGCCTTGCGGTCTGAACGTGTAGTCTTTCGGATGAGACGATAAACCGAGGTCCCGTGTGCTCATGCACTTAGCACACGTTAAACCCAGTGGCAACGAAAACGTTGTCATTTGGTCAAAATGTACCCCCCCCCCCCTTCCTTCTTCATCAGTCACATACAAATCAAATGCAAACAAATAAAATAATAATAATAAATAAATTGGGTGGCGCGCCTCTGGCTGCGACGCGCTCTCCAGGTGTGAGCAACCCGAATTTCACAGAGACGCCTCTGTGACTATAATGTACATAACCTAACCTAACAAACAAAACAATCAAGGGAAAAAGGAACAAGTGGACACTGACGAAACGGAAAACGCACCCCGCAGTGCGGAAGAGCATGTGAGACTGTGCGGAGACTAAAATGGCCGGCTACACTGCATACGATTCGATTGACACTGAGGCGATCCGACTGTCTAAATAAATTGACATTTGTGAGGCAGGATTATGACGAAATGAAGCAAATTTCAATTTTGCCCATACTGTCTAGCATTCGTCTCATAAATTTCTGAATTTTTCTTTATGAGAAATGGGGTGGGCCTACCATGCGCTTTTTACCCCGTCTTCCCCTACTAGTATGTTCACAGTGTTTGTAGTCTCACGGACACGAATGTGATATAAACAAAAAATATTTTATTTTCGTATTGGACATTTGATTTGATTCGAGTATTGCGGTCTACAGGAGTACAACACAGCAAGAACAAAGGGAGAGTAAAAAGACCCATGGCCATGTGCACAAACAAGCGCGGATTCGCAATCGTTTGTGGCAGCGGTCTATTTTTACCACTCCAAGCATTACATACACTGAGTCGCCTCCCCTGGCTTTTCAATAATTTTAATCTGTAAACCAGAATGTTATCTCTGCACCATTTCGTAACTGTTTATATCTTTTGGTAAACATTTGAAACTATTTATCCTATACTTATGCTCATCGAAAGAAGCACCGCACACTCGTCGTGTCTGTTGCAGTGTCTGTATTACGTATGTTTATTATTTTGTACGCTTTAAAATGAAGATTCATGGGCTCTGTTCAGTATACAATTCTTTCATTACCTAAGGACTAATTACTTGTAGCGGTGCCATAGCCGATGAGGTTTAACCGAGGCGTGGTCACCGCTACAGCTATCTGTATTAATAAAAAGTCGGGACTTTACTGGTTTCGTACTGCCTCCGGGCATTGCCTCCAGTATTGTTCCCACCATATTTGTATTTACCATATGTGTCTGATTCAGACCAAGAGGACGTAAAACTCCATTTTCTCTCTCAGGACTGTAGATATGACAACTAAAATGTTACTTTATGCCGAAATATTTTTTTATCTGTTACAATATGTGCGACAATTTTGTCAATATGTGCGACAATTTTGTCAATATGTGCGACAATTTTGGACCGACCGACCGACCGACAGACAGACAGACAGACAGTGAGCTATAGGTTTGTGGCTTGTGCCACAAACAAAAAGTTCCATGCTTCTCCCGTGGGGATACCGAGGGGTCTTTTGCGTAAATAGTCCCTCCACCTTCTGGAAGTTCTGTGCTAGTAACTTCCTCTAATCTGTCACTCTCTTTGACTCTGCCTTTTCCCTCTGCTTTACTGTCAGTCTTTCTATCTTTCTGCCTTACCGGTGGTCCATTCTCCTGCCTTTTTTCTTCCTTCCAAAGAAACGCTTTCAAAAAGATCCCCTCCGGCCGATGTCGGACTTGCCTGGGCGTAACTATTTCTTAGTTAGGCGCATAACGGCAGCATGACGCATCTGCGCATCATAATTGACAGGAAACAGTCTGAGCGATCGAAGAAGAAGAAGAAGAAGAAGAAGAAGAAGAAGAAGAAGAAGAAGTTACATGAGCAGAAGAGACGTCAAAGACTTCTACACGAAGCGGAAGCCTACCCCGTGCTACATGACTGGGGCTTCCTAGCCCTCTGTCAATAAGTGATCGGGAATAGCAGAGTTGATTTTGGCAGCGATTTAATGCTCCCAAAAAATAGATGATTTTGACAAAAAAACAGATGCTTGTGGCAAAAGAAAAGACCATCTAACCCTAACCCTATCCCTAACCCTAACCCTAACCCTATCCCTAACCACGGAAAGAACCAATAAATAGAGCAGGAGGGTGTAAATCTACATATTTGCCGATAAAACGATGTACAAAGCCATGCCCTTATACTATTTTTTTGGCTGGAACCATTCCTTTTTTGGGTTGATAAATGTTAAGTCGTTAATTTTTAGACAGAAGTATTTTAAACGTGACTCACGACTCATGGACATCGTCACAATCGTATCGAATCGGGGTCAAATCGTATGCAGTAGTGGCTTAGGCCTTAACGGACAAGCTGGCTTGATGACCAGAAAGCAGCCCCCCCCGGACCAATCACTGGCCAGACTGGCTTACGACACCTGTGGGATTAGTGGTCATCTTGCCAGTGACCGACAGACCACGGAGCCACGCACTGACCGGGTTTCGGGGCACCACGACTGTCCGAAGAACGGCTGTCCGAATCACGGCTGTACGAAGAACGGCTGTC
The DNA here is from genome assembly GCA_017654935.2 of Phymorhynchus buccinoides. NCBI lineage: Eukaryota > Metazoa > Mollusca > Gastropoda > Neogastropoda > Raphitomidae > Phymorhynchus > Phymorhynchus buccinoides. The sequence goes on from CM065698.1 coordinate 28,410,717, forward strand.
CGAATCACGTCTCTCCGATAAACGGCTGTCCGAATCACGGCTGTCCGAATCACGGCTGTCCGAAGAACGGCTGTCCGAATCACGGCTGTGCGAAGAACGACTGTCATAGCACGGCTGTCCGAATTTAGAAAGACAGGCAGACGTGAAAACAGACGACACACACAGACACAGACACACACAGACACAGACACACACACACACACACACACACACACACACACACACACACACACACACACAACCTGGGCAAGTGTTGAGCAATTCTAGCGCAGCCCGCCGAAATAGAATCTACCCCCCTCTGCTATCTGGCAGTCATAGTCGGAAACGACTGACTAACATAGTACAGAGATATACACGTAAACGCACACATTTTAAGCAAACACATGCAGTTTGTGGGAAATGCTCAGATATTCCGTACATGTTTTGTGCGGTTTAAACCTACATATCGTACAACAAGTGTGTGGGTTTGCGTGTGGGTTAACAGCATGATAGATAGCTTGATACTAAATATAGAATGCTGGAAATTAAGTTTCTAAAGTATATACAGATGTTTTCCCCTTACAAGATAGATATCTTCAGACATATATCTAAATATAGATATGCTGGGGGGATGTTTTCCCCTTACAAGATAGATATCTACAGACATATATCTAAATATAGATATGCTGGAAATTAACTAAAGGCAGATGTTTTCCCCTTACATGATAGATAGCTTCAGACATATATCTAAATATAGATATGCTGGAAATTAAGTTTCTAAAGTATATACAGATGTTTTCCCCTTACAAGATAGATATCTTCAGACATATATCTAAATATAGATATGCTGGAAATTAAGTTTCTAAAGTATACACAGATGTTTTCCCCTTACAAGATAGATAGCTTCAGACATATATCTAAATATAGATATGCTGGAAATTAAGTTTCTAAAGTATATACAGATGTTTTCCCCTTACAAGATAGATATCTACAGACATATATCTAAATATAGATATGCTGGAAATTAAGTTTCTAAAGTATATACAGATGTTTTCCCCTTACAAGATAGATATCTACAGACATATATCTAAATATAGATATGCTGGAAATTAAGTTTCTAAAGTATACACAGATGTTTTCCCCTTACAAGACAGATATCTTCAGACATATTATATATAAATATAGATATGCTGGAAATTAAGTTTCTAAAGTATACAATAGGAACCATTGACGGCGTCTTGGTCTTTCTTCGATTGGAAGTTATAATTTTAACCCTTTCACCGCCAATGTCGCATTTTTGCACCATAGTGATTTATACCCATGTCATAAAAAGCCTTGAAATCTGGGTCGGTCATCCAACGATCTTGTGTTCTTGATTTTAAGAGGTAAGGATAGGCCTTATTTTAAGCATGTCACAGAGGAATCCCCAAGATTGCAGACAACATCTTTTCTTTACTCATGTAAGTTTAATCAGAAATTTTGGCTCAGAACTGGCGATGACACTTTTGTTTTGCCTATTTCGGTTTATCAGGGACTAGGCGATTTTGTCAACATTCACGACCATTGAGGTGTCTAAGTTTTAAGTATTTGTTTTCTTTAACCCTTTTGCCGCCAGCCATTTTGTACAAAGGTGATCGTAAAATAGTGTTGGATATTTATTAATAAAAAACAAACAACTGAAGACAAGTGCAACGCCGAGCGGTAGCAAAGTCCCCTCGCAGCATCGCTGAGCTACTCGGAAATCGGAATGT
>CM065698.1:28417446-28419946 GCA_017654935.2 Phymorhynchus buccinoides
TTGCGATTAGTCCAGCTTAACCCTTTCGCCGCCAGTCATTTTTCAGCCCAAAAAAACCATTAATTTTAACTGGGTAGTGAAAACAAAAATCTGCAATATTGGGAATTCCTCTGTGACATGGATAACATTAGGCCTACCCCTACCTCCCAAAATTAAGAAAATAGGGTCTTCAGATAACAGGCCCTGATTTGATGCCTTTTAGTGACATGGGTGTTAAACCATTGTGGTGCATAAATGCGACATTGGCGGTGAAATGGTTAATAATCGACAATCAAATAGCCAATCAATCAAGCAGAAGGCAGGGTTCTGTTTTTAATTTTTGTACTGAGTCTCACCATTAAACTTGTGCCTAAATTATATTCCTGTTTGTGAGTTCCCGTACGGCAGTCATTTCTTCCACAGCAGAACGAATGCCGATATTGGACGTGGCCATGACTGCCCTATGGCTGAACCATTGGCGTGCACAATATTCAGACCATCAATACCCTTCCCAATATTGCGCATGGTAACTGTGTAAGGCAGGACACATCCCATTTAACGCCAGACATCTTCGGTGCTCTTTAAAAAAACCTTTCATCGCCACTGTCGCCTCTTGGCACCACACTGATTTAACACCCATGTCACTAAAAGGCATCAAATGAGGGTCTGGTATCCAGTGACCTTATGTTCTTACTTGTGGGAGGTAAGGATAGGCCCTATTGTGTGCATGTCAAAAAAGAATCCCAAATATTGCAGACGAAATATTTTCCGTACCCAGGTAAGCTTAATGGAACGTTTTGGCTCAAAAATGTCTGGCGTTGAAAGGGTTAACCACCGTATGAAATCCTGCGTGTCATACACTTTCATTTCGATCAATTGTGGCAAGAAGCACCACTTGTTCAGTGTTGAACAAGCATTATTTCATCGTAGTTTTGTGCACGTATGATTACAGAAAGAGGACATGTTTGTGTTTGGCTCTTTGTGTTCTTTTCACGAACAAGTACCAACCTTTCACTCAATCATCGTATTACTTACTATATAACAGGGTGTTGAATCCCTCGGTGGGTTCTGTGTCCTTTCAATTACGAGCCAGTTAACAGAGTACAGAATCTCCAAATCTGGAACAAACACGTGCAGAGGTCACCAACGGGTTGCAGGCGGTCCACCTCTTGACCGATTCACTGCAGCAACTCGTGTGGACAGATACGACAAAACGCGTATCTGCCACGCAGTATGCAAGTGACACGCACCACCCACTCGCCATATTGTTGGTGCTTTCTACGGGCAATCTCAGCCCAGTTTGAAAGAGTCGCTGAGTCTTTGAATTCTTAATCCATTTCCAAAATATGCATAAGTTATTCACATATTATAGTGCCTTCTGCGGGCACTTTCAAGTCACCTCCAAAGATCGACCGAGTCTTACGTTATTCCCAAGCATGTAACATCGGCACAGAGTTGACCACATAGGATAACACGAGACTCCTTTGGGGGAAGCAACCCACTTCAGCACATAAATATTTGAACTTTTGTTCCTTTGGTTTTGCTGATACTGAACAGAGCTACAATTCCCAGGACCGAGCAGATGGCGTATCATCCAGTTTGGTGTCTTCAATGTCCACCATCGACAGTGACCCTTTCACACGTTTATTGTCTCCAAAGGAAGGATACGTTTGATAACAAAGATGAACAATCCTACTTGTGCAATACAATTGGCTTATTCGTTTGCAAACCTCAGAATGAGGCAGTTGATAATGTAATTATGTGTGTGCCCTACGACATGCGTGTCTTTGTTGTAATTACCATGTACTGTCACATATAAACTATCAATCAAGCTGCAAGGACACACTTCTGCATCAGCATAATTACGTGGTAGCTTCTTTCGAAGTGGAGCGTGAGTCCTGTCGATCTATCAGACCTGTTATTGTGCCTTTCAGTGGAATCCAAAGGAGCACATAAAATAAGCTTAGAGCTGATGAGAACAAGACCGACTGTTTTTGGAGAAACAAAAATCCCTCAGCAGTTCATTGTTGTTTACAATTACAATTGAGAACGTACAAGTTGTGTCCATAGCATCAGCCTCATCAATTAAAAGTCAAACATGCCGTTTTAAACTCATATTCTAAACAAGCCCGAACGAATTTCTAGCAGCAGGTTTCAGCATTAATTTATAGTCAGACACGGCGAGCAGGGACCCAGTAGTCGTCCGATCAATCAAGCGGACACAAAGCAATATACCCATCCTCTTGTTTCCTGCGCAAGCAAGCGGACGGCTGACGAAGAGGAGCTCTACTAACAGAAATCACCACACGCGCCTCACAATTCTTCAGCTTCCACATGGCATATAGGAGTACCCCCCTCAGCAAAACTCCAACCAGCCAACCACCCAAATCAGTCCGCTAGATCTCGGAGTCCCGGGTGGGCTGCGTGGACATTATGACGGTGGTCCTGCGGGAGCTGTCGCTGATGATCTCCCTCAGGAACAGCTTGAAGAACGTGTCCCGGAACTGCTTGCTCATGGTGC
>CM065698.1:28424946-28429946 GCA_017654935.2 Phymorhynchus buccinoides
ATACGTGAAGCATAAACGAAGAGAAAATGCTTTTACCTAATTTGGTGCATGAAAAAAAGGGGAAAATGCAAAACAAAGGAGAACAAAAGACAGAACGGAACAGAAAATTAAAAACAAAAATGAAGGCAGACGTGGTGTGAGTTGCATGATGAGCGAGCAAGATAGCGGAGAGCAGATGAATGATTGGGTGTGGTGTGAGAGTAACATATTTGTTTAAATGAAAATTTTTGTTCCTTGTTTTTAATCAATATTCTAATTTGGATGTATAACTCATTTTACACTGTGGAAGACAATTTTGTATTTGCGTTTGTACAATGCCAATGGACAATAAAGAAACTTGTGACATATGACTCATGCTTTGCATAATAAAATCAAAATACAGCAAAACTCGGTTATAAGAAAATCGAAGGGAGATCATTTGTTTGCAGTTCTCGACGTTTTGCAAGTTTTGATCAGTTTGTAACCCCTCTTTCTATTTAATATGTTTGCAAATCGTTCACTCGCTTCGATTCACTTGCTTCGACGCCATTGTTGCTATGGTATTTGACCGAGTAAGGCGCAGTAAGCAACACTACTTTTCACGAATCGCTCTCCCCTAGGTATTTTTCAGAACATTGTCTATAGTCCAGTCATTTTAGGTGAAAAATAGAGGGCAACCCGCAAAAAAAGGTTATAGTTTTTATATTTGGTACACAGGTAGTACCATTATTACTAATGAAATTCTGAAAGTTCCCGAAAAATCCAGTGTCAGCAACATGTTTAAATATTGTGTCGATTACACCTCCCCTTTTCATTATCGTGGCAAAAGATGCTACCGAGGGTTGGCTTGCTTGAAAGCGAAATTCTAATCCTTGGCTGTAAATCTGTGTGAGTTTGTTTTTTAAAGAATAACCATAAGTTCGAAAATTATAATTAATAAATATATATATTAAGGCATCAAAAGTATGCAAAATATTACGAAATGATACTGATCGGATGCCGAAATCGTGCTAATTAAGCGATAATGAGTTAATGGTGGTATGGATCAAGATTGTCATGATCATAAGTCATTAATGGCTTAAGTATTGTCGTCTACTCATATTTGAATACAGCATCATGCTTTTCTGACCCAAGAAGCACTGGCAAGCATACTCCTGAAGAATTCAAATGTGCTTGACGATACCTGCAAAGACAGTCTTTGCCAGATGTACTCAAGACTTTTGAGAGATTCTGACCTCGAAGATGTGTTTTCCTCAGAAGAAGTTACACGAGTGTTTGACAGCTTGCAACAAATCCGTGAACACATGAAGGGTTCCAACAGGACAGCTAAGCTGTGGATACAATATTTTGAGCTTGTGCAAATCATGAGACTCTTTGTCCGTGCAGAGCGAACAGGTGACTGGAATCTACATGTGTCTATCCATTCATAATAATAGATACTCACATGCATTTATGGGTCGCCTCTACCCCTGTCTACCATACATGCCACATTGTACAGAGATATACACACATACATGCACACACTCACATGCCCGCACCCCATCTCACAAACATATTGTGGTTTTTTCCCCGTCTAATATCACGATAAGTGGATAGACGTTAAATGAAAGACACACACACGCACAAACACACACACACACACACACACACACACACACACACACACACACACACACACACACACACACACACACACACACCACACATAGCTAAAACCAAGAATGTGTATATATATATAAGTAATCATAGGACAATATGCATTATGCATGGCATAAAATGGCATTCGTCTTATGAGAACAACTGATCTTCTATCTCTGGGGGGACATATTCCAGGTGACGCTGCCTCCATTCCTGTTTTATCTGCTATTACAGGGGGAAATGCCCATAACCATTGTCGCCAAATGTTCCCAGCAGAAGACTAACTATAGCTGATCTTTTGCATGTCACAGCTGTACCTGCTTACTCCTGGCTGGAACCAGACGTCAAATATTCTACTGTTATATACTGGTCTCCAAAATTTAAGGGCCGGAAGAACGATCTTCTCTCTTCTGTCTTGGAGGCATGCTTATTGAGAGCTCTGGTTGCCGCCCTTAAATACACATTCGTGTCTAACTGTTGCTCAGCAGTGTTCACTACAGTCATGCCTTGCACGTGCAATAGGCCAGAAACCTGCATCAGCCCTGATTCTTCAGCGAAAAGAGACCAAACTTTGGTGAAATTCTCGTGAATTTGCCACATTTTAAGCGCATCTGAAAACGCTGTTGCTGTACTGCAATGTCTGCAAAACTGGTTCAGGCACGTGCAACAGGAAGGAAAGTTATTGAGTAGCCTAAGTTTTGCCATTTTCTTCATTGTTGTCTTAGTGTACAATAAATAGATATCAAGCTACTGAAAACAGAAGCCGACCCTTAACTTTTGGAGACCAGTATATTCACCCTTTCATCCCTGCCCCAGCCCTCCTTCATACTAACCTGTTACCCTCTTTTTTGTTCGCAATTCACAAGCGAGGGATGAACACTACTATATCTTAGTAATCTTTACTTTAAAATATGTAGTTTACAGTCATGAAATGATCAAAATTGCTACAGTCTTATCCGGCTCTGGAATTGCAAGATTACTATAGTTCATGTGTTAATTAACTTTAATTTAGTTTTCTTTGTCACTTTGGTTTTTTTGTGGCTATTAATTTGTTAGTTTTTGTGTGTGTTTTTTCCCCTCCACATTCACAGACTTACTCCTACACACGCACTCATATTCACATACATACACACGCACGCACACATAAATACACACGCGCGCACTCACGCACACACACTAAACATGTTTTTTATATTTTATTATTTTTAAAGTCTAATATCACCATTGTGTGAACAGACTTTAAATTAAATCAATCAAATCAAATAATCTTTACTTATAACCTCCTGCCCTATCATAATTCAATTTCATTTCTTCCACAGGTGTTTCTGTTGACTGACTCGCAACTAGTGTTCTTAACCCTTTCACCGCCAGCCATATTTCAGCCAGAAATGTCCATTAAATTTACCTGGGTAGAGAACAAAATCCATCTGCAGTATTGGGGATTCTTCTGTGACATATATAAAATAAGGTCTACACTTACTTCCCAAAACTAAAACAATAGGGTCTTTGGATAATAGACCCCAATTTGATGCCTTTTAGTGACATAGGTGTTAGATCACTGTGGTGCTAAAATGCGACTTTGGCGGTGAAAGGGTTAATGAGTGCCACCGACCGATACTAGTGGACTACACGTTTTGAACGAGTACTCCTGATATATACAACATTTATACGCTTGGTCTTTCATGTTACTATATGGACATTTACGCAATGAATTACTGCATGCATACATTTGTGATTAAATATTAACTATATCAAGTGTACACCAAAAAAACCACCCCCCAAAAAACCCCAAACCATCTATGACTAAAAACACAACACGAGTGAGCCTAAGTTGTAAAGGGGGCATAGACTGGTTGTCCTTGTAGCTTGCGTTGCTGTTGTTGTTGTTTAACCCTTTCACCGCCACCATATTTCAGCCACAAAAAAATGCATTAAAATTACCTGGGTAGAGAACAAAATCCATCTGCAGTATTGGGGATTATTCTCTGACATATATAAAATAAGGTCTATCCTTACTTCCCCAAACTAAGACAATGGGGTCTTTGGATAATAGACCCCAATTTGATGCCGTTTAGTGACATAGGTGTTAAATCACTGTGGTGCTAAAATGCGACTTTGGCGGTGAAAGGGTTATGTGAGTGACTCTCTGTGGGGCTCTCTTGTTAAAACTACTAACCAAGTAACCACCTGTTAGCAAACGTTGACAGACTCTAGTATATATTGTGCTACACACGAAGACACTGCTAAAGATGAACCGTGATTAATAGTCTTTAAAACAAAATGCAACAACACATTGTCAAGTTAGGGATTTCCAAATCTACTGTGTAATCTTTATATTAAAAGCCAAGTGTCTGGCCGTGTGTGTGTGTGTGTGTCTGAAACACAAAACGGGCCTTATAACTCCGCCGTTTTTTGACCGAATCGCTTCAAATTTGCAATGAGCCCTAACGGGGCGATGGCAACGGCAACCGAGGCGGCCGTGTCATTTGCACGGTTTGGCAAATGCGCGAAACGCGTATCAACCGGCCTCTCGGCGCCCGTATCTCCGGTGTTTCTGGACGGATTGCCTTCGCATTTGGAAGATAGATGACCGGGAACGGTGACTATCTGTGTGCCAAACCGAACGTGAATCGATTCATAAACGCGCGCGATATATGCCGCTTCACCTTTTCACAAATAACTCCGCCGTTTCTTAACCGAATCGCTTCAACTTTCAGAGCAGCGCCAACCTGAAACAGGGCCTTATAACTCCGCCATTTCTTAACCGAATCGGTTCAAATTTGCTGTGCTCAGCGTTACCAGTTCTTGGCGTTACCATTACTAGGGAGAGTGCATCACTCTCAGAGCAGCGCCAACGGGAAACGGGGCCTTATAACTCTGCCTTTTCTGAACCGAATCGCTTCAAATTTGCTGTACTCAGAGTTACCAGTACTTGGCGTTACAGTTACTAGGCGTTACCGTTACTAGGGAGAGTGCGTCACTCTCCGAGCAGCACCAACGGGAAACGGGGCCTTATAACTCCGCCGTTTCTTAACCGAATCGCTTCAAATTTGCTGTCAGCGTTACCAGCGTTACCCAGGCGTACGTTGGCGTTACCGTTACTAGGCGTTACCGTTACTAGGCGTTACCGTTACTAGGCGTTACCGTTACTAGGCGTTACCGGTAGTCGGCGTTGCGCTAGTCTAAATTAAAAGTCAGCTTAAATGTACATAATTGGCAAACGCCACCTCCTCAGGTGCAATTACTAAATACATTTAAATAAAAGAAAGGAAAATGGTTTGCTTATTTGCAGAAGAAACTTTCTTCTAATGTTTGGGAGCAAAAGAGTTGAACACATAATTGTTTTCTAGGCCTTGCAACTGTAGGCCTACTTATCACGCATG
>CM065698.1:28447446-28449946 GCA_017654935.2 Phymorhynchus buccinoides
ACCCACCCCATCCGAAAATGGCTACTCTCTCCGGCATCTCCGCCAAGGAGGAATCGCCGTTTTAACGGTTTAATTTCTAGGAAACCAGAGCAAAGTGAGTGTTCCGATCCTTGAAAAGGCTGTTTTTTTCTGGTGATCTCGACGTGTTTCTTGAAAAACCCCTCATCCGTCAGGGTCCACCTTTAAAGGAAACATATTGGAGTATTTTCTGAGGCTCATATAGGGTCGATGTTTTTATACATTTTCAACATTAGAATTTGAAAGAGAAGTGCGAAACATAATTGATGTGAAGCGAAAGTTGGAAGAGTAACTCGAAAAACGCGGTTTGGGTTGAACCAAACTTTTTTTTTTATAAATAAAGACAAATTGTGGCGGTACCATAGCCGATGATGTTTAACCGAGGCGTGGTTACTGCTACACCTATCTGTATTGTTAAAAAAATCGGGACTTTACTGGTGTTGTACTGCCTCCGGGCATTGCCTCCAGTCTTGTTCCCACCATCTTTGTATCTACAAATGTCCCATACGTGTCTGTTCCAGACCGAGAGGACGTAAAACACCATTTTTTGAGGGGAAAAAACACACCCACCCGTGGATTTACACACGTTTTAGACCCAGAAATCGCTGTTCCGAGAATACTGGCGTTCTCTTGTTCTGAGTATACTCGGAATTCGTCCGGAATGAGTTAACCCTTTCATCGCCAGCCATATTTTAGCCAAAGATTTTCATTACATTTACCTGGGTAGAGAACAAAATCCATCTGCAGTATTGGGGATTCTTCTGTGACTTATATAAAGTAAGGGCTATCCATACTTCCCAAAACTAAGACAATAGGGTCTTTGGATAGTAGACCCCAATTTGATGCCTTTTAGTGACATAGGGGTTAAATCACTGTGGTGCTAAAATGCGACTTTGGCGGTGAAAGGGTTAAGAGTCAAAACGGACTATATTCAGATGGTCCATGGATTTATGTTGGAACTTATTAACAAAACTAATAACTTGTATTTGAAGAAACAAAAGACTGAAAATATATAAATAAGATACTCATCATGGTTTTTTGGTTAAAGTCTCTTTATTCTCGTCTTCTTCTGCGTTCTCAGGCCATATGGCCATAATGGGTAAGGTACCTATGCGTCCGGTTTTCAGTTTTCACTGGTCTCCCCGCTGCGTACAGCCGACACATTCCGATTTCGGGGGAGCTCAAAGGAGAACAAATATTTGGAAAATTTTGTTGAAAAAAAGGCAGGAGAAGAAAGGGCCAATCAGTCAGAAAGATAGTAGATGATAGAAAGAAAAAGAAAAGGCAGAGTGAAAGAGAGTGGCAGATTAGAGGAAGCTACAAGCACAGAACTTCCAGAAGGTTATTTTTACAAAAGACCCCCCGGTATCCCCAAACAACTGTACTTTATGAAAGAAAAATCCTAAAACCCAAACAACTGTAATTTATGAAAGAAAAATCCTAAAACCCAAACAACTGTACTTTATGAAAGAAAAATCCTAAACCCAAACTGTACTTTATGAAAGAAAAATCCTAAAACCCAAACAACTGTACTTTATGAAAGAAAAATCCTAAGACACAAACAACTGTAGTTTATGAAAGAAAAATCCTAAAACCCAAACAACTGTACTTTATGAGAAAAAAAATCCTAAAACCCAAACAACTGTACTTTATGAAAGAATCAATATGCAGAAGGCACTGTCGCGTGCAAATTTGCAGCTCGCAGCATTGAACGTCTTGTGATAGGAACACCCAGAATTCTCTCAACAACAACAACAAAAATCCTGCCACGCGGCTGGTAATTAACTAGATACGCACATCGCATACTCTAGCATCCCCAACCAACTGAGATAAGGGGAAGGGGGGGGGGGGGGGATTAATGAGCTGCCGGTAGTGCTGGCATGGGCAGTAGATCAGAAGGCTGTGGAATCCCAGGACTTCTTTGCCACTGACTGAGTGCTGAGGGTATACATATAGCTAGCGTTGAATGGTGTAGCTCCAGGAATTTGATATATATGTCACTGGAAAATTCGGAATCCGGGAAAATTCGGAATCTTCCCGGGAAAAATCAGAATTCCGATTTTTCTCGGGAAGATTCCCAATTGTCCCAAGGCTGGGAAGATTCCGAATCTTCCCGGGAAGATTCCGAATTTTCCCGGTAAGATTCCGAATCTTCCCAGCCTTGGGGAAAATCGGAATTTTCCCGGGAAGATTCCGAATTTTCCCAAGCAAGTAGCTGCATGCCATAGAAAACGAAATAAATCACACAGAGAGAGACAGGCAGACAGAGAAAGACGGAGAGAGACAGGGAAGGGAGAGGGGAAGAGTGAGGCATGCTGATAGGCGGAAAAGCAGATTTTTTAATTTTTAATTTCACACATCTAGTGTGTTGGCCCATAACAATCCACTACGTTTCCAGAACAGGTTTCGAGTTTTTAATAAAAACAAAAATGTAGAGACCAAATTATTTTGTAGTGATCACAATGCACTTAACACAAATACA
>CM065698.1:28482446-28487446 GCA_017654935.2 Phymorhynchus buccinoides
GATAATTTACTATGCTATTTTAAAACAAACATACAAACAAAACAAAACAAAAACAAACAAACAATCACACAAAAACAAAAACAAAAACACAATCGGATTCTGTTTCGGATTTTGAGAGGCTTAACTTAAACACACACTGACACACCACGATTAAGTCCCTTGTTTTTCTTCTGGGTAGCTGTGACCCACATACAAATGTCCCCAACTTCAACTGAGGCTGTTCTTTAAAATGATGTTTCGTTTTCAGTTTGGGGACATTTGCATGGGAGTCAAACCAGCCGTACCAGAGTCGTACCAGCTATAAGAGGGAAAACACGTGAAACCCGTGATTTTGACACGTGACCTGGTGGGTCTTTAAGCCATTGAATGGCAGATCATAATACTTAAAGACCCCCCACGTCACGTGTCACATTCCCTCTTATGCTAGGAAGATTTCTTACCAACTATAAGAGGGAAAACACGTGAAAACCGTGATTTTGACACGTGACGTAGGGGGTCTTTAACGATTACGATGGATGTAGCGAACGTTGCTGAAAGAAAGTACTCACGTTTCGCGTGTGTGAAAACCCAGATCCTCCAAACTTTGCACTTGAGTTTCTCTGGTGTCTCCAACAGAGAAATGGGCCTATTCATTCAGCTTATCCGGTGCAAAGCATTTGCTTTGAACGGGCAAAATGCGAGTGTGTGGCATTCGCAATTACAGATTCTAGAAAGCTCAAACAGTTAAAAACCTTGATGGATGAGCGTTTGCACGAAACCCTTCGAGGTCACCAGAAAGACAGCCTTTTCAAGGATCCGAACACTCACTTTGTTCTGGTTTCCTATAAATCAAACCGTCAAAACGGCGATTCCTCCTTGGCGGAGTTGCCGGAGAGAGAAGCCATTTTGGACGGGGTGGGTGGAGGCCACTGGGAGTGGTTGAAGCTTTTTCTTCTTTGCAGTGCAGTAAAACAAAAATGGAGCTATTTCCTTTGTTGTGAGTGAAACTCCTTTTGGTAAACTGTATAAAAACTGTATAAACATTCTTGTATTGTGGAAATTTCGTGCAAACGATTTGGTGTAACTCAGGCGGCCATTAGAAAAGAGAAGGCACATAATAATAATAGTACATTTATATAGCACCTGACCTCAGATGAGCCCAAAGCGCTTTACAATCAATTAGTCATCAACAAATAGACAACAAAAACAGCAATCAAGAATGGCACTGTGACGTAAGTGTCCCGCGCGACCCGCTTTCTTTATTTCTTATCTACACCCCCCCCCCCCCCTTCCCCCCCTCCCCACCCCCCACCCTCTCTCCTTTTCATTTCTCTGTCCGGCCACCACGTTAATTGCCACCCACCATCTAAAGAATGCCGATTAAGGGATTGGTCCCTTTCAAGTTCGAATTGTCTCCCCGGTCGGCACGTACCACCTACCGAGGTTATCTCCCTTCACCCCCCCCCCCCCCCCCCCCTTATCTACCGTCTCATCACGAGATAGTGATATCAGCAGTCGGCTGCCTTTGTAAGACACCGCGTCCTTCCCCCTAACAAGAAAGTGACAACCACGGTTATCTCCCTTTGAAGATGGTTTTGCTTTTCCAATCACAAGGTTAGGAATGTCAGGAATGTGATAAGGATGGAATAGGCGCGTGATTGTTCGGTACATTTAGAACAGCATCTTGTGACGTGTGGACTGTAATACACCAATAGCAGGCTTTCATTGTTTGAAAGTGAAGGCTATAATTGGCGTAGTGAGAAAAAGTTGTCACACAAGACGCTGAAACTGACTAGAGCAACACCTCTCCCAGCCAGAATAGCCCACCTAGTAAGTCTTATTGATGACTGGTGATTGAGACTGGTTGTTTGTTTGACTCTAGTTTTGATCTAGATCCTATGTTCAATGATGAATAAGGAGTAGATAGATATGTTATAGAAAAGAAGTGGTAAACATTCTATTCTATTTATGTGCACTGATTATTTTGTGTGTGTGTTTTTGACTTTAACACTTTTGGTACCAGAACCGGAGTTTATGCCTACTAACCCTTTTGTCTATTTTTAGTAGGAAACCTATGGGCCGCAATCTTGCACTTTATGATACCATTCCTTTCCAGGTGTTGGATGGAGAATGATGTTGTCTTGATCACCTTTTATGTTTTACTGATCTCAGTTTGTTAACTGAAATTCAGTTTATTTATTAACTACATGTAGTGCTATTGTACAAGGGAAGCCTTCAAGCCGGTTGGGATTCACTAATTCCCTGCCGACTGAAGCCCCTTGTCTCTAAGCCATAGAGATCTACATCCACCTTCTCCTGTGATTATCAGCAGGGCATCGTGGGCCGGAAGATCATCCCGGACTCACAAGCACCAAGACGGGACTGCCGCCAAGACGACCCGCACCCAGAATCCGCGAGGAGACCACGCCTGAACCGTGCCATCCCGCGAAGCCGTAACCGGAACGACTGGGAGCTACTCTCACCTGACGAGCAAGCCCAGAACTTGAAACAGCTAAGTCCACCTGACTGCGCCAATCATTTGAACTTTCCTACGGACACCAAAGATAATTAGTAACCCTTCCGGCATGGGGCGAACCTTATAGAAAGACAAAAGTCTTGTGAATCCTTTCGGATTTCATTGTTTTTTATCCATATTTTGTTTTGGCGCCATTGAGCTGCTTTATTATTATTGTTGCATAATCTTATGCAGATTTTGGGAGTAAATAAAATACAAGTGTCAAATAATCCTGAACCCTTTGGTCAGACTGATGAGAGTGGGAGTCTTGTAATTTCATGTAAAACCCTACTTCTCTCTGTCTGCCATTTAGAGCAATTCAACCACTTGTATTTCTTACAACCATCTGACGAGCCAGAACCCGGGCACAAATATAAATTTATTAGATGAAAAGGGGCCGGGAAAGTTGCTCATCTCCCATCCCCTAGAGAAGTGGGCTAAAGGCAAATTATCTAAAGTCTTCCCTAGGGACTTAGCCTTTTAACCCATTACCTCGTCACAGGCACCAACCAGCAACAACGCATATACAAAGCAACTCTCTCTCTCTCTCTCTCTCTCTCTCTCTCTCTCTCTCTCTCTAACACACACACACACACACACACACACACACACACACGCACACGCACGCACGCACACACACACACACACACACACACACACACATTTAACGACACCGACTCGTTCATCCCCCATTAGCACATGCTTTCTCGTTCATTGACAGTATCTGACTTCCAGCACCTAGGAGGCCGATTTGACGGTTTGATTTGTAGGAAACCAGAGCAAAGTGAGTGTTGCTATCTCTGTAAAGGGCGTTTTCCTGGTGATCTCGACGTGGTTCTTGCAAAACAAAAATAGATTCGTCAGGGTGCCCCTTTAAGGTCGTAAGATAAGTTCCATTGATGTTAAGCTGAAAAGGAAACTCCTACACAAAGTGTCGTGTAGCCTACCGTTAGAAGTACAATAACATCGGAAATGGTACTTAAGGTAGCGTTCGTGCTATAGTTAGTGTTTTACACTGTTCGCTCAATGGCGTTTTTAGTGAGAATGCGTTTTCTGTGTGTTTGATCAAACGTGTGTCGGTCTCTGTGGGTGTGTGCCTGTGTGCAAGAACGCGTTCACTCGCGTGCGTGCACGTATGTGCGTGTGTGCCTGGGGTGTGTGTGTGTGTGTGTGTGTGTGTGTGTGTGTGTGTGTGTGCGTGCGTGTGCGTGTGCGTGCGTGTGCGTGTGTGCGTGTGTGCGTGTGTGCGTGCGTGCGTGTGTGTGTGTGCGCGTGTGTGTGTGTGCGTGTGTGTGTGTGTGTGTGTGTGTGTGTGTGTGTGCGTGCGTGTGCGTGCGTGTGTGTGTTTATGTGTGTGTGTGTGTGTGTGTGTGTGTGTGTGTGTGTGTGTGTGTGTGTGTGTGTGTGTGTGTCTGTCTGTCTGTCTGTGTGCGTGTGTGCATGGCTGTGAGTGTGTCAATGCTGATTGTAAAGCGCATTGTGCTCGATAAAAAAAGCGCTATGTAAGTGTCCGTTGTTTATTATTAGTAGTATGATTATTATTATGATTATTATGATGATTATTATTATGATTATTATTATTATTATCATTGGCTGATATTAGCCTGTAGTGGGGGCCAACAGTAACATGAGATCTGTGCAATATATGCTTGTCTACAGCATTGAAGAATCATTGTACAGGTTAGTCTCTTGTGAAGACTATGACTCTCAAACGAGGGGGGCGTTTTGGCACCGGCTCTGGTGCTGCAGCCAAAGGGATGGGTTGGCCTTTGAGGGATACCTTTCCTCAACGCCAGCTGTGTCCTCAAATCCGTTTGCTCTGGAGAGTAGGGACGTACCCTGGTCAACGCATCTCCACTATAAACACATTCTAGCCCCGCCCTACTATGTGGCAGTCATGGTCGGAAACGACTGACTGGCATACTTTTGTGATTGTTGTTGTTGTTGTTATTGTTTATGCTGTTAGCTCTGTTTCTGTTAGATAAAATTCGATGGCTTGGAGTGAAACCGGACTTTAGATAGTCAATCGACGTATTATTGAACTTCTAGCAAAAACGAAGAACTTGTATTATTTTTAATAACACCTACAAATAATATAAAAATGGGGTTATGCTTTTTATATTTCTGAAGTATTTTGGTTTGTATACAAGTTTTCGTAATAAGTTCAATAATACGTCAATGGACTATCTAAAGATAGTCCGTTTTGACTCCAAGCCATCGAAATGTTACGACATAGATAATAAACATGTAATCGTGCAACGGGCTGCGCACGTTTCGTGCGTGTGGAAACGCTTGATCGTGCATCGAGACCCTTTCAGTCTAGCAATTCAGACTCGCAGCCAACAAATTGGGAACTTCCATTGTACACCAGTTTTACGAGCCCACGACATTTGACAAAGAAAGCAAAAAGGTTACAAGGATAGACAGAAGAAGACTACGAAGAAGACGATGGCTTGGAGTCAAAACGGACTATCTTTACATAGTGCATTGACGTATTATTGGATTT
>CM065698.1:28494946-28497446 GCA_017654935.2 Phymorhynchus buccinoides
TAAGTAGATGACAGAAAGCAAAGGGAAAAGACAGAGTCAACGAGAGTGGCAGATTAGAGGAAGCTACAAGCACAGAACTTCCAGAAGGTTGGGGAACTATTATTTTTACAAAAGACCCCCGGTATCCCCACGGGGAGGGCTAAGACTAATTCCAGTATTTTCGCCCTTCATACTCATATTGACCACACTACACGAATTAAGTAAAATGTCTGATACAAAATTATTGATATTTCATCAGATTCGTGTACGGGGGACTACATAATTACAGTTTAAAAACAAACAAACTGGTAGTATTTCATCACATTCACTTAGACATTTGTATTTGACGTGGATCATGCATAACAAATGTCAAATCGCATTTGCAATCGCATCGCTTCGTATGCAGTGTGACAGGCCTTTAAACCTGTCACTAGTCTCTGTGATGAGCCGCTCGGAATTAAAACACTCGCCTTTAATTAAGTTAACCAATACAAAGCGCTACGCTTCACAGTTTCCAAAGTCATAATGTGAACTAGTTTCATAAGCAATAATGTTTGAGACAAAGAATGGGGCAAACCGTATGAACGTACTCACAGAATGTGTGTATAATTAGTAAGTATACAAATCAACGTGTCTTGTCATCATTAAAGAATGGAGAGGGAGAAAGAGATTGGGGGACAGGGAGAAAGAAAAAGAGAGTGTGTGAAGGAGAAGAGAGAGGGGATGGGAGAAAAGAGAGAGAGAGAGAGAGAGAGAGAGAGAGAGAGAGAGAGAGAGAGAGAGAGAGAGAGAGAGAGAGAGAGAGAGAGAGAGAGAGAGAGAGAGAGAGAGAGAGAGAGAGAGAGAGAGAGAGAGAGAGAGAGAGAGAGAGAGAGAGAGAGAGAGAGAGAGAGAAGTCGAAGTCGAAAATTTTAATGAATAGGCCTTTCTGCCCGTATCATATGGGAGGATGGGGGAGTGAGGGGCTTAGAATAAGCCAGAATAACATTGATATCATAATATTCCATCAGTGAAAATGTAAACGCAAACTATCAAATAACCAAGCATAAATAGATAATAAGCCAGAAGCAAACACATAAATGACTAGATAAACAAATAAATCCACCGAACAGTTAAACAGACAATTTATGAAATAGTAAACAAAAGCAATATTCAAGAGACCATCAGCTACTAATGAACATCTTACAGACATCTCAAGCTGTTAAGCAAGGACTCATCTTGCTTTGTGCAGACTGGGGTTTATACATAGATTAAACAAACAAATAGTCACTGTTATCACTTTAGTATAAACCATTACTTTCAATCACTCAATATCTACTAACCATGCAGTATACGAACCAAACCTATAAAGAGTTATGTAGCATTGACAATTAACATAACTAAATGAGATATCATCAAACGGACCAATCCATAATGATAAAAGACATATTATCATGATGTGCACACACACATACACACACGCGCACGCGCGCACGCACGCACGCACGCACGCACATACACAGACATTAAGAAGGGGGATAGGCATAGTGAATACGTGTATAGAAAACAATCGCAATCCCACATCTGTATGCCCTACTTTTGCATACCAGGCATAGAAAACACACAAATTATGCCTACACACACAATTCAACGAAAACACGTTGCCACTCAAAAGTGACTTATAGGATATAAAGCCTCGCAAAGCATGGTAATATCGAACAAAGTTATGCTATGCAGGGAATATAAGCGTTACCAAAACACCACGGGCATACAATGCACATAACACACACACTAGCCCACCAATGTGCAGTATGCAACAGTATGCAAAAGAGGAGTAGCAGACTGTACCCTAAACCTGTGTCATATAAACACATATAATATAATGCCATATCATGTTCAACAAATTCAACATAGACACTATTTAATAAGCAATGTCATTATTACAGGCAATGACTATTTTGTTTAAATTTCAGAGAGAGAGAGAGAGAGAGAGAGAGAGAGAGAGAGAGAGAGAGAGAGAGAGAGAGAGAGAGAGAGAGAGAGAGAGAGAGAGAGAGAGAGAGAGAGAGAGAGAGAGAGAGAGAATAAACGTTTTTGAATCACATCTTTTGACCAGCTTCCCTCAAACCTTTTGACCAGCTTCCTCAGACAAACTGCCCAGTCTGAAGCTTCACATCATATTATTAAACGCCAACTGTGTGTATGTCCGTGTGTGTGTGTGTGTGTGTGTGTGTGTGGAACACAGAACGGGCCTTATAACTCCGCCGTTTTTCGACCGAATCGCTTCCAATTTGCTATCAGCCCTAACGTGGCGATGGCAACGGCAACCAAGGCAGCCGTGTCATGTGCGCGGTTTGGCAAATGCGCGAAATGCCTATCCACCGGCCTCTCGGCGCCCATGTCTCCGGTATTTCCAGACGGATTGCCTTCAAATGTGGGAGGGAGATGACCGAGGACAGTGACTATCCCTGTTCCAAACTGGAAGCGAATCGAGTTATAAACGCGCGTGATATGCGCCGCTTCATTTTTCACAAACCGCGGC
>CM065698.1:28499946-28502446 GCA_017654935.2 Phymorhynchus buccinoides
GCACGAAATGTCCACAATACAAGCCTTTTCGTTTCGTTTTTGTTTGTAGCTATTTTATAGTTTACTAGTTACAGGAGCTTCGCTCTCAACAAAGGAAATAGCTCCTTTTTTTTCTTTCGTTTTTTTTACTGCACTCTCTCCTGGCGATCTCGACGTGTTTCTGGCAAACAACGTATCCGCCAGGGTGCTCCTTAAAGGCGCTTATATCAATGATAAACAAGAAAAGCTATTTAAATTCTGTTTTCTGTATCTATTCATAAGGAATGGCTAATCACCATCTTCGGAAATGAAAATATCATTTCACGCAACACCTCCACTATTATGCCTTGCTACCTACCTCACGGACCGTTTCATCGGGGCGCAATTGTCACTTGCGCAATTGAGCGTAGGGGTAATTGATACAGGCGCAATTGAGATGCACATGGGTCGGTGGGTGGGGTTACGGGTGTCAGGTGATGGTGTGGAAACAGGGGACGCTTTACTGCAGTGCCCCAGTAAGTAGAACATGAAAATAAGTTGGGGGTAATTGATATAGGCGCAATTGAGATGCACAGGGGGTGGGGGGTTGGGTACGGGTGTTAGGTGATGGTGTGAAAACAGGGGGCGCTTTAGTGCAGTGCCCCAGTAAGTAGAACATGAAAATAAGTTGGGGGTAATTGATATAGGCGCAATTGAGAAGCACAGGGGTGGGGTGGGGGTGGGTGGGTACGGGTGTTAGGTGGTGGGGTGGAAACAGGGGACGCTTTAGTGCAGTGTCCCAGTAAGTAGAAAATGAAGAGAAGTTGGGGGTAATTGATATAGGCGTAATTGAGAAGCACAGGGGTCGGTGGGTGGGGTTACGGGTGTCAGGTGATGGTGTGGAAACAGGGGACGCTTTAGTGCAGTGCCCCAGTAAGTAGAAAATGAAAAGAAGTTGGGGGTAATTGATATAGGCGCAATTGAGATGCACAGGGGGTTTGCTAGGTGATGGTGTGGAAACAGGGGGCGCTTTAGTGCAGTGCCCCAGTAAGTAGAAAATGAAAAGAAGTTGGGGGTCATTGATATAGGCGCAATTGAGATGCACAGGGGGTTTGTCAGGTGATGGTGTGAAAACAGGGGGCGCTTTAGTGCAGTGCCCCAGTAAGTAGAAAATGAAAAGAAGTTGGGGGTAATTGATATAGGCGCAATTGAGAAGCACAGGGGTGGGGGGGGGTGGGTGGGTACGGGTGTCAGGTGATGGCGTGGAAACAGGGGGCGCTTTAGTGCAGTGCCCCAGTAAGTAGAAAATGAAAAGAAGTTGGGGGTAATTGATATAGGCGCAATTGAGATGCACAGGGGGTTTGCTAGGTGATGGTGTGGAAACAGGGGGCGCTTTAGTGCAGTGCCCCAGTAAGTAGAAAATGAAAATAAGTTGGGGGTCATTGATATAGGCGCAATTGAGATGCACAGAGGTTTTGTTAGGTGATGGTGACGCTTAGGGGACGCTTTAGTGCAGTGCCAGTAAAGTACAAAATGAAAAGAAGAGAAGCTGTAATCCTCTTACCTACATACAGCTCGATCGGTTTAGCTGTGGGTCACTAAGGACGCGTCATGTCTGTCCACACACAGTTCAATGCAAAAGGTCAATAACAGCACTCGGAGCCCTGATCCCTTTCCATTTCCCTTAAAGGTGGACCCTGACGGGTGAGTTTTCGCAACAAACACGTCGAGATCACCAGAAAGACAGCTTTTTCAAGGATCGGAACACTCACTTTGCTCTAGTTTTCCTAGAAATTAAACCGTCACATCGGCGATTCCTCCTTGGCGGAGGTGCTGGAAGTCACATTCTTTCACCCAAAGAGAAGGCGTGTGCCGTTTCTTTTCTAATGGCCGCCTGCGTTTATACCAAAATCGTTTGCACGACATTTAGCAATACAAACCTTTTTTTTTCTTAAAAAAAAAATTGTATACAGATTATCTAAAGGAGTTTCGCTCACAACAAAGGAAAGAGCTCCATTTTTTAGTCCGTCACCAAGACGGACTATTGCGATGGGCTGGTTTGTATTTTTTTTTTTTTTTTTTTTTTTTTTTTTCTTTTCTGTCTGTCCCAAAGATATCTCCCGAACCGCTTGACCGAATCGCGTCACATTTTGTGTGAAGGTGTGCCTCCTTAATAGAAAGAGATCGGCGCAAACCGTTTTGCCGTCGTGACCTTGACCTTGACGTACGACCTTGAAAACCGAAAATCTATTTTTAGCCATATCTCGGGCACCGATCAACATAGGATGTTGAAACTTGGTATGAAGATGGTTTGGCTTATGCCCGTTCTGATGATGGCATACCTATCAAGGTCAAGGTCAAGGTCAAAAAGATCGCTGGAGCCTGAAAATCGGAGGGTCATTTTTTTCTCCTTCTGTCTGTCCCAAGGATATCTTTCGAACGGGTTGACAGAATCACGTCAAATTGTGTGTGCTGGTGTGTCACCATGAGAGGAAGGCATCCGCGCAAACCATATTGCCGTCGTGACCTTGACCTTGGCGTA
>CM065698.1:28519946-28522446 GCA_017654935.2 Phymorhynchus buccinoides
ATGCACGCACACAAACATGCATATACACACAAACGCACATGCACGCACACATGCATACACACATATACAAATGCACGCAAATGTGTTTCCTTGCTTGTATTGTGCTTGTACGAGACCACGCTGTAATTTCACCTAACGTGATAATAACGCATGTTTGACTTTTGACTTTGACTTTGATACAAATACATACCGAAAAAGAGAGGGAGAGCTCGTATGACAAATGCTTAAACTCCCCCTTATTATCTAGTTTGCTTTGTCTTGCTTTTTTGTGTTGATGAAAGCCAGTGGAAATAAAACGTACAACAGAGATTTGTTTTGCTTACCCCTTATATCAATATGGGGATACGCGTTTTATTTTGCACACGTCGTGCTCAAGTTCTGTAATATGATTTAGAACAATCTATAATAATTATTTCTAAGCAATCTGAATCAATCTGAATCAGCGTTTGCGTGAATGGTTTCTTCTGTTGTTCTGTTCACCGGCAAGTTTAGACACCCAAACTATAATAACAATCAGAGTAAACACGTTGCTACATAAGATGATGTCCAGATGATCGGTTTGGTGAATCAGAACAAGGGAGAGAGAGAGAGAGAGAGAGAGAGAGAGAGAGAGAGAGAGAGAGAGAGAGAGAGAGAGAGAGAGAGAGAGAGAGAGAGAGAGAGAGAGGGGGGAGACAGAGAGAGAGGGGAGACAGAGAGAGAGGGGAGAGAGAGAGAGAGAGGGAGAGAGAGAGAGAGAGAGAGAGAGAGAGAGAGAGAGAGAGAGAGAGGGAAAGACAGAGACAGAGACACAGAGAGAGAGACTGAAGACTGAAAGACTTTATTGCATAAGGATTAAGATTTGGGGCCGGGCCCATTCTTCCAGAGAGAGAGAGAGAGAGAGAGAGAGAGAGAGAGAGAGAGAGAGAGAGAGAGAGAGAGAGAGAGAGAGAGAGAGAGAGAGAGAGAGAGAGAGAGAGAGAGAGAGAGAGAGAGAGAGAGAGAGAGACTCGTGGAGGGGGCGGGGTTGTCCATCTCCGGCCCAACTCCCCGTATGGAGGCACGAGACATCCACCCACTGCCCCAGGATGGTATCAATGTTGGTGTCTCTGAGTCAATTCACAAACACAGCACAGAAACGTTCTATCCTGCATGGATAAAAAAAAAACCAAAACAATCGGGACTTTACTGGTGTTGCACTGCCTCTGGGCATTGCCTCTAGGATCGTTTCCACCATCTTTATATCTACGAATGTCCCATAGATATGTGTCTGTTCCAGACCGGAGAGCGTTAAACAGATCTTTCATTCATACTATCCTCCCCTATCTTACCAACACTCAGAGACCGAAGAAAACAATGTGTGAAAGAGAAACGGATATAAAACAAAACAAACAAATAAACAAACAAACAAACAAACACAAATACACGAAGCAAGAAAGAAAAAAAGCCACACGCTTAAAGGGATTTATATCATATTCCTTAAAAGAAATAAACAAAACAAAGTAAAAGACACAAATATATAATAGAAACAAAATCCACAAAGACACACATCAAATCCGTAGGTTTAAAGGAATGTCTATCATTTATGTCAAAAGAAAAGGAAGAAAATAAACATAGAAATAAAAAATCCAGAAATATAAGAAATAAAAATCCCTAAGGTTTAAAGGAATGTCTATGATAGGCTATGTTAAAGCAAAAATATTCTAAAAGGGTAAGATGGACTACTTAAAAGCTCGGCGAACCGGGCTGATAGAGTTATCGTTAGTGCGGACGTGTGCACTATTCACAGTGGAGGCTATCCAAACACTCGGACTGGAACTTGAACGGAGAATTCAACTGGCCTATCGATGTGTAAAATGTGTCACGTTTCAAAGGGACGTAACCAGTGTTTCTGTCCTCACTACTCATATAGGGAAAAGAGACCGGATGTTTATCTTCCCCTGTACAGTCTTTGGGTAAAGTAACACAAAAGAAACAAGCAAGAACATACACACACACATACATACAGACACAACAATGTACGAATACACAAATAAAATGCCGCAGGATTACAGGAATTGATATTATATTATGTTAAAGTAAAATCCAGCAAACAAACAAATATACGCACAGATACACACAAAGATGCACACAATCACACACACAACAAGGGCATCGCCGAGCGGCAGCAACGCATTGTGACAATGCAACCCGGCCAGAGTTATGTCCTCCTCCCCCACCCCCACCCCCAATAAACACACCACTTTCCACCCTTACAGAACGCATAAAATACATAGCCCAAAATTTGAAGCGATTCTGTTCATTAGTTCACGAGATACAGCTGAACTTTTATACAAACTTCCTTGCACCGAGTTATGTCCTCTCCCCCACCCCCCCTCCCCACACCCCCCAATAAACACACCACTTTCCACCCTTACAGAACGCATAAAATACATAGCCCCAAATTTGAAGCGATTCTGTTCAGTAGTTCACGAGATACAGCTGAACTTTTATACAAACTTCCTTGCACCATGGTACACCA
>CM065698.1:28524946-28527446 GCA_017654935.2 Phymorhynchus buccinoides
ATGTCTACGCAACAGCACAAGGCACATCAGTGAGCTCTCTGGCAAATAATGAACACTAAGGCCAGGTTCACATTAGACGCGTAAGTCCCGTACGGAAAACCCTAAATAAGTGGAGGAGAGAAGGATAAAAGTTTACTCATAAGGGGAAATTCGGAGACGAGCGCAAATACTTCCCCTTCTTTGTTTCACTTATTCATGGATTGCGCACGGGTTTCCGCATGAACTATCCGCTTATGTGTGTACACGGCCTAAGCCTCATTTATGCATGTGGACAAACGAGTATTAATCAACGATGTTCGGCTGGTTTGCTTGTACTGTGCGCGTCTTAAGCATGCCACTTTCGCTTCGAAGTTAATGGTATTATTTGTATGTCAACGTCTATACTGGTGTGTAATTCTTCTCAGACATGAATCTACAATGTACAACTACTAGCCAACCGATCAACCAAACAGTCATAACGACTAAATTATATTCCATGCATAACAACTAGAACCCAAGGTTTATTGATACTAGTTTGGTATTCGTCTGATGATGGAGCGGAGTCGCGATTATCCATCACACGTTGCTCTTCAGACTATTGCATATCCATCTTGTTTTCTTCAATGCAGGGGTATTGCCCAACATATCTTTATGAATGATGCTACCTCAGGTTGCAGTTTTTTTCTGGGCTGCCCGAAATGGGCCTGACCAGGGTCAATAGCAGACTTAGGCCGTGTACACACATAAGCGAATATTCCGTGCGCAATCCATAAATAAGTGAAGCAAAAAAGGCAAAAAGATATTGCGCACGTGTCCGAATTTCCCCCAGTTGCGTAAACCTTCATCCTTCTTTCTTCCACTTATTTAGGGTTTTCTGTACGGAACTTACGCGTCTAATGTGAACCCGGCCTAACGGTCTAACAGAGGTCTTCCACGGGAGAGCGCTGACCTTCATTGCCAGTGAACAAAATCTTGGAACCGGGCGTGTAGGCGCGAAGACGAATACGTATTGGCTTCACGTCGCCTATAAAAACGGAAGTTAAATAGACCCGTACTACTTTTTTGTCTATTCTTGAGAACAAATGCGTTGGTAGGATTGAACAGACGTGTGTACGTGGCGGAATAAATAGTGTGTGCGCCTTTTGTTGAATGGTGATCGATCATAAGTTCTGTTTTTGAGATAGAGAGGATGAATGATTTATGCTAGTCTGCAATGAATCTCTATTTTCCAGCCTGACAAACTGAATACTGTTGATGATTTGGCTTTGCATTCGTGATGCGCATCGCAGTTGTGTGTGCTTTGATATGTTTTTGTCATAGAGCCGGTTTTCTCCTCTCTCTGTTTAGCTTTAAACGTGACGCTGGATAGCTATACTTCTTCTTTTGCTTGTCAAAATGTACGGTATGTATCAGTACCTAGTGATATCAGTATGTATCAGTACCTAGCGATATCAGTATGTATCAGTACCTAGCGATATCAGTATGTATCAGTACCTAGTGACATCAGTATGTATCAGTACCTAGTGATATCAGTATGTATCAGTACCTAGCGATATCAGTATGTATCAGTACCTAGTGACATCAGTATATATCAGTACCTAGTGATATCAGTATATATCAGTACCTAATGAAATAAGTATGTATCAGTACCTAGCGAAATCAGTATGTATCAGTGCCTGGCGATATCAATATCTATCAGTACCTAGTAGATATAGCAGAATGTATCGGTACATAGTAGATATATCAGTATGTATCAGTACCTAGCGATATCAGTATGTATCAGTACTAGTGATATCAGTATGTATCAGTACCTAGTGATATTAGTATGTATCAGTACCTAGTGATATCAGTATGTATCAGTACCTAGTGATATCAGTATGTATCAGTACCTAGTGATATCAGTATGTATCAGTACCTGGTGATATCAGTATGTATCAGTACCTGGTGATATCAGTATGTATCAGTACCTAGTGATATCAGTATGTATCAGTACCTAGTGATATCAGTATGTATCAGTACCTAGCGATATCAGTATGTATCAGTACCTAGTGATATCAGTATGTATCAGTACCTAGTGATATCAGTATGTATCAGTACCTAGTGATATCAGTATGTATCAGTACCTAGTGATATCAGTATGTATCAGTACCTAGTGATATCAGTATGTATCAGTACCTAGTGATATCAGTATGTATCAGTACCTAGCGATATCAGTATGTATCAGTACCTAGTGATATCAGTATGTATCAGTACCTAGTGATATCAGTATGTATCAGTACCTAGCGATATCAGTATGTATCAGTACCTAGTGATATCAGTATGTATCAGTACCTGGTGATATCAGTATGTATCAGTACCTAGCGATATCAGTATGTATCAGTACCTAGTGATATCAGTATGTATCAGTACCTAGCGATATCAGTATGTATCAGTACCTAGTGATATCAGTATGTATCAGTACCTAGCGATATCAGTATGTATCAGTACCTAGTGATATCAGTATGTATCAGTACCTAGTGAT
>CM065698.1:28532446-28542446 GCA_017654935.2 Phymorhynchus buccinoides
AACACAAACGCCCACATTCTAGTTCGCAGCGAACTAATTTTCAGCGAGAAAATAAAGAACACCAACGCCCACATTCTAGTTTGCAGCGAATTTTCAGCGAGAAAATAAAGAACACAAACGCCCACATTCTAGTTCGCAGCGAATTTTCAGCGAGAAAATAAAGAACACAAACGCCCACATTCTAGTTCGCAGCTAATTTTCAGCGAGAAAATAAAGAACACAAACGCCCACATTCTAGTTCGCAGCGAATTTTTCAAGTGCCTTACACACTTTTCTTCAGGCCCTGTTGTCTGTTCCGTTTGATCTGATGAAATCCGACTAGTTTCGTGCACTACAAAATGTGTACTCTCACCCCCCCCCTCCCCTCTCCGTACACGAATCTGATGAAATAACTCCTTTTTTTGTGTGTGTCTGGACATTTCATGAGATTCGTGCATTTAATTCGGGTTTACGTGAGTAGAGTGAACGAAAATAGTGGAATTATGTTTTAACTCATTCCGGACGAATTCCGAGTATACTCGGAACAGGAGAAAGCCAGCCAGGCCTAATTCCGAGTATTCTCGGAACAGCAGTAGTAACTGAGCCTAAAACCTGTCCCAATCCAAGTTTGTTTTTGTTTTTGAATCCAAACCACTTTGTTTTAATTATGTTTCTTCGTCACACTTCCAGCCTTCGTTTCACTTGTGTTTGGCAATTTTATTTCCATTTTAATGGTAAAAAATATTGTTGTGTAAGTACATTGTCATTCCACACACACACACACGCGCGCGCGCGCGCGCACACACAGACACACACACACACACACACACACACCACACACCACACACACACACACAAAACACACACACACACACACACACACACACACACACACACAACACACACAACACACACACATCACACACACACACACACACACACACACACACCACGCAGACATACACACACCAACCACACACACACACACACACACAAGACATTATATACCATAAATGTCGTATCATTGAACGAAGAAAAGCAAATATATCAATGCACAGACATACCCACGCAAGCAATCCAAAATATAAATTGTAATTTAAAACAAAACCCAATAAAGAAAGGGTTGCACAGAATCACATACGCATTAGTCCAAACATCAGTGAACATTTTCAATAAGATACACACACACACACACACACACACACACACACACACACACACACACACACACAGCACACACACACACACACACACAACACACACACACACACACACACACACACACACACAACACACACACACACACACCACACACACACACACACACACACACATCCAACCCCCGCAAACATCTCGTTACAGTAAACTTGTCTCTAGTAGATACAAAGACACATAATTGTTGGGTAACCAGATAAATACATTGTCAAGCCCACAAAAACAAACATACACATTATTTTGTACGCAATGGTGTAAAAAAAACACCTTAATACATTATTACGAGGGTTCGGAAACTAGGCAAGCAAACAACGACTTATATCCAAGACATTAAACATATACAACCCCGCACCACGAAAGGGACATTAAGTCGCTGGGCTAGTTTCTCACAACAGGCTTGCAAAGTCAAACATATCTTTGTTTGGGTCAATTTTGAGTTATGGGTATGTTCGTGATCACTAACCTTTTATATTTATAAAGGACAATCTTTGTTATGGTCTCTACATACTCCAAACAGTGCTTTAAAATGAGTAGGTTAATGCATTTTCTTCAGCTAGGCTAAACTTCAGATTGTGATTTATCAAAATGGCCGACAGTCACCCTACCAAT
Source organism: Phymorhynchus buccinoides (assembly GCA_017654935.2). Lineage (NCBI taxonomy): Eukaryota > Metazoa > Mollusca > Gastropoda > Neogastropoda > Raphitomidae > Phymorhynchus > Phymorhynchus buccinoides. Next base: position 28,534,250 of record CM065698.1, read on the forward strand.
TTCAAATGCTCATAACTCTAAAACGGGAACAGTTACAATAATGGTTATTATATCCTTTGAAAGAGAATTGTCTCAAGTGTCTAACTGTATCATTTTCTCAGAAATGTCATTTTGACACTTAATGTCCCTTTCATGGTACTAGGTCACATAATCTGTTTCTCTCTCTGTCTCTCCTTTCTCTCTCTCTCTCTCTCTCTCTCTCTCTCTCTCTCTCTCTCCTCTCTCTCTCTCTCTCTCTCTCTCTCTCTCTCTCTCTCTCTCTCTCTCTCTCTCTCTCTCTCATAATGTCTTTCCCTTGTATGGCCCTAACACACAGTTCGCGCTAAACCAGTGAACATAATAAGTGGGTTAGTGTGTGAGGCTGGTTTCTAAAGAAAAAAAAAGAAGGTTAATGGTATATCAGGGAAACACTACTTATGCTTTCTTTAACCAAAAAAGAAAAAAAAGAAAAAGAAAAAGAAACCTTTCCTAAACAACAGGTGAGTGAAAATAGGGTTTTACGCCCTCTTCGGCCTTTAGGCCATGTGGGGCATTTGTAAATACAAAGATGGTGGGAACAATACTGGAGGCAATGCCCGGAGGCAGTGCTAAACCAGTAAAGTCCCGATTTTTTTAATAATACAGATATGTGTAGCAGTAACCACGCCTCGGTTAAACCTCATCGGCTATGGTACCGCCACGAATGTTAAGCATAACCTAAACAACAGGAACAAGTGCAACGCCGAGCGGCTGCAAAGTCCCCTCGCATCATCGCCGAGCTACTCCGAAATCGGAATGTGTCGGCTGTACACATACATAAAAAAGCATCAAAACAGCACGTAACTACATAAAAACGCATCAAAACAGCACGTAACTGAATAGTTTTTTTTATATATAGCCTTAGGGTTCGGACCCGTGATTTGAGCGCGCGCGATCACGCGCACACGTACGAGCGCACAGAAAAATTCATGACAACTGTGTTATAGACCATTCATCAAGAAATGTTGTGAAAATAACTGCATTGAAATACATGCAAAACTTCGCGAGATATTAGCGATTATGTGTTTCGGGGTTTGAACCCCGTAACTGGCGCGACCTCGACCTTAATGTAAAACTACATACATCAGTGGATAGCTTGCATCTTGGCAAACTAGTATACCAAATTTGATGATGATAGACTGAATAGTTTTTGAGAAAAACGGACGAATAGCCGGACGGACGGACGGACGGAGGCACGCCGGAGGCACGCCGGAGGCACGCCGGAGGCACGCCGGAGGCACGCCGGAGGCACGCCAGAGGCATGGACGGATCAGACAGAAACAATAGCTCCCCGAACCTTCGGCTCGGGGACTAACAATGATACTTTGTGCACTTCAAATCCTCTATCTTAAGACGGTGTGCGTAATGGTGGGAGAGACAGAAAAAAATGTAAAAGTAATGCGTGGGTTAGTAGTAGTGCCCTAGCTCTCAGGAATATGTTATTCAATGTATAATGCCACTATCTCTGGCTCTCTCTCTGTATCCGATTATCAGTACCTAGTGATATCAGTTTGTCTGATTGTCTATCCAGTACTCCCTCCGTCTCTGTCTCTCTGTCTCTGTCTGTCTGTCTCTCTCTCTCTCTCTCTCTCTCTCTCTCTCTCTCTCCTCTCTCTCTCTCTCTCTCTCTCTCTCTCTCTCTCTCTCTCTCTCTCTCTCTCTCTCTCTCAAGCTCTGAGCTTTTACCAAGACCCTCCAATTACTTCATCCGCAACGTTTAATAACTTCCCCCTTCATCGGTCGGGAGCAGAACATACAGCCTTTACCCACCCTTACATGATAATACTATGGGCTGTATTAAACTAACTCTTTGGGCAGCTTGATTCGTGCCATTGTGCACGTGCCCCACCCCCGCCCCACCTCGATCCACTCCCATCCCCCCTGCACACACACACACACACACACACACACACACACACACACACACACACACACACACACACACCCTCCCTCACCCCCGAAACAAAAAAAGAAAAAAAGAGCAATTTCAACGCTTCGCGCTTCTACTGTTCTAGCCATAAATCTCCAATAGAACATGTGCTCTTTCTGGCAGTCTGCTTCCTTAGTAGACTTATTAAATCTCCACCACCACCCGAACCATAGGCTTGTAGCATTTTGCTGCTTTCCCCATTCCACGAGTATTAGATTGTCCCGATCGTTGTGGTGGCACCAGCGACCATTAAACAGCTACTAGAAATTGCCACCACAGAAGTTAGTAGGTCCTTAACAGCAGCAGCAGCAGCAGTTGAAGAACGCTTATCGGGAAGGAGGAGAGGTAGTTCAGTCTTCTTCTTCTTCTTCTTCTTCTTCTTTTTTGATCGCTCGGACAAGTTTCCTGTCAATTATGAGCGCAGACGCGTCATGCTGCCGTTATGCGCATATCGGGAAGGAGGAGAGGTAATTCAGTCTTCTTCTTCTTCTTCTTCTTCTTCTTTTTTGATCGCTCGGACAAGTTTCCTGTCAATTATGAGCGCAGACGCGTCATGCTGCCGTTATGCGCATAACTAAGAAGAAGAAAAAATAGAGTTACGCCCAGCAAGTCCGACTTCGGCTGGAGGAAATGTGTGTGTTTTTAAAGCGGTTTCGTGCAACAAAAAACAAAACAAACACAACGGCAGGAGAATGGATCGGTAAGGCAGAAATATAGTAGATGACAGCAAAGCAAAAGGGGAAAAGGCAGAGTCAAGGAGAGTGACAGATTTAGAGGAAGTGACAAGCACAGAACTTCCAGAAGATGAGGGAACTATTCATACAAAAGACCCCCTCCGGTATCCCCACGGAGGAGGGGGGGGGGGGGGGGGCGGTAGGGTAGTTCTAATTCCGCACAAGTTGCCTTTCTATTCGGAAAGAATCGTGGTGGTGGAAATAATGTGTTTGGAATGACTTAATATGAGTAACGCTCGTAAATTATGCCACGCACGATCGGCAATCGTGGTGTTTTTTTCGTCGTCTTCTTCTTCGTCTCCCGGTGATGGTGATGGTTTGTATGAAAATGACTTTCTCCAAAATAAATTGAGAGCTGACCTGCCCCCTCCCCCCCTCTCCAGGCCTACTACGTCCCGACACAACAGCGCACTTTTTTCTCTCAGGACAAGCGAAGCGGAGAGTGGCGTGGTAGAGTGGTGGCGGTCTCAATCCACGTGAACATGTTTTCACTCTTTCCCCATGGCACCCCAGGGATGGTGTCCGGACTTTTCCCACCCGGACATTTCCCACTCGGACTTTTCCCACCTGGACGTTTCCCACCCAGACTTTTCCCACCTAGGACTATTCTCGCCAGGAGCTTTCACACCTAGGACTTTTCACACCCAATTGAACAAACTTCTGTTTATTGCATGTCATTTCCGACTATCACTGCCAGATGCAAACATATGTTTGTGTGCTTACTTTTTCCTATCATAATAGTAGGATGGCAAAACTATAAGACAATATATAAGATAATCCGAGACAATTTTCTCTTCCTTTCTATGCCCCCCCCCCCCCCCCATCTCTCTCTCTCTCGGGAGAAAGAGAGACAGAAAGGGAGAGAAAGGGAGAGAGAGAGAGAGAGAGAGAGAGAGAGAGAGAGAGAGAGAGAGAGAGAGAGAGAGAGAGAGAGAGAGAGAGAGAGAGAGAGAGAGAGAGAGAGATACACAGAGAGACAGAGAGGTGATTACGGATAGCCGCTCATAATATTACTTGCATGTCATTGTGCTGCTATGGGGAAAGAGTGAAAAATGTTAACGTGTACGCAGACCTTAAGCTGAGTGGAGTAAGGTGGAAACTAAATGTTGTTAGTGTACTTTTAGTCTGTAGCGGGTAGTGGAGGGAGTGAATCGGTGTTCGGTTTTTTAGAAGTAGGAGGGAATACTATTTATTTTGTGGCCAGACGTTTCGAAGATCAAAAGCGAGAGCGTGTTTGTATTCTAAACTTTGGGGATAGGGTTACATAATGCACTTTTTTGTCTATGGGTTACACAAAAAATCACATACAAAAAAATATTATATTCGCTTTGTAATACTTTCCCTTTTTGGTGTGTGTGCGTGCGCGGAATCCCCCGATAATTGGTTCCTTTGAGTCAATCTAATTTGGCTTTGATTTGATATTTGATTTAAATTTTTTTATTTTGCATTACTATTTTGTTTCTTTAAAAATATGCAATCTGGTCTGAATGTTACTTTTTAAGTCTTTGTGTTGTTCGTGTCTTCTACGTCCCTGTTTCTATCTCTCTCTCTCTCTCTCTCTCTCTCTCTCTCTCCCCTCTCTCCCTCTCTCTCTCTCTCATCTCTTCTCTCTCTCTCTCTCTCTCTCTCCCTCTCTCTCGCCTCTCTCTCGCCTCTCTCTCTCTCTCTCTCTTCTCTCTCTCTCTCTCTCTCGTCATCTCATCTCTCTCGTCTCATCTCTCTCCGTCGCGCTCCTCTCCTCTCTCTCATCTGTCTCTCTCTCTCTCTCTCTCTCTTTCTCTCTGAAAAATGGCTACTTCCCTGCCGAATACTTTTACCGTTGTAAAATAAAGGTTCGTTATCATTATCATTCTCTCTCTCAAAAAAAATTCTCTCTCTCTCTCTCTCTCTCCTCTCTCTCTCTCCTCTCTCTCTCTCTCTCTCTCTCTCTCTCTCTCTCTGCAAAGGATCGTGGGGTGGTGGAGAGGTCAGCGAGAGAGAGAGAAGAGAGAGAGAGAGAGAGAGAGAGAGAGAGAGAGAGAGAGAGAGAGAGAGAGAGAGAAAAGAGAGATAGAGAGAGAGAGAGAGAGGAGAGAGAGAGAGAGAGAAAGAGAGACTGAGAGAAGTGGTGGGGAAAGAGAGAGAGAAAGCTAGAGCTCTCTTAGAGAGAGAGAGAGAGAGAGAGAGAGAGAGAGAGAGAGAGAGAGAGAGAGAGAGAGAGAGAGAGAGAGAGAGAGAGAGAGGAGAGAGAGAGAGAGAGAGAGAGACGGAAATGAGGAAAGAGCAGACAAACAAACAGACAGACAGACAGATTCCTTCCATCCCTATTCTACTATATCCCAACGTTTGCAGCGGTTTTGAAGTTTCGTTCTGTCTTGTTCATCTTCCATTCTTCTATTACACACCCTCTCCCTCTCCCTCTCCCGCCTTAAAATGCGAGCACTTCTCGTTCTGCGTCGTTCTCTTTCATCTCGTCCTCTCTGTGATTTTGTGAGGGCCCGCCACACTACATACGATTCAATCCCAGTGCGATGCGACTTGACATTTGAGAGGCATGGGACTCGTGAAATATTCTACTGTCTATGCAAATGTGACGAAGTTCTACTGAAAGTTACGTTCACTATTTTTGTAGCCACCCCCTCTGTATCAGACGTGCAACGTGCAAGGACTCGAAACGGCTGATTCCTTAGCAAAAAGGAAGGCACCGCAAAAGAGCAGCTCGACAAGTCCACCCACCACCTTCCCAGAGGTCAAAACCATCATCAGGACCAAACAGGAAACAACCGTGGGCCAGACGACACCCAAAACACAACAGGGCAGACCCATATTATATGCTAAACCGCCAAGAACAGGTCTGTGTTTTTTAGACTCAGGACAGGTCACGATCGTCTGAAACACCACCTGTTCAACAAACTACGCGTAGGTGAATCAGACAAGAACCCCATGTGGCACTGAGCCGGAACCAAACGAGTGACCACATCCTACAGTCATGTCCACTGTTCCAACAGCAAAGACAAAAGACCTGGCCAGACCCCGTCTCGGTGGCCCAGAAGCAAGCTTTGGAAGGCTGGAGGACCTGCAACATACGGCCGCCTTCATATTGGATGCTGGGGTGTCCCTCTGACGCGATAAAGAAGAAGAAGAAGAAGAAGAAGAAGAAGAAGAAGAAGAAGAAGAAGAAGAGAAAGAAGAAGAAAAGAAGAAGAAGAAGAAGAAGAAAAACAACAAGAAGAAGAAGAAGAAGAAAGAAGAAAGAAAAGAAAGAAGAAGAAAAGAAAGAAGAAGAAGAAGAAGAAGAAAAACAACAAGAAGAAGAAGAAGAAGAAGAAGAAGAAGAAGAAGAACAAGAAGAAGAACAAGAAGAAGAAGAAGAAGAAGAAGAAGAAGAAGAAGAAGAAGAAGAAGAAGAACAAGAAGAAGAACAAGAAGAAGAACAAGAACAAAGAAGAAGAACAAGAACAACAAGAACAAGAAGAAGAAGTATCAGACATTTGTGTTTGATTCGTGTGCTGGGGTCGACATGAGTAGAATATAGTGAGCGAAAATAGCAGAATCATTAATGTTTTTTTAGACGGAAGTATTTCACGTGAATCACGACTCACAGACGTCGTCACAATCGCATCGCATTGGGATCGAATCATACGCAGTGTGGTTGGCCCTTTGGAATTCTGCGTGATGTCTGTCTGTTCGGTGGGGGTGTAGGTAGGGGTGGGGGATGCTCGGTTCCATAGCTTTGTACTACACGCAAAGGGAATCAAAACCAAATGTATCGATTCTGCTGCTAGCGTGTAAATGTATGTTTTTGCCCTCCACATCTATTATCTTTAAAAAGGAAGAGAGCTGCAGAGAGAAGAGAGAGAGAGAGAGAGAGAGAGAGAGAGAGAGAGAGAGAGAGAGAGAGAGAGAGAGAGAGAGAGAGAGAGAGAGAGAGAGAGAGAGAGAGAGAGAGATAATGACGATGACAATGACAAATGACAAAAATGACAAATGAAAGTGTTTTAATGTCATCAGCAGTTAACATGCCATTTGACATAGAGGCACACCATTTTAACATATTAGTTCAGAAAAAAACAAAAAAACGAACGAACGAACGACTAAAAGACAAAATTGAACCTAGAAGTACACTCTATATATACTAATACTAAGCGACCAGACTGACAATAGTTTGATGCATGTGAGCTTACTAAACTAGTATACAACTTGCCCAAGTTGACAACTGCTTAGTAGTCTACTAGGCAAGTTTGAAACTAATTTTAGTCTTCAAAGCATGAATGCGGACTTGAATGCTACTAGCTAGTTTTCAACTAGACTGAAGTGCGCATGTTCACAGACCAAAGGGAACTCACTCTCTGCAGTTTGATGCATATGAGCTTACTAAAATAGTATCCAACTTGCCCAAGTTGACAACTGCGCAAGTTTTTGAATGATTAATCAAAATCATAAAAAAATATTTCTGAAAATGGGAGGGAAATCTGGAGAGAGAGAGAGACGAGAGAGAGGAGAGAGAGAGAGATAGAGAGTGAAGAGAGAGAGAGAGAGAAGAGAGAGAGAGCAGAGAGAGAGAGAGAGAGAGAGAGAGAGAGAGGAGAGAGAGAGAGAGAGAGAAGAGATCGGAGAAAGAGGAAAAGAGGAGAGAGAGAGAGAGCGAGAGGAGAGAGAAAACAGAGGAGCGGAGAGAGAGAGAGAAGAGAGAGGAGGAGAAGAGAGAGAGAGAGGAGAGACAGAAGAAAAAAGAGAGAGAGAGAGAGAGAGGATCAGAGAGACTAGGAGAGACCTCTCTGGTCCACTCCTGTTCTTTACTTTAATTGAGGGTAAACAGATAAGCAATTGTAATTTAGTATTCTTCTTTTTTTTTAACACTGTTTCCTCATGGAGAAAACATGAACTCCTCAAAAAACACAACCAAAAAACAACAACAAACAGTAAACCGTAACCAAGCAAGCTAATAACAAGCAATGAATCTAAACGACTAGTTCAAAAACTAACACATTTAGTGCTGGATCGGATGTCCACTAAGATTCTGTGTCCTCTCCTCGTACTCTCCTCTGATCTGTCAACTAGGGGACTTACTCCGCCTCTCTCTCATGGAACTGTCTCTCTCGTCTGCTATCTGGTCTATAGGACTCTTGGGGATTTTCCATGCAGAACCTTACTATCCTTTTAAGTTGACAACTCTCAACTTAGTTGCCAATCTACCCTCTTAGTAAGAGCGCATATGCCTCCAACTACAGCAGGTCTAAATTACAAAATCCTATCTCTGATAACTGATTACAATAACCTGTTCTCGATTAGTACCTACTACCTACAAATGGTCAAGTTTCTCTTTCGTCCGTCCTTTTTTTTTTTCTTTTTTGGCTCTTCTTTTTTTTTTTTTTTTATTGATTTTTTTTTTTTTTTCCCTTTCTCCGCTTCTTTCTGAAATGCCCTCTGATTTTATATCTGCAACTAATCTTGATCTCATATCATCATCTTTTCTTTCCCTCTTTCTAATCTTTCTCTCACTTTTCTTTTCGCTTCCTCTTTTTTCTCGTCCTTT
>CM065698.1:28554946-28572446 GCA_017654935.2 Phymorhynchus buccinoides
CTCAATGTCGCAAATACACACTGTCATAGGTAGCGAGCTACTTATTTTTACGAGCTACCTATTTTCATGCGACAGGGACGACTGCTAGCTTCCGTCGTGGCTACTGACTTAACCCCTTTTTTGCCGAGGGATAATAGATTTCTCGTATTGCTGTGTGCCCAGTTAAAGTTGGCCTTCTGAGGGTTGCTTCACTGCTTATCCATGTGTTGATGTTACAACTAGAAAACAAAGTTAAAACAAAGAGAGTATGGAACAGTTTATGGGGATTTCCCCCATTGAACGTGCTCGAAAATATATGACTAAGACACCCCGTGGTAGAGACGGTTGTTATAGGCGTACAGCATAGACAGCTTCGTAATAGACGCGGGGACGGGGGTTACATCTCTGACGTTTTGCCATACGATTGGACCAATGAAGAAGAAGAAGAAGAAGAAGAAGAAGAAGAAGAAGAAGAAGAAGAAGAAGAAGAAGAAGAAGAAGAAGAAGAAGAAGAAGAAGAAGAAGAAGAAGAAGAAGAAGAAGAAGAAGAAGAAGAAGAAGGAGAAGAAGAAGAAGAAGAAGAAGAAGAAGAAGAAAAAGAAGAAGAAGAAGGAGAAGAAGAAGAAGAAGAAGGAGAAGGGAAGAAGAAGAAGAAGGAGAAGAGGAGAAGAGGAGGAGGAGGAGGAGGAGGAGGAGGAGGAGGAGGAGGAGGAGGAGGAGGAGGAGGAGGAGGAGGAGGAGGAGGAGGAGGAAGAAGAAGAAGAAGAAGAAGAAGAAGAAGAAGAAGAAGAAGAAGAGAAGAAGAAGAAGAAGAAGAAGAAGAAGAAGAAGAAGAAGAAAAAGAAGAAGAAAGAAGAAGAAGAGAAGAAGAAGAAGAAGAGGAAGAGACTACGAAGAAGAAGAAGAAGAAGCCGTAAGAAGAAGAAGAAGAAGAAGAAGAAAGAAGAAGAAGAGGAGGAGGAAGAAGGAGGAGAAGGAGGAGGAGGAGTAGGAGGAGGAGGAGGAGGAGGAGGAAGAAGAAGAAGAAGAAGAAGAAGAAGAAGAAGAAGAAGAAGAGGAGAAGAGAAGAAGAAGAAGAAGAAGAAGAAGAAGAAGAAGAAGAAGAAGAAGAAGAGGAGGGAGGAGGAGGAGGAGGAGGAGGAGGAGGAGGAGGAGGAGAGGAGGAGGAGGAGGAGGGGAGGAGGAGAACGAGGAGTAGGAGTAGGAGGAGAGAGGAGGAAGAAAGAAGAAGAAGAAGAAGAAGAAGAAGAAGAGAAGAAGAAGAAGAAGAAGAAGAACAAACAACAACAACAACAACAACAACAACAACAAACAACAACAATCACAACAACAACAACAAAGAAGAAGAAGAAGAAAAAGAAAACAAGGAGCAGTATTATACTCACCTTTTTTTAGGCCTTTGTTAGAACGTATCCGCTTCGCCTGAAAACAGAAAAAAACAATAATATAATCATTATTATTATGGAATACGTTGGTTCAAATTGTGTGGATTGGCGTGGGGTGGGGTGGAGTGGGGGGGGGGGGGGGGGGGGGGGTCGTCGTGATGCTTTTACAATAAAAGCAAATGATCTTGTAAAATAGTCTGGCTGTTTGGTTGGTGGTGGTGGTGGTGGTGATGGTGGTGGTGGTGATGATGATGATGATGATGATGATGATGATGATGATGATGATGATGATGATGATGATGGTATCGTCGTGCTTGTTTGCTTGCTGTTGTTGACGTTGCTGTGAACGAATGAATGAACTCATCATGGATTAAAGCAAAATGCAACTATACATCATCTCGCGACCATATTGATTTATTTAAGATTTTTTTTTTTACTTTATCAATGTGTTTGTTTAGTTGTTTACAATTATGTCTATCAATGTCTGTTATTATTCCACTTTACCTAGTGTCCATCAAGTTGTTATGATTTTCTTTTCTTTTCCTTTTCTTCCATGTAAGTCTATAATATGAGCTAAGTCTCTGTGACTTGAATATACCAAATGTCAAATACCAAATAATTCCAATGTACGTATCTTACTTGTTGCAGCCAATACTATGTAACTTAAATGTTTCGAGCGCCTAGTATAAGCTCTACGCTTGTTGTGCTCTGCGACGTTCGTCGTTGATGCTGCTTTGTTACATGATTAGTTATGAATAAATTTGTTTCAATCATTTTAACCCTTTCACCGCCAAAGTCGCATTTTAGCACCACAGTAATTTGACACCTATGTCATTAAAAGGCATCCGATAGGGGTCTATTATCCAAAGACCCTATTGTCTCAGTTTTGGGAAGTAATGGTAGACCTTGTTTTATATATGTCAAGGAAGAATCCTCAATACTGCAGATGGAATTTGGTCTCTACCCGGGTAATTGTAATGGACATTTTGGGCTGAAATATGGCTGGCGGTGAAAGGGTTAAAGAGCTCAAGGAAACAAGAGAAAGCAAGCACAGTCGTCAACAAAGAATATTCAATGGCAAAATCAAACATGTAATCGAAGAGAGTGGGATGGGGCAAAGTGAAGACGCGAATCGTGTAGAACAACCAGAAAACCGTGACCAAATTAATATGGTGGTGCATGGTCAGTCCGATAGCGACTGTAATCAATAATAAAAACATAGTGCACGTGCAACGCAACATCAGAAAAAGAGACGACATACAGCAGCAGAAGAAAACAAGCGCGAAATCGCAATAGTTTGTGGCACGCGGTCTATCTTTACCACTCCAATCATGAGTCACCTCCCCTGGCTTTTCAATAATTTTAATCTGTAAACCAGAATGTTATCTCTGCACCATTTCGTAACTTTTTATATCTTTTGGAAAACATTTAAAACTATGTATCCTACTTATGCTCATCGAAAGAAGCACCGCATACTCGTCGTGTCTGTTGTAGTGTCTGTATTACGTATGTTTATTATTTTGTACGCTTTTAAAATACATCATTTTAAAGAGCGGCCTCAATTTGAAGTGTAGCCTCGATTTGAAGTGCGACAATTTTGTCAAAATGTGCGACAATTTTGGACCGACCGACAGACCGACCGACAGACCGACAGACAGACCGACAAAGTGAGTTATAGGTTTGTGGCTTGAGCCACAAACAAAAATCCATATCGTGGAAATGTATCGTAAGAACAAGGGGGAAAGGGGGCCACGTTGCATGAAAGGAAAAACAAAGTACAGAACCATTTACAGAAAACAGGAAAAATGCATGCAGTGCATTACGCATCTCACGTGAAATCACTATAGAAACACCGATACCATTGTTTGAAATTGTGAGTTTAAAAAATCCTTATGGTTCACCAGGACCCTTGGCGAACGCTCCTTCTCTTTCCAGGCCCCCTCCACTTGGAATAAACACTCCCTTTAGCTCTCCGTCCTGCCAACGCCACTTCTCTCAAAACTACTCTCTTCAAATCATAGCCTGATATTTTATTTTATTTTCGCCCCTTCCATCCGCGTGTGTTTGTGTGCGTGTGTGTTGTTGTGCGTGTTAGTATATATATATATATATATATGTGTGTGTGTGTGTGTGTGTGTGTGTGTGTGTGTGTGTGTGTGTGTGTGTGTGTGTGTGTGTGTGTGTGTGTGTTGTGTGTGTGTGTTATATGTGTGTGTGTGTGTGTGTGTGTGTGTGTGTGCGTGCGTGTGCGTGTGCGTGTGCGTGTGCGTGTGCGTGTGTGTGTGTGTGTGTGTGTGTGTGTGTGTGTGTGCGTGCGTGCGTGCGTGCGTGCGTTGCGTGTGCGTGTGCGTGTGCGTGTGTGCGTGTGCGTGTGCGTGTGCGTGTGCGTGTGCGTGTGCGTGTGTGTGCGAGCGTTGCGGCGCGGGCGCGCGCGCGCGCTGTGTGTGTGTCTGTGGTGTGCAATATATCTTTGGCGCTTATTTATTTATATTGCTTGCTGGTTTATTCATTTATTATTGTAAACGCTTAGGGCTTTTTCAAGATTAGGCGCTATAAATGCTAATTAGGCCTATTATTATTATTATTATTATTATTATTATTATTATTATTATTATTATTATCATTATCAATTAGTAGTAGTAGTAGTAGTAGTAGTAGTAGTAATTATTATTATTATTATTATTATTATTATTATTATTTATTATTATTATTATTAGTTATTTAAGAGTAAAGAAACTGTACGGAGAGCCGGACAGCAGAGGGTCTTCAGAGCAGAAGCCCCTGCAATCTCCTTCTTAGCTAAAAAATCATAAGAAAATGCTAGACTGAACCTGAAACAAGAATGTTGTGAAAAAAACTGCATTAAAATACATGCAATACTTCGCGAGATATTAGCGATTATGTGTTTCGGTGTTTGAACCCCGTAACTGGCGCGACCTTGACCTTAATGAAATACATCAGTGGATATCTTGCATCTTGGCATCTTGGCAAACTAGTATACCAAATTGGATGATGATAGACTAAATAGTTTTTGAGAAAAACGGACGAATAGCCGGACGGACGGACACCGGACGGACGGACGGACGGACGGACACCGGACGGGACGGACGGTCGGACGGACCAGACAAAAACGATAGCTCCCCGAACCTTCGGCACGGGGACAAACAATTCGCTAATAAATTCTTGTGTTCCTAAATTTGAGCAGTAAGGATTGATTGACCCTATTCTAAATGTGTCACAAAGGTTTAACCCTTTAACCGCCAATGTTGCATTTTCGCACCACAATGATGTAACACGCACGTCATTAAAAAACCCATGAGAACAGGGTCTATTATTCAATGATATTGTGTTCCTAAATTTGAGCAGTAAGGATTGACCCTATTCTAAATGTGTCACAAAGAAATCCCACAAAATTGCAGACGAAATCTTTTCTGTAGCCAAGTAAGCTTAATGGACAATTTTGGCTCAAAGATGGCTGGCGGTGAAAGGGTTATATACGCTAAAGGGCCGGTCGCACGTCAGCTAAAATCGTACGGCTGTACGATGCGATTCGAGCACGTGGTCTCCAAGAACAAATGCGCTTCGCGCTTCGAGATCACGTGATCGAATCGCATCGTACAGTCGTGCGATTTTAGCTGACGCGTGGCTGGCCCCTAAGTGTCTGCTTATGCATCTGAATGTATATCTTGTTCCTCTGTTATACATTTTGTACCTGTCTCTCTCTCTCTCTCTCTCTCTCTCTCTCCTCCTCTCTCTGTCTCGGATCTCTCTCTCTCTCTCTCTCTCTATTCTCTCTTCTCTCTCTCTCTCTCTCTCTCCTCTCGCTCTCTAATCTCTCTCCTCTCTCTCTCTCTCTCTCTCTCTCTCATCTCTTCTCGTCTCATCTCTCTCGTCGGTCTCTCTCTCTCTCTCTCTCAGAATGGTATATGCAGAATCGGGACGCTACCCTCTTCATATACGGTCGCAAATAAAATGCATTAGGTACTGGCTAAGATTACTAAAATTACCACTGACTAGGTTATGCAGACAAGCATATGAGATGTTATTGCAGCAACATAATTTAGGGAAATGCAACTGGGTGACAAAGATTAAAACAGTTTTTAACAGAGAATGGGTTTGGTATAGTTTGGTACAATCAGGAAGTAGGAAATGATAAAGTTTTTATTTCAGAACTTAAAGATAGATTAATTTGTATATTTCAACAGAACTGGCATTCTCATATGGAAGGAAGTGATAAGTATGACTGGTTTCTTGAATTTAATAGTAATATGCAGCCTGAAAAAATATTTATTAGTTGTATCACATAAATGGCATAGAGACATGTTGTGTAGATTCAGAACTAGAACCCTTGGTCTATTTGCAAATAAAATCTGGTACTCTCAAGAATCTGAAATTGATAGTATATGCAAGGTATGTTCTATTAATGCTGTTGAAAATGAGTTTCATTTCCTATTTAAATGTACAGCATATGATGAAGTTCGCAAAAACTGTAAACTTTTTCAGTCAAATGTTACAAATAGACAAACTGTAACTGAGATTCTAATGCTGGATAATAATGAACTTATTAAATGCTTAGCCAAATTTATTGCCGAGGCATCAAAAATTAGGAAATGTTTGTTATCCGATTAGAAGCAAACTTTTGTGTGTGTGTGTATTATTCATGAATTATTAAGGTATTATTAGTGCTATATTGGTCATGGTACATATTGTATTGGTGACGGACATTGTTTACTTTATAATAACGATTGGGAGTTGGTTAGCTTGGTCACCAATATTTGCTCTATGATTAGATTGTTTGCTGTATTTAGTATATTCTAATGTTTGTTTATTTGCTAGTTTCCTTTGTTTGTTTTCTTATTTATTACGCTTTTGTTTTCTTTATATGCTTTGACCTATCAACTTAATGATGTAAATCAATGCTGCAACCTCATGTCATTAGGGCTACACAGCTGTTGACATTAAAATTCGTTGCCATTGCCGTTGTCTCTCTCTCTCTCTCTCTCTCTCTCTCTCTCTCCCTCTCTCTCTCTCTCTCTCTCTCTCTGTTTCATTTTGCATGACAATGAATCATTGCTATCTCTCTCTCTCCCAAGGACTCTAAAATCTCTATCCTTGTGAAATAAAGATTTTTTTAAGTCATCAAGTGTTCAAGTCTCTCTCTCTCTCTAACTCTCTCATGCTCTCTCTCTCTCTTCTCCTCTCTCGCTTCTTTTCGCTCTCTCTCTCTCTCTCTCTCTCCTCTCTCTCTCTCTCTCTCTTCTTCTCTCTCTCATCGTGCGCTCTTTAATGCCATCATGCATATGCCCCTATTTGACTTCTTTTTGAATACATTAGTCTTGGTTTTGGTCCCGAGGACAGATTGGAAGAATAGGCTTGGCCTAAAATCTCAATCCTTGTGAAATAAAGATTTTTTTAAGTTTCAAGTTTCAAGTCTCTCTCTCTCTCTCTCTCTCTCTCTCTCTCTCTCTCTCTCTCTCTCTCTCTCTCTCTCTCTCTCCCTCCCTCTCTCTCTCGCTCCCTCTCTCTCTCTCTCTCTCTCCTCTCTCTCTCTCTCTCTCTCTCCTCTCTCCTCTCTCTTCTCTCTCTCTCTCTCCGCTCCCTCCTCTATATCTCATCTCTTCATTAATTTATCTATGCTTTCCAAAACCTCTGAGTGACAGCTAATTTCTGTGCGATCCTTATGCCAAAAAATCCACCAGGTCCTCCAAACAAGCCCGTTCTGTCTATGTCGATCGTTTTCCAATTACGCTTAATTTCACTTACTTCATTTATTTGACCCACCCTGTCTTGCTTATTTGGGTCTTATGTTTTCTTTGTGGGCTTAACCCTTTCACAGCCAGCCATATTTCAGCAAAAAATGTTCATTAAATTACCTGGGTAGAGAACCAAATCCATCTGCAGTATTGGGGATTCTTCTGTGACAGATATAAAATAAGGTCTATCCTTACTTCCCAAAACTAAGACAATAGGGTCTGTGGATAATAGACCCCAATTTGATGCCTTTTAGTGACATGGGTATTAAATCACTGTGATGCTAAAATGCGACTTTGGCGGTGAAAGGGTTAAACTCTGTTTATTCACAATCAAAATGTCTCCTGTTTGTTCAAAATAGCCTGTTTTGTTTTCTTTTTGTTTGCGGTGGGAGTCTGAATGATTGGACAGTTGACCATTGATCAATTGACTGATTGAATCATTAAGCGGTTAATTGATTGCGTGAGCGAGTAGGTGAACCGGGCAGTTAATAAGTCAGTGAGTAAGAGAGTGAGTAAGTTAATAAGTGAGTGTCTGGGTGACAGAGTGGGTTTATGTTTCGTTTGTTTGTTTTCCTAAGCTTCCTTTCTGTCTGTCTGTCTGTCTCTGTCCGTCTGTCTGTCTGTCTGTTTGTCTCTCTCTCTCTCTCTCTCTCTCTCTCTCTCTCTCTCTCTCTCTCTCTCTCTCTCTCTCTCTCTCTCTCTCTCTCTCTCTCTGTCTCTCGCTCTCTCTCATGCTCTCTCTCTCTCTCACTCTCTCATGCTCGCTCGCTCTCTCACTCATCGATGAGATAACAATCATGGTGACGAATGCAAACAACATCGACGACGATGACGATGATGATGATGATTATAATGATGATTAGGAGGAGAGAGGAGGAGGAGGAGGAGAAGGAAGAAGAGGAGAAGGAGGAGAAGGAAGAGGAGGAGGAGAAGGAGAGGGACGTGTGTGTGTGTGTGTGTGGTGTGGAGTATAATTACATGCTTGTAAGCCTCCTCCAAAGGCTCCTTCAATCTGTGCATTCCTTAAATCCATTCGCAACATGAACAGCACACGTAAAACAGTAACAATTGCAAAGTAAAACAAACAGACGAGATGGAGATTCATGATAGACAGGATGTGTGTTGGGTGTTACTTACATTCAAGAAAAAGGCTCTGCGTAACGTCTGGCTAACGTTTGCTAGTTCCTTTGCGTTAAGAAAACCTTGTTGTTGTTGTTTTTTCCTCTATACTGATTAGCATGGAAAATAAATCTCCCCCAAAAGTTAATAATAGAAAGAAAGCAAAAGGAATAAAAAAAAAAGGAAGGAAGAAAAGAATACGTGGAAAGAATGGGAATAATGAAAAGACAAACAGAAAGAAAACAACGAAGAAAGAGAGAAAGAAAGAAAGGGGGGGAAAAACGGGAAAAAAAGAAAGCAAAGAAAGACAATAAAAACAAACCACGGGGAAAATAAAGACGACAGACAGACACGGAGACAGACAGGAGAAACAGTCGGACATAAAGAAAAAAAGAAAACAGGAAAGACAGACAGACAGACAGACAGAACGAATTAGCGAAAGGAAAGAAGCCAAAGAAAACGAAAACCACAGCGAATTGGCACCAGCAATTGAACATAATATTATGTGGTTTACTTTTTTGGTTCTGTCAGGTTTTGCTATGATTGGTTCATTTCTTTAGGCTCTGTGAAGAGGAATATATTTGTTGTTGTTGTTGTTGTTCACCTACGTAGAGGTGGAGATAGAGAGATAGACACGAAGGAAGAAAGAGAGAACACTGAACGTTTTTAATGAATAGGCCGTATGCCCATGTCATTGGGGTGGTTACAGAATACAAGGACCATTATGATGGATTTCTCGACGCATGGACATGCTTAAATATAAATACAAAACATGTATGCGGTTACTCTACAAAACGTGCACACTGAGACGCATATAATTTCACACAAGCGTATATAAATAAAGGAATAAAGTGTGTGAGAGAGAGAGAGAGAGGAGAGAGAGAGAGAGAGAGAGAGAGAGAGAGAGAGAGACGAGAGAGAGAGAGAGATAGAGATAGAGAGAGAGGGAGAGAGAGAGAGAGAGAGAGAGAGAGAGAGAGAGAGAGAGAGAGAGAGGGAGAGAGAGAGAGACAGAGAGAGAGAGAGAGACAGAGAGACAAGACAGAGAGGACAGAGAAGGAGAAAGAGAGAGAGAGAGAGAGAGAGAGAGAGAGAGAGAGAGAGAGAGAGAGAGAGAGAGAGAGAGAGAGAGAGAGAGAGACAGACAGACAGAGACAGAGAGACAGAGAGAGAGAGGAGAGAGAGAGAGAGAGAGAGAGAGAGAGAGAGAGAGAGAGAGAGAGAGAGAGAGAGAGACAGAGAGACAGACAGAGACAGACAGACAGAGACAGACAGAGACAGACAGACAGACAGACAGAGACAGACAGACAGACAGACAGACAAACAGACAGACAGAGACAGAGACTATACATAGAAAGAAACAAACAGGCAGACAGAGACAGTGAGAGTAATAGAAACAGGGGCAAAAGTAGAAATGCTAATGGCAAAGAAAGTATAGGGGAAGACAGAAAAAGCGATGGGCGGGTAAGAAGCCCACCCCAGTCATGAAATGAAGCAAATTTCAGTCTCATTTTGCCCATGAGACGAGCAAAAGTCTAGCATTCGTCTCATGGGCAAAAATTTGCTAATTTTGGCAAAATAATTGGGGTGGGCTTCTTAATGGATACCCCGTCTTCCCCTACGCTTTTCATATTCAATAAACCTTAGACAAACCTTACGTTTTCAGAGTTTCAGAGGCAGAATAGCCAATGGAAATGACCTTTTGTTAGCTTTACAGTAAAACTCCACATAACTGATATTCACCATTTCCTTTGTCATCTAGTCTCCTCCTGGGAATCGCTGGCTTTATATTGAGAGAAAAGGACTTATATTTAATGCTCATTTGGGCATTTTGTAAGCGAAAATCTAGGTCGAGTACAAAAGGTATTGTACTCAATATGTCGGTACTTTTTTTGTTTTTGTTTTTTGTGTGTTTTTGTTTACACATTCTACTTTGTTCAGTATATTTATTTACTTTTTTTTTTTAAATGTGCTTAAGTTCCTTTTTAAAAAAATATTCGTGTTAGCGTATTTTGTTTTCTGCTGTTTATGTTATTTGTTTTATTTTATCTTATCCCGCTACACGTTTTTAAAAACAAATATATAGTTTTAATTACAAAGCAACATTAACCTAAGACATCAGACTTCAGTCTCCAGATGTTTTAATCAAATTTGCCCATCAAGCCTTGTAAGTATACACAAGCGTTAATACAACACGCGCGCGCGCGCGCATGCACGCACGCACGCACGCACGCACGCACACGCACACACGCACACACACACACACACTTTTTCTTTTTCTTTTCTTGTCTTTCTTTTTCTCTCAATTAGTATGTTTTGTGTGTGTGTGCTCCCTCTCTCTCTACTCCCCCTCTCTCCCTCTCTCTTGCTCTCTCTCTCTCATCTCATTTCTTCTCTCCCTCTCTCTCTCTCTCCCTCTCTCTCTCTCCCCTCTCTCTCTCTCTGTCTCTCTCTCCCTCTGACACACCCTCTCTCTCTCTCTCTCTCTCTCTCTCTCTCTCTCTCTCTCTCTCTCTATCCCTCTCTCTCTTCTAAATCTCTTTCAATGTCTCTAAATCTCTCTTGCTCTCTCTCTCTCTCTCTCTCTCCCGTTTGGCTTATTTTCATTTACACTCATTTATGAATGTTCTCTGTGCTGTTTTTTTCCTGTAATTATTATGCATTTTTCCTGATGTTCGTATTCTTGTTGAAGGCCAGGATGAAAACAAGCGCGAATTCGCAATAGTTTGTGGCACGCGGTCTATTTTTAACACTCCAATCATGAGTCACCTCCCCTGCCTTTTCAATAATTTTAATCTGTAAACCAGAATGCTATCTCTGCACCATTTCGTAACTTTTTATATCTTTTGGAAAACATTTTAAAACTATGTATCCTACTTATACTCATCGAAAGAAGCACCGCATACTCGTCGTGTCTGTTGTAGTGTCTGTATTACGTATGTTTATTATTTTGTACGCTTTAAAATACATCATTTTAAAGAGCGGCCTCAATGTGAAGTGCAGCCTCGACTTTTTTATTTTTTATTAAATTAAACCCACCACACACGTAAAAATCTTTACTCAAGTCAACCTCATTATGAAGCCAAATTATTTCTTGTACATAACCTTATTTGTTTTTCGCGATTTTAACCGACCTTACATGACATTTTAAAAGTTTTTAACAATAAAGATTACATTTTTAACTTTGTGGTCCTGAAAATTTTAACTACAGCTCTTGGAGCGGCCTTTCTCAAATAACATATTTTATAAGTAACGATTATAACATAGCTAACTATATTTTTTTTTATTGTGTGTCAACTGGTAGTCTGTAGAATGCGAGCTCGGAACCAACCAAGAGTAATAATCAAAGATGCTGAGATCCTCCGGGTCACTCCCCTCCTCCCCCCCCTCCCCCTTCTCTTTACATCCCCAAGTAAAATCTCAATGCCCCACATGGCCGAAAGGCCGAAGAGGGCGTAAAGCATTATTTTCTCGCCTCGATTTGAAGTGCGACAATTTTGTCAATATGTGCGACAATTTTGGACCGACCGACCGACCGACCGACAAAGTGAGTTATAGGTTTGTGGCTTGAGCCACAAACAAAAAGCCTTGTTAGCTTATGCTTTAACCCCAAATAAAGATCTTTCTGACTTGACTTGACACACACATACACACAAACCAACACAAAGCAAGTAATACACCAAACACAACATACAACACTAGTGTCCCGCAAGCATACATCCACTATAGTAGTAGCGCACAAGAGCCACTCATAGGGGAAGACGGGGTAAAAAGCCCATGGGCGGGTAAGAAGCCCATGCCAATTATCTCATGAAATAAAGCACATTTCAGTCACATTTGCCCACGCGATTTTGCCCATGAGACGAGTGTGGGCAAATGTGACTGAAATGTGCTTTATTTCATGAGATAATTGGCATGGGCTTCTTACCCGCCCATGGGCTTTTTACCCCGTCTTCCCCTAAACAAGCTAAGGATTCCTTCAATAAACACTAATCCAATCAATTATGTTCGATACCTCATTATCTAAGACATTAATTAACATAAGACATAGTCTGTGTGTCATAAAGTAATATGCGGTTTCGTAAACATAATTCTCTAAACGAAGAGAACATAGTTAATTGGGGGGTGTAACTGACATTACTGATGTCGGTTTCAAGACCAACGCATAGTTATTATATTGATATCATATATCGACACTATTACCAATAATTTACCAATAATGACTACCCCCCCCCCCCCCCACCCCTCTCTCACCTCTTGTTATCATTATGACATCTTTATGTTTACCTGCCTGTCTGTTTCTTTCTATCTGTCTGTCTGTCTGTCTGTCTGTCTGTCTGTATGTCTGTATCTCTCTCTCTCTCTCTCTCTCTCTCTCTCTCTCTCTCTCTCTCTCTCTCTCTCTCTCTCTCTCTGTCTCTCTCTCTCTCTCTCTCTCTCTCTCTCCTCTCTGTCTCTCTCCTCTCTCTCTCTCTCTCTCTGTCTCTCTCTCCTCTCCTCTCCCTCTTCTCTCTCTCTCGACTCTCGATATCCCTCTCCTCTCCTCTCTCTCTCTCTCTCTCTCTCTCTCTCTCTCTCTCTCTCTCTCTCTCTCTCTCTCTCACCATTGCTCATTATTGTCCATATCCTGAGAGAGAGAGAGAGAGAGAGAGAGAGAGAGGAGAGAGAGAGAGAGAGAGAGAGAGAGAGAGAGAGAGAGAGAGAGAGAGAGAGAGAGAGAGAGAGAGAGAGAGAGAGAGAGAGAGAGGAGAGAGAGAGACGCAACGCATATATTTATTGGCAATAGCTTACATAGCTCTTCTGCCAAGGGAGCGCATTGGTACTGAAAGTACTTCTAAATTAATGGCGACAAAACAACTGAAAGTTACGATATCCTTTTATGAATATTAATGGCAACCCTGAGACGCTCCACACGTTGCTTTACATTTCCAATAATCCTCTAAAAACGAACCCAGTCCTTCTGAATCCCATGCACCTTTCTTCAACCACATACATATATGTATTGTTAGAAATTCGGGACTTTCCTGGTGTTACACTGCCTCCGGGCAATCGCCTCCAGGATCGTTCCCACCATCTGTATGTCTACTAATGTCCCGCATGCGTCTGTTCCAGACCGGGAGACGTTAAAGAGGAATCCCAAATATTGCGTATGAAATCTTTTCTCTACCCAGGTAAGTTTAATGGAAAGTTTTGGCTGCAATATGGCTGGCGTTGAAAGGGCTATATTTGGGATTCCTCTGTGACATCCATAAAATAGGGCCTATTCTTACCTCCCAAAACGAAGAAGATATATTAAGGTCACTGGATGCCAGACCCTCATTTGATGCCTTTCAGTGACATGGGTGTTCAATCTCTGTGGTGCCAAGAGGCGACAGTGACGATGAAAGGGTCAGCATAATTGCATCATACCATGCACCTGTTGATACAATTAAATAAATCATAGCCTCCTTGGTGGAGGTTTCGAGTCACAAACCTACAAAAGAAAACAAGAGCGTGGAAACGCTAGATCAACCAGCTAGCCACGCGGCAGCATTTTCGGCTCCAGTGACCTTGCAAGAACAAACAGACAAACACCCCTGAAACTAAAGTCAGATATAAAAAAACACAGTCTACACCTGCACTTTGCAATACCCCTGCGCCAGCGAGGATCTCAACTGTAGCTTGCGCATTATTGACAGCTAGAGAAAAGCGAATGCGTGGCTCAATGTTCGGTTCCAGTGACGTTGCCCTTTGACCAACCCCCAATCAAAATTAGAGTCTCCTAGGTCCCTGTGTTCAAACGGTATCGTGTCCACATAATTATATATCATTCAGTCAGATAGACGTACTGTCAAGAAAGGACAGAGAGCCCTGAAAACATTAACCCTTTCACTGCCAATGTTGCATTTATGCACCACAATGATTTGACACCCATGTCACTAAAAGGCATCACATCAGGGCCTCTTATTCAAAGACCTTATCTTCTTAATTTCGGGCGGTAAGAATATGCCTAATGTTACACATGTCACAGAGGGATTACCAATATTGCTGATGATTTTGTTTCTTCTTCTTTTTTTTTTTTTTTTTTTTAATCTTTTTTTTTTGGGGGGGTGGCTGGCGGCGAAAGGGTTAACCAGCTACGCTTCGCGACTTGTGAATGACATGGGACTAGCTTAGCGTATAATGATAGTATTGTCCTTCGCAGGTAGGCCTACTGTGTAAGCTTACCAAAGCACATTACCCGTCTCGCTGTGAAGACAGCCTCTGCCCAGATCTCATTATTCTAATCGAGTCCTTTCGGATGCATGTCAGTGAATAGTGTCGGGCATAGTCTTGTACAGAGTGAAAGTAACTGTCTGCGATGCTAGTGGACGAAGAGAATACTCTAAAGGGCTATCGACCAACCTATTTAACCGTTCACTGACTGAATGTAAATTCCCTAAAGTGTGGAAAATAGCCCATATTACACCTATATTCAAGAAAGGGGATAGGCAAAAAGGTGACAATTATCGTCCCATTTCATTACTAAGTTGCATAAGCAAGGTACTAGAAAAATGTGTTCAAAAACATGTATTTAAGTACCTCTTAGATAACAATCTTTTAACATCAGCAGAGTTTGGTTTTATTCCACATGACTCCACTGTTTTTCAACTCTTGAGCATTTACGATGATTTTTGTAAATTTTGGGATTCCAAAACAACTGCACAGGTGATTTTCTTTGATGTCTCCAAGGCATTTGACAAAGTTTGGCACAAAGGATTGTTATATAAACTTCATGCTCTTGGTATCCGAGGACAGCTGCTTGGGTGGTTTTCTGACTACCTAAGGGATCGAACCCAGACAGTCGTATTAAAAGGAAGTAAATCACCATATCTCCCTGTATTGGCTGGTGTCCCTCAAGGTTCTGTCCTCGGGCCACTACTTTTTCTTGTATAATTATATAAACGATATTGCAAATGACATTGAATCTATTATTAAGCTTTTTGCGGATGATACCAGTATGTACCTAGGCTTAGAAAATGCTGACATAAGAAAAAAAATTTAAACTCGGATCTTGAAAAAATTAGAATATGGGCAACTAATTGGAAAGTAAAAATTAACCAAACAAAAACTAAGCTGATGACAATATCCAACCAAGCAATAGCAAATTCACAACCCTTGATTTGCAATAATACAGTTCTGCAGGAAACAAATTCTCACAAGCATCTTGGAGTAATTATCCAAAGCAATTGCAAATGGGATCTTCATATCAAATCATTGTTGTCTAAGTGCCGTGTTCTTGTTGCTTGTCTTCGATCATACAAATATCGACTCAGTCGAAAAGCACTTTTCACTATGTACAGATCATTTATTTTACCACATTTTGATTTTTCTGATGTTGTCTGGGATAACTGTACAAATAAGCAAGCCGAAGATCTAGAACAGGTTCACTTAGATGCAATAAGAATGATTGTTGGCTCAGTTCGAGGAACTAGTCGTCATAAACTTTATACAGAATCAGGTTTCACATCTTTAAAAGAAAGAAGACGCCGCCACAAAATTATGTTGTTTTACAAAATTGTCCATAGCATTGTACCTTTATATTTAGTTGAACGCCTACCACAATTAGTAGCCTCACTTAATCCATACCACAGACGATATCCTCTTGAAAGACAAATACCTCGATGCAGATTAGACTTGTATAAATCCTCATTCTTCCCCTCAACTACATATCTCTGGAATAATCTTCCAGATAACATAAAACGATTAGATTCCCTCAGTGCCATAAAGCATTTCCTTAGTAGTGAAGACAATATTGTTCCTACCCATTTTTATTTAACTGACAGAGTATCCGAAATAATCATTTGTAAGTTGAGACTAGAAATGAGTGATTTAAAGGACGACCTATTCAAAAGACACCTTTCAAACAACTCTACATGCGCTTGTGGTTCTCCTACAGAAAATGCTAATCACTATTTACTAAACTGTCCCCTTTAACAACAAGCCCGAATCCATACAATACATTATTACCTGAAGACGTTAAAACTAATGTTACAGTGCTGTTGTTTGGTAGTCTAAACAAAAACCAAACAGAAAATAGGCAAATATTTTCTACAGTCTGTAGGTTTATTCATATATCGAAAGGGGTTGCAATCGATTAATTACTTCCCTGTGATCAGCTTTATGCCAATTTGATTTATTCGAGGTCTTGGGGTCCTGGCTGAAAATATGCTGAGAGTGTGATTCAAATCATTGATTGTCTTGACACGGAGTCACAAATCACAAATAGTTTTATACTTTTTGGAGTTAGATGCCTCTTGCCCCCTCAATCTCAATTTCAATTTCATTTCATTTTCAATATCTTTGTTATTGTTGTTCTTGTTGTTGCTTGCTTGTTCGTGCACGTTTTGTATGATATCATGTTCATTATCATGTTCTGTTCCATTCTCTTATTACTTGTGGCAGACAATATTGTATAATTTACTTCTGTTTGAGCGCCTTGTATAAGCTTTAAGCTTGTTGTGGTCGTTCCAATCTATGTTGCTGCTTTACTATGTGTTATTTAATATAAAAAAATCGTTTAAGCCAAAGGGCTATCGGCTGATGTGATGACCTTTCACTTGCACGTTCGTGAAGGCAGACAGACAGACGGACGGACGGACATAGAGAGAGATCGACAGACACAAGCGAGACACAAACGAACAAAAATACTAGCCTCTTTTGGTGGAAGTAATAGACTGATGCAAAGGACCTTTGAATTAAACACACACGTACAAACACCCATACGCACGAACGCACGCACACGCACACGCACGCACGCACACGCACACGCACACTCACACACACACATGTGCGCGCACCCATAATAAACTCACACATACAAATGTAAAAACACACATGCATGCACGCACACATACACACGCACGCACGCAAACTCACACGCGCGCGACCACGCGCAGGGGAGGGGAGGGGAGGGCAGGGGAGAGGATGGCAAGGGAGGGGTATGTTATTGCTGAACCGGGGGTGTCGCCAGTGCGTGGCGAAAAGAGGTGACGGACATGTCTGCCGCTCGGCGACGCGATGTCTGCCGCTCGGCGACGCGACGCGACGCACTCTCTCTTTCTCTCTCTCTCTCTCTCTCTCTCTCTCTCTCTCTCTCTCTCTCTCTCTCTCTCTCTCTCTCTCTCTCTCTCTCTCTCTCTCTCTCTCTCTCTATCTATCCCGCTCTCTTCTATCTATCTATCCCTCTCTCTCTCTATCTATCTATCCCTCTCTCTCCTCTCTCTCTCTCTCTCTCTCTCATCT
>CM065698.1:28589946-28597446 GCA_017654935.2 Phymorhynchus buccinoides
CTATTTTGGAAATATTGCACAGATGTTAAGGCAAGAAGTAAAAACAAACAAATGAAAAGTAGCCCGCTGAGAAACTATTCTAGTACCTAATATTTAGATGATGGGAGTTTTTTTTACAACTATAATTATGGTGTGGATTGAAGCATGAGTCTTGTATGGGCCTATGTCACACAAACTGAAAAATACCTGCTAATGGATTGATGTTAGTATATGTTGATTGTTTGATGTCAATGAGTATAATAACGATAGTGTGCTGAAAGGCTCTCTCTCTGCAGGTACAATGTGTGTGTAGACGATGAGTTTTTTAGTGTTTCTGTGTCTCATTCCATATTGCCCCCTACAAGGCGGGGCTGTGCTGTGTTGATTTCATGATGACGGAATTTAATGGTATTACAACGTCGTCAGGTAATCGCAACATTGTCATGGTCGATGGCCACCCATTGCCTTTTTTTCAATATTCAAAATCAAGATGACCGTACGCACACGCGCGTGTGTTTGTGTGCGGGAGTGGGGAGGTGAATCATGAGTTACTGATGGTCTTCTTTGGTTATGGTGGTGGTGATGGTGATGACGGTGGTGATGATGAGGATGATGATGATGGTGATGATGATGATCATCGTCGTCATATTATCTAATTGACAATGATTTTTAGGTTATCTTTTTTTCTTTTCTTGTTCTCTTCTTTTTTTTCTTTCTATGTTATGTCCCCAAAGCAGGATTGGGCTAGTCGCTGAGGGAGTGGGTGAGGGTGGGTGGAGACAGTGGAGGAGGGAGAATGGGAAAGGACATTGTCAGCTGTGGGTGTCTGTGTGTGTGTGTGTGTGTGTTTAAATTTCTTTTCATGTCTTCGCTGTGAGTGTTTAAAGAAGCATACTGTTTTGTACAGCAGTGATTCTAAAGGAAAGAATAGGAAGGAAGAGAAACATTGTATGAATTGTACTTTTCCGGTTGTTGGTGTTTTTGTTGTTGTTTGGGGGTTTTTTCCCCACTCATGGAGAGGAGAGAGGAGAGGGAGTGGTGAAGAAAAAGGAGAAGCCATCATAATGTGAACGCGCTTTTGTTTTCAAGGCTTACTGGATGCGTGAAGAGGTAGCAGGGAAATTAATGGAAATCATTTTCTTTCGTTTGGTGCAATTATTGTTTTATTTTTTAAAACAGGCCTCCACTCACCCCACTCACCCTGAACTAGCGAAATGTGGTTTTCAACATTTCTATCGTGTTTTCAAACTGCCTGCGGGCCCGTATGTGTGTGTATGCGCGCGCGTCTGTGTGTGGGTGTGCGTGCTGTGTGTGTGTGTGCGTGTGCGTGAGTGCGCGTGTGCGTTTGTGTATGATATGTCTCACTCTTCCGATCATACTCCACTACTCATGTCAAACCGTATCTTTACTCTGTAATACAATGGCTTTTTATTATTTTATTGTCTTTGGGAAGAGAGAGAGAGAGAGAGAGAGAGAGAGAGAGAGAGAGAGAGAGAGAGAGAGAGAGAGAGAGAGAGAGAGGAGGGAGGGAGGGAGGGAGGGAGGGAGAGAGAGAGAGAGAGAGAGAGAGAGAGAGAGAGAGAGAGAGAGAGAGAGAGAGAGAGAGAGAGAGAGAGAGAGAGAGTTTTCAAGTTGATAAACCTTCGGTGTAAAGTTTCACTGGCTGCGTGTAATGTGCTTGCACCTGTGGGCGGGTGGGGGGCCGTGCCGGTTGTCTCGTGGGGTGGGGTGAGTTTCGGTCGGGTTTTGCCCATGAGGCGAGCGCTAAACATTGGCACTAGTCTCGTGGGCGGGGTTTGGCTGTGATTTTCTTCATTTCATGAGATGGTTGGCATGGGCTTCTTGCCTGCCCACGGGCTTTTTTCCCCGTCTTACCCTAGGCCTATATACAGTTTCGACGGCCCCCCAAAAGGGGGGGAAATGCCTGCCACTTTTTGATTGGTCATCCAGTGGCTATCGAATGCACTTGCACCTTTCTTTCTTGCTTGCTGTGTGGCTGGTTACATATTTATCCATCTTTTGTTTGTTTTTCTTTTTTCTTTTTGTTGTTGTTTGTTGTTTTTGCTTTCCTACCTTTGTAGACAAATGGTGGGGTTTTATGAGCTTACATTTTCTAGTTGCTTAGATATGATTTTTTCCAAAAGTGTTGTCTGCTTCTTGTTGTACTTGTTATATGTGTGGACGAAGAGGTTGGATTTTTGGGGGGGGGGGGGTTCTCGTAGATTCGTTCTTATTCACTTGTTGTCTTTTTTCTTTGTTTTCTCTGTGTTGCTGGCTGCATGCTATTTTATCTCATTGTATCGCCAGTTTGTACCACTTGCTACTTATATGCTGTTGTGCTATTCCAAAGTCCAATTGTGGTATCCTTACATAGGGTGTGTGGTGCATTGTGTTACTTCTTTGTATGGTGACAAAGGAAACAGTGGTATTGTAGGTAAAAACGACATGAGGTTATCGATAGGCACGAAGGAATGTAAACCTATAGATAATGGATAGTTCAATTTCAATTTTATCAGTTAATTGTCAGGGCCTCCAAGATAAACAAAAAAGGAGAGACATTTTTCATCATTTAAAAAGTAAAAATCATTCTATCTATTTTTTACAAGACACTCACTTTGAGAAAAAACAAGAACCTTTTATTAAATCAGAATGGGGATATGAAGGCTTTTTTGCTAGTTTCTCTTCAAACTCACGAGGTGTAGCCATACTGTTTAAAAATGTTTTTGAATTCAAAGTAAAAAAAGTAGTCAAAGGAAAAGATGGAAATTTCATTATAGTACATATCGAAACCAAGAATAGAGTTTTTCTTCTTATAAACATTTACGGACCAAATAAAGATGACCCAGGTTTCTATAATTCTCTTACGCAAAGAATAGTAGGGTTCAATATACAAAATATTATAATTGCTGGTGACTTTAACCTGATGCTGGAGCCTACTCGAGATTATCATAATTATAAGAATATTAATAATCCAAAAAGTAGAGAAATGGTAGAGAATATGATGCAAGAATTAGAACTCACCGATATATGGAGAGAATTAAATCCTGAATGCCCCAGATATACCTGGAGAAGGTGTAACCCTTTTCAACAAGCCAGGCTTGATTTTTTTTCTTATTTCAGACCCAGTTGTCACATTCATTAAAGATGCTGACATAGATTGCGGGTACAGAACAGATCACTCACCTGTCTCGATACAAATGCAATTTGAAGAAGGATTAAGGCATAATACATTTTGGAAATTCAACACTTCATTATTAAAAGATAAAAAATATCTTGATGAAATTAACGAAGAAATTAAAAAGGTCAAAGCAGAATATGCTTTAAGTCCATATAATAGAGAATCAATTGACACGATTCCATTGCTTGATCTGTCCTTTTCAATTCCAGACGATTTGTTTTTGGATTTTCTTCTTATGAAGATTAGATCTCGAACGATAGCCTATGCCTCAATGAAAAAGAAGAAAACAAACGAAGAGGAAAAATTCCTTGAAAAAGAAATACATTTACTAGAAACGGTTGAAGTCAAAGGAGGAGAAGAGTTAAATATGATTACACTCAAGAAGCAACGGTTAAAAGAAATACGAGAAAAAAGAATAGAAGGGGTACTTCTTAGGTCTAGAGCCAGATGGGTATCACAGGGTGAAAAGGTTAGCAAATATTTCTGTAACCTAGAAAAACGACATTATATTAGTAAAAATATGTCTAAACTTATTGATAAAGATGGCAATAGTCTAACTAAACAAGTAGATATTATGGACGAAGTGAAAGACTTTTACGATTCCCTATATAAAAAAGTGGATAATGAAGATTGTGAAATAACAGACTTGGTACAAAACATTACTAAACTGGATGATAATGAAGCTAAAGAGTTAGAAGGATATATTACACTAGAAGAGGCTAGCGATGCATTAAAACAGATGAAGAATAATAAAAGTCCAAGGACTGATGGATTTAGTGCAGAATTTTTCAAATGTTTTTGGAGACAGATTGGGCGATTTGTTGTTAGGGCGTTGAATGCCAGCTTTGATAAAGGAGAAATGTCTAGTGTTCAAAAACAAGGAGTTATAACCTGTATACCAAAAGGGGACAAACCTAGAGATGTTATTAAAAATTGGAGACCGGTGTCACTTTTGAATGTCATATATAAAATAGGGTCAACTTGCATTGCAAACCGCCTTAAGACTGTATTACCAAATTTAATACATGAAGATCAGACAGGTTTTATTCGCTACCGTCACATAGGAGACAACATCAGACTCATTTATGATGCAATAGCATATCTCGATGAAAATAACTTACCAGGACTATTACTAAATATAGATTTTGAGAAAGCGTTTGACACCGTAAATTGGAATTTTATGCTTAAGGTGCTTATAGCTTTTGGGTTTACTGAAAACATGTGTAAATGGGTGAACACATTTTATCATAACATTTCATCTTGTGTAGTAGTAAATGGACAGATCTCCAAGTGGTTTGATGTAAGGAGAGGATGCAGGCAGGGTGACCCAATCTCCCCATATTTATTTGTATTGTGCGTAGAAGTATTGGCCATAATGATACGCGAATGTAACGAAATACAAGGTATAAGTATAGGTGACTCTGAACACAAGATATCGCAGTACGCAGATGACACAGAATTTCTGTTGACAGGTGATAGACAGTCATTTGAAGCATGCATTAATACATTATCGTTGTTTAGTAGAAAGTCAGGTCTATGTCTTAACGTAAAAAAGACTAATGCCGTATGGCTAGGCAGTCTTAAAAACTCTCCTGTCCGCTACATGGAGCACTTAGATATTGAATGGAACCCTCCAAAGTTCAAAATTTTGGGAGTGTGGTTCACAAATGATTTAAAAGAATGTGTGAAACTTAATTACTCAGACAAACTTGCAGACATTAAACATTTATTTAAGATTTGGGTTAGAAGACAGTTGACTCCGCTTGGTAGGGTAGCAATATTAAAATCGCTAATCTTATCAAAACTAATTCATCTATGGATGTTTTTGCCTAATCCTCCGGACATTTTTATGCAAACCTTGCAGACCTTATGCTATAAGTTTGTCTGGAATAAAAAGCCAGACAAAATAAGTAGAAAAACAGCCCATCAAAGTGTTAAAAATGGTGGACTTGGACTGCCAGAATTAAAAACATTTGTCAAAGCATTGAAATTGGCATGGTTCAAGAAGTTTTATTCAACGGGCCATCGGTGGAAAACACTTGTTTTACATCAGTACCCCCACATAGAAAATATTAACACATTTGGACCCGAAATTTTGGTAGTAAATCCTCCCAAGAATAAGTTCTGGGCAGAAGTATTTCTGGCATACAAAACATTTTTTTATAAACTTGATTTTAAAAACTCGGTGGAACTTCTTGCTGAACCGGTTTTGTACAATGATAGATTGCAGATAGGACACACTTGTATACGATCAAAGAAATGTGTTGAAAAGGGGGTGTTTTGTATAGCGCATTTTCTTCAGGCGAATGGTCAGTTTATTACTTATGACAGGTTTAAAGAGAAATATAATATTGCCATTGATTTTATTACTTTCAGCGGTTACAAGTCTACTATATCGAAATTTATAAGAAAATCCGAGTACAATGTAAACAATAATAAGTGTTTAGCTGAATCACTTGAATTTACAAAATTAATGTCGGCTGTTAAAGGAAGCAGGGTGTATTATGACTGTCTTATTGAAAATGATGTCAAACCAAAGTGTTGTACAAAATGGGAAACAAAACATAACACCGAATACGACTGGAAAAAAATGCTTTTTTTATTTACATAAAACAACCGATGTGAAACTGAAGTGGTTTCAAATGAAAATTATTCACAGATGCATTGGGACTAATACTATTTTTAAAAAAATGGGTGTTATTGAAAGTGATAAATGTAGTTTCTGTAATGATGCAAGGGACAGTATTGATCATATGTTTTGGCATTGTGAATATGTTCAACAGTTTTGGACAGAATTCACTTCACTTATTAACAGAAAATGTACACATGCTTGTGACATGAACCTTACTCACAGTCTGGTTGTATTTGGTATAGATATAAATATTAGAATTGATGTTACCTTTTATATTATTTTGTTACTAGCTAAAGAATATGTATATCACTGTAAATTAGACAGGAGATACCCTGTCCTGCAGGGTTTTGTGAATGCTTTGAAGCACAGATACAAAATTGAGGAGTACATATCTAGAACTAATTTTCAGCATCATGAGTTTTTGGGATGGTGGATGCCATACAAAGATATAATTTCTGGGTAATAATCTTTTTTTCTTCTTTTTTTTCTCCCCTTTCTTGTGCGTATGTGTAAGGGTGTAAAGATTACCCAGGGGGCCACATCTATTGCACGGAATATGAAATTGCACTGCATTATGAAAACAACAACAAAAACCCAACTAATTCAGTATTATTAATATTTTTGTGTTTGTTTTTGTTCTTTCTTGAATAGTGCTATTGGGAACGCAGAGGAGGAGGGGGGGGGGGGGAAGAGGAAGAAAAAAAACAAAAACCCAACACATTCTTTGTGTGTGACATTGAGGTTTTTGTTGAACCTCGTCTTTTTTCGTTCCCTTGTCTTTAAAATAATTTTTTTTTTTTTAAATGATAACCTGTCACAGAATTAGTGGACAAACTTTTTTCAACGTCCAACCCGTGTTGAAAGTTTTTATTATTCAATGTACCTCTTTAATAAGGTACTTAACCTCAGTAATGTAGTATATGTGCGTGCGTGCGCGCGTGTGTGCATGTGGGTGGGTGGGAATATGTACATGCGTATGTGTTTGTATGTGTATATGTTTTTTTGTGTGTTTTTTTGTCATATGGTTTGTATTTTTTATATTTTGTTCCTTCTTAGTTATGATTATGTTCTGTATTTGAAAATGTAAAAAAAAAAGTTCAATAAAAAAAAAAAAAAAAAAAAATTAAAAAAAAAATGTTCCTTTTCTGAGGACAGAATTGCAGTTATGTTTCTCCTTTTAGCAAGTGCTAAGCTAAATACTGAGCATGTTTTGCGAAGAGAGAGAGAGAGAGAGAGAGAGAGAGAGAGAGAGAGAGAGAGAGAGAGAGAGAGAGAGAGAGAGAGAGAGAGAGAGAGAGAGAGAAATAGAGATCTCAAAGGTTAACATGGCACTTAGAATTCGTCCTTAGCAAAGAGGAATCGCTGTAGTTCCACGGTCTTAAAACGTTAAAAGTCATTAAAAGACCCGGAAAGCGACACAAAGGCAATTGAAAACAGAAACTGTGCAATGTAGGCGTAGGAAGAGAGGACAAACAAGCATGCACATACATTTGAAAACTCACAACACACACGCGCGCGCGCGCGCACGCACGCACACGCACACGCACACGCACACGCACACACGCACACACACACACACACACACACACACACTCAGAGACGTAGGTCTTAGATAAATGGGAGGGGATCTTTTAAACGGGGTGGTGGGGGGTGGGGGTTTCTTTTAATGGAGGTTCCACTGCAGTAGTATCTTCTGAGTTTCACCCTACAA
>CM065698.1:28612446-28624946 GCA_017654935.2 Phymorhynchus buccinoides
ATAAGTCATAAGTTTCTGTATTGTGTGTATGTGTGTGTGTGTGTGTGTGTGTGTGTGTGTGTGTGTGTGTGTGTGTGTGTGTGTGTGTGTGTGTTTGTGTGTGTGTGTGTGCGCGCGCGCGCGTGCGTGCGTGCGTGTGTGTGACTATTCTGACAAATAAATATGTGTTTGCATAGGTGAAACTAGTGATGCGAGTAGTGATGCGAGTGATTTTGCATTCTTCTTGATTACACTGTGGCCCGAGTAGAGCAATCAGAGTACTGGTTATAAAAAAAACCGGTTCAGTAAAACCGGTTCGGATTTTTGAACCGGTTCTCAACTCTAGTCACAATCGCATCGCATTGGGGTCAAATCGTATGCAGTGTGACTGGCCCTTATAACTAAAGGTCTATTATGTCCCCTACCATTGACGTCAGTACTCAGTAACGGTCTAAGTCCGTAACTCCATAACAAGAAGCAACTAAAATCCAAAACTTTGACAATTAATTTCTGCGTTTATTGGATATAGTAGTGGTGCTCAATCGCCGAGATCGTCGTTCCAGAGTTCGAAATGGCACGTAGTAAGTGCTTCGGACTTTTGACTTGCCAATAATCTTGTGACTGTGATGATAGGGGTACGGGAAGACAGGCTAGCTTGGGGGAAAGAATAGGCTTAGAAGTTAGACAGTGGAAGGAATGAAAAGTAACAAGTCCAAGTGAGAAAGGCAAACAAAAACAAAGTTGCCCAACTTTCTTTATTTTTTTTATTTTTTTTAGCTAGTCCAAAGGTTTTTTTAAAAAACACACGGACAATTCGCTCGTCTTTTACTACGGTGTTGCTGTGTTCTTAATTGTGATCCAGCACCAGGATAGGGACATTAAGTGACTGGGCTAGTTTCTCACAACAGGCTTGGAAAGTCAAAACTCATTTTTGGGGTCAAATTGGAGTTATGGGTATTTCTGTGTTCTCTAACATCCTAACTTTCATATTTTATAAAGGATAATCTTTAATAAGGTATGTAAATTGTCTTGTAAGTGTTTTAAAAATTGGTAGGTCAATGCATTTTCTTCAGCTAGGCTAGACTTTAGACTGTGTTTTTTTCAAAATGGCCGACGCTCACCCTACTAACTTTAAATGCTCAAAACTCTGGAACGAAAAAGGATACGAGACTGGTTCCTGTATCATAAGAAAGAGAATTGTCTGAAGGTTTGCAAATGTATAATTTTCTCAGAATGGTCAGTTTAACACTCGATGTCCCTTTCGTGGTGCTGGCTCACAATTGTCTCAAGAATCAGAAAGTAGTAGGAATTCATCAGATTCGCTTAGACAGCAGAATTCCACGTGAACCAGGCCTCACAAAATGTCACACTAGAATCGCGGTGAATCGAATCATGCGCAGTGTAGCGGTCCCTTTAATCAGTCGAGCGGGCGACAGACTGAATTGTTTGTATTGGTTCCTTTTCATGATTACCGGGTGGGGGAGAGAGAGAGAGAGAGAGAGAGAGAGAGAGAGAGAGAGAGAGAGAGAGAGAGAGAGAGAGAGAGAGAGAGAGAGAGAGAGAGAGAGAGAGAGAGAGAGAGAGAGAGAGAGAGAGAGGGGGGGGGAGGGGGGAGAGAGAGAGGAGAGGGAGGGGAGAGAGAGAGAGAGAGAGAGAGAGAGAGAGAGAGAGGGGGGGGGAGAGAGAGAGGGAGGGAGAGAGAGAGAGAGGGGGGGAGAGAGAGAGAGAGAGAGGGAGAGAGAGAGCGAGAGAGAGAGAGAGAGAGAGAGAGAGAGAGAGAGAGAGAGAGAGAGAGAGCGAGAAAGGGAGAGAGAGAGAGGGAGAAAGAGAGACTGAAGACTGATGACTGAAAAACGTTATTACATAAGGATTAAGATTTTGGGGAGGGAGAGAGAGAGAGAGAGAGAGAGAGAGAGAGAGAGAGAGAGAGAGAGAGAGAGAGAGAGAGAGAGAGAGAGAGAGAGAGAGAGAGAGAGAGAGAGATAGGGAGAGAGAGAGAGGGGGGAGGGGGAGAGAGAGAGAGAGAGAGCGAGAAAGGGAGAGAGAGGGGGGGAGGGAGAGAGAGAGAAAGAGAGGGAGGGGGAGTACACATACCTAGGCACAGTTTTAGACAAGAAACTTACTTTCGATAAACACATTGAACATAAATACATAAGAAGAGTCAGTCCAGGATCTTTTGTTTACAGAGGCTAAGGAATATTGGTGTCTGTTCAGATATTCTTCAAACCTACTACCGATGTTGCATTGAATCTGTTCTTACTGTGTCATTTATCTGTTGGTATGGAAGCTTGAGTGTAAAGAAGTAAGCGTGTGTTGAGTGATATGGTGAATGTGTGCAGTAAGGTTGTGGGTGCAAGGCAGAGTGGTATGCAAGAGTTGTATGACAGACAAGTAGTCAAGAAAGCCAGAAAAATTCTTAATGATAACAGTCATGCTCTGGCAAAATACTATGAAGTGTTACCATCGAGCCGTCGATACAGAACTCTCTCAAGTGTGAGGGGGGGGGGGGAGGGGGGAGGGGGGAGGGGGGAGGGGGGAGGGTAAGATTAATTATGTCGTTGTCATCCGCAGGGGGTAAAGGGCCAGCCACACGTCCACTAAAATCGCACGACTGTACGAAACGATTCGATCGCGTGGTCTCCAAATAAAATAAAAAATGTGATTGGCGCACCGAGACCACGTGATGGAATCGTTTCGTATCGTACAGTCGTGCGATTTTAGTAGACGTTGTGGCTGACCCTTAAGATTAAGATTTACAATTATAGCCCCGTCGACAACTAAGGTCATGTCAGGGCTGTCACCACGTTAACTATTACCACGTGTTTGGCCCTTAAGTCATGATCATATATTATACAGTCTCTGTTATGTAGTTGTTGAACTGTACGACTTGTTTTTTCTTGTCGTCATATCTCTCGTTACGTTTAATTTGTACATAGATCTTGTGTTAATATGGAAGTGGGGTTGAGGTGGTTTTTTGGGGGGGGGGGGGGGGGGGGGGGAGGGGGGGGGGAGGGTAGATTGCGGAAGAGGGTAATTTCGTGCGTTTCGATGTTGTTATGCTCATACATTTTGCTTAAACTGATTTTATTTCTCTCCCCATAATATGGTGGTTTTTTGCATCGCTATTACTTCTATTTTGTTCCTGCGAATGTTGTGGTTGTGTGTGGGTGAGGGGTGGGGGTGGGGGTGGGGGTGGGTGAGGTGTGGGGGTGGGGGTGGGGGTGGGTGAGGTGAGTGGGTGTATGAATGCATGATGCGTTGGTGTTTTTTGTGTCTTGTTTATTATTGAAAGTTTGAATTATGTTTTTCTTTCGTTCTTTGGAAGGCAAGATATATGAACAAGCCCATTGTGTGCTTATTATTCCTTTCCCCTCAATAAACAAGTCTACACAAAAAGTTGTCTCTTTTGTTTTGCCATGCTCTTCTTGTTTCTTAGGCAATCCAATTGTGTTGTTGTTCTTGTTGTTTTATATTTTATTTTATACTCTCAGGATACTAAGCAACATCTCGCTCGTAAAGTTATCTAAAAAGAGAGGTGCTGACGTTTGCGAAATGTCAAAACCTAGTTGTCTGTTGGACAGCAATACTGTGTTCTTCTTTCGTTCTTATTGTTTTCCCAAGACGTTTTCTACACGTCAACAACACATAACACAGAACGACGTGGTACCGATAATAACTTTGGTGAAGGGGAGTTAATTACAGGGGGAGTTACCTTTCCTTACATTACTAGTATCAAAGATATTCTAAAAGGGTAAGATGGACTGCTTAAGAGCTCGGCGAACCGGGCTGATAGAGTTATCGTTAGTGGGGACAGTACACTATTCACAGTGGAGGCTATCCAAACACTCAGACTGGAACTTGAACGGAGAATTCAACTGGCCTATCGACGTGTAAAATGTGTCCTGTTTAAAAGGGACATAACCAGTGTTTCTGTCCTCACTACTCATTATAGGGAAAAGAGACCGGATGCTTATCTTCCCCTATACAGTCTTTACTAGTATCCTCTCTCCTTGCCTCAACTATTTCTTTTTTGTGGTGTTCAGCAACTTTGAAATGGACCAAATGACATTGTGTAGATCGCTGCGCTTTCTACTAAAGCATTAAGAGCAGTAGGGCAATATTAACATTTCTTCCCCTCACAACACTATCTGAACCATCTTAGACGGAAAAAGTGCTGTCTCTATAGGGGATTGGAAGAATGAAAATATCACTTTTTCCGTCAAAAAATTCACCAATATTTTCTGTCCCGGATAGTACACTTGACACTTGGAGCGCAAGTGAAGTTATAGTGCGCGTGCACTACAACTGCACTTCTACCGTTTTGGGTTGAGGGGAAGAAATGTTAATATTGCCGAGCAGTAGCAGGGTTTATAAAATTATATTGTAAATTAAAACTGCTTCCTATTGACATGGGGCTTTTGGTGTTTTTTGTGGGTTTTTTAAAATATTCGATACCAAAGTCAAATCTAGTTGGTAATAACTTGTGGCGGTACCATAGCCGATGAGGTTTAGCCGAGGCGTGGTTACTGCTACACCTGTCTGTATTGTTAACAAAATTAGGGACTTTGCTGGTGTTGTACTGCCTCCGTGCATTGCCTACAGTCTTGTTCCCACCATCTTTGTATTTACAAATGTCCCATATGTGTCTGTTCCAGACCAAGAGGACGTCAAACACAATTTTCGTCGCCTACTTGGTAATGACTTGTGGCGGTACCATAGCCGATGAGGTTTAACCGAGGCGTGGTTACTGCTACACCTATCTGTATTGTTAAAAAAAATAGGGACTTTATTGGTGTTGCAGTGCCTCCGGGCATTGCCTCCAGTATTGTTCCCACCACCTTTGTATCTACAAATGTCCCATTATGTGTCTGTTCCAGACCGAGAGGACGTAAAACACCATTTTTCATTCATTCTACTATTTTGCATAGTTCCGAAGTCTGGGGGTTCCAAAATATCAAAAAATCGAAAATGTCCAACTTAAAACTATGTAGAATGGTTCTGGGTGTTGGTCGAGATGTTAACATAGCAAAGGGTGTTTAGTTTATACTCAGTTCTGTCTGCAACAGGTAGCCAGCGCAAAGAACGGAGAACACGGCCCCCCCCCCCCCTCCCCCCCCCCCTCTCTCCCCCTCTCTCTCTCTCTCTCTCTCTCTCTCTCTCTCTCTCTCTCTCTCTCTCTCTCTCTCTCTCTCTCTCTCTCTCTCTCTCTCTCTTTCACACACACACACACGCACGCACGCACGCACGCACGCGCGCATACACACACACACGCACGCACGCACGCACACACACACACGCGCGCGCGCACGCACACATACACACAGACACAGACACACACGCACACACACACACACACAGACACACACACACACACACACACACACACACACACGCACACGCACACGCCGTCATTCCACAGCAGCGCGACCGAGGACAAACAACAACACTTCTAAAAATAACTGAAAAACATCCTAGACGGAGTTACATCCCGTTGATTGCGTTTCGCCTATTTGGCCACCGGTGCGAATGGAAGGAACAGTCATTCCAAAGACGCTAAGCTAAAAGGGGCCGCTGGACAGCATACAATTCGATCCCAATGCGATCCGATTGTGACATTTGTGAGGCATGATTCTCGTGAAAGTTTACCATCTAAATGAATCTGATGAAATCCTACAAAGTTTGTAGAAGGTGTAGAGTGAACGCGATCGCCTTGTGTCAAGTAAACCCGAGTTCGAACCTGGGTACAAGGGTGTTTTTTTTCCGTCTCACTTTGCACTAGGCCTTACGGTTTGAAAGTGGAGTCTTTCCGATGAGAGGATAAACCGAGGTCGCGTTTTGCCCATGTACTCTATGTTTGTTGATCAACTTCCTGATCTTCTTGAATATGCCAACAGTCTGCCGGGTTCATTACTCATTATGGGTGACTTCAACGTTCATTTTGATGTTCCATCCCACGTGTTGACGTCTAAAGTCCTGGACATTATCAGTCTGTTCAGCCTCTCCCAGTCTGTGTCTGAACCGACTCACGTTCGTGGCCACATCGTCGACTGGGTGGTGTACAGAGAGGGGGATTGTCTGCTGCAGTCGACGACTGTGGAGCCCACTCTGTCGTCTGACCATTTTTGTGTCAGATGTGGGCTTCACCTCGCCAAGCCTCCCTCTGCCAGAGTCTTCAGGCAAGTACGCAGACTGGCTTCTCTGGACATCGAGGCCTTCAAGAACAACCTTCTGGCTGACCTGCCCCTACAACCATCCGCTGAGCAGCTCTACAGGGTCTTACGAGCCGTGCTGGATCAACACGCCCCCGTGACACGCCGCTTGGTGTCGGACCGTCCCCCTTCTCCCTGGTACAACGCAGTGGGACCTGAGCTCCAGGACGCAAAGAGGGAGAGGAGGAGAGCTGAGGAGCAGTGGCGTGCCACCCACCTGACGGTTCATCGGGAGGTGTTCCAGGCTGCAAGGAATCATGTCACGTATCTTGTAGACAGTGCTAAGTCTGCCTTTTATTCTTCGAAAATCCTTGCATGTACCACAGTCAAACAGCTATTCGCTGTTACAAACAACATACTAGGTAAAGTGAACAGTTCCCCACTCCCATTGAAGTTTAATGTAGAAGAACTCCCCCAGAAATTCTCAGATTATTTCAGAACAAAAATAGCATTAATTCGAGAAAAACTTGATTCTTCCATTTCCGCATCTTCACCAATTTCTGAAAAGATGTACTGTGGTCCTGTTCTTCAGCAGTTTAACCATGTAACTGAACAATTTATCAAAGAACTGTGTTTGAGCACTGCCCCCAAAACCTGTGAACTTGACCCCATCCCCTCCCCACTGCTCTGTGAATGTATTGATGTTTTGTTACCATATATTACCCATGTTGTTAATGACTCCCTGTTGTCTGGCTGCTTCCCCTCCTGTTTCAAACCTGCCATTGTCCGACCTCTGATCAAGAAATCCTCCTTAGATCAAGACAATCTGAAAAATTACAGACCTGTGTCTAATCTTTCTTTCCTCTCAAAACTCACAGAAAAAGTTGTCCTCTTTCAACTTCTGTCCCATCTTGAAGAAAACCATCTCCTCAACCCCCATCAGTCCGCATACAGAAAGTGTCACAGCACTGAAACAGCCCTCCTTAAGATTGTAAATGACATCCTCCTTGCTTTTGATGACAACAAAGTATCTCTTTTGGCTTTATTAGACCTCAGTTCTGCTTTTGACACAATAGACCACTCCATCCTCCTTCACAGACTCCATGACTCTTTTGGCATTCGGGGTCCTGCTCTTTCCTGGTTTGAGTCCTACCTGAAACATCGCATACAGACTGTCTGTGTGAATGGCAGATACTCAGGGCCTTCCGACCTCTCCTTTGGTGTTCCCCAGGGCTCTGTCTTGGGGCCCATTCTTTTTGTACTGTATGCTGCTCCTGTTTCTGATGTCGTTAGTAAGCATGCATTGTCCCACGAGAGTTTTGCTGACGATACTCAGATCAATCAGTCAGCCTCTCTTGCCGAAGTTGATGGGCTAGTATCAAGGACACAGAACTGTATAGCAGATATCAAAACATGGATGACTGTTAATAAACTGCAGTTGAACGAAGACAAGACTGAACTTATGTTAGCCTGTCCAAAGAGATTACTTGGCCATCCATCTCTTCCAGATTCTGTTACAATCAACAACACTCCTGTCTCTCTGTCCCCCTCTGTTCGCAGTCTCGGAGTCACGTTAGATCAGACCCTCTCTCTCCAACAACATGTCTCAAATGTTTGTCGATCTGCATACCTTCAGCTCCGCAAAATAAGTTCTGTTCGCCACTATCTATCTACTGACGCCACGAAAACTTTGGTCTGTGCTTTTGTTTTGTCTAAAATCGATTACTGCAACTCTCTCCTTGCTGGCCTCCCAAAGTATCTTCTCAGTCGCCTCCAAAGAATTCAAAACAATGCTGCCCGATTAGTCCTTAAGTCTTCTAAGTATGAACATGTCACGCCACTTCTGCACTCTCTGCACTGGTTAAAAATCTCTGATAGGATTGACTATAAACTCTCCACTCTTTCCTTCACTGTCATCTCTGGTTCTGCCCCTGATTACCTGTCTGACCTACTTCATCTCTACACACCTTCTCGTGTCCTCCGCTCTTCCTCTGACACACGCCTCCTGCAACCAGCCACTGTCAAAACCAAAACCTATGGTGAAAGGTCCTTTTCGTTCCAGGCTCCATCTGTGTGGAACAACTTACCCCTGTCTCTCAGACACTCCGACTCTCTGGACGCGTTCAAGGCCGGTCTAAAAACTCATCTCTTTTCTAAGTTGTAGCTGACATGCATAGGTTGATTGTGCAGTGTGGACATTGAGTGGTGTGTGTGTGCGTGTGCGTGTGCGTGTGCGTGTGCGCGTGCGTGTGCGTGTGCGTGTGCGTGTGCGCGTGCGTGTGCGTGCAATGTGTGTGTGTGTGTGTGTGTGTGTGTGTGTGTGTATGCAGTGTGTGTGTTGATTGTGCCGTATGGAAATTGAGTGGTGTGTGTGTGTGTGTGTGTGTGTGTGTTTGTTTGTTGTGTGTGTGTGTGTGTGTGTGTGTGTGCGTGCGCGTGCGTGCGTGCGTGCGTGTGTGTATGTGTGTGTGTGTGCATGCAGCGTGTATGTGTGTGTGACGCCCCCCCCCCCCCCCCCCCGCGTCACCCCCCTTCCCACCCTCTCCCCTTCATCGTCTTTCTTTGTGTGTGTGTGTGTGTGTGTGTGTGTGTGTGTGTGTGTGTGTGTGTGTGTGTGTGTGTGTGTGTGTGTGTGTGTGTGTGTGTGTGTGTGTGATGTGTGAATGTGTGTGTGTGTGAATGTTTATAGTTTTATTTCCTTGTAAAGCGCCATGAATAGAATTTTCTAGATATGTGCGCTATATAAGTGCCAATTATTATTATTATTATTACTTAGCACACGTTAATCCCAGTGGCAACAAAACATTTGTCACTTGGTCCAAATTTACTCCCCCCCCCCCCCCTCCCTCCTTTCTTCCTCATCAGTCACACAAAAATTGCATGCCCCCCAAAAAGTACGGTGGCGCTCCTCCGGCTGCGACGCTCTCTCCAGGTGGGAGCAACCCGAATTTCACAGAGACGTCTATTTGACTATAAAGAACATAATACCTAATTTTGTTCACTATGCTATTTATATGTAGTCCCCCGTAAACGACTCTTATGTAATACAGTGGAACATCCCTTATAAGACCTTCACAAATCGTCCAAAATGAGGTCTTACAAGGGAGGGGTCTTATAAAGGAGGTAATTTCAATACTTACAAAGAAGGGCAATGTGTGAGGGGTCTTACAAAGGAGGTAATTTCAATACTTACAAAGAAGGGCAATGTGTGAGGGGTCTTTAAAGGAGGTAATTTCAATACTTACAAAGAAGGGCAATGTGTGAGGGGGGTCTTACAAAGGAGGTAATTTTTAATACTTACAAAGAAGGGCAATGTGTGAGGGGTCTTATAAAGGAGGTAATTTTAATACTTACAAAGAAGGGCAATGTGTGAGGGGTCTTATAAAGGAGGTAATTTCAATACTTACAAAGAAGGGCAATGTGTGAGGGGTCTTATAAAGGAGGTAATTTTAATACTTACAAAGAAGGGCAATGTGTGAGGGGTCTTATAAAGGAGGTAATTTCAATACTTACAAAGAAGGGCAATGTGTGAGGGGTCTTACAAAGGAGGTAATTTTAATACTTACAAAGAAGGGCAATGTGTGAGGGGTCTTATAAAGGAGGTGATTTTAATACTTGCAAAGAAGGGCAATGTCTCAGAGAAGTAGGTCTTATGTGGGAGGGAGTCTTATACTGGGAGGTCTTATAAGGGAGGTACCACTGTATATGTGGGTTGTTATTTTGTATCAGACATCAGTTTATTCGATTCATGTAATTGGGGTCTACTTGAGTATATAATGAGACAGAACAGCAGACTTGTGTTTTTCGGTGCGCCCCGGTTCGCATATTGCCGTTTCGCATAAAGCCGATTCACATACCATACTGCCGCTTCGCATACAAAGCTTTGTGGACATGGCATTTCGCATACAAACTCAGAAAGTTAGGAATAGGATTTGATCCAGTGGCATTTTAAGCTATAAAGCCTTGTCAAGCCACATTTGTACAGTGCATGGAGGGTTGGTAGTGTTTTGTGGTATACTTTGTTCAAAGTTAGGGATAGGGTTAGGGATAGGGATAGGGATAGGGATGGGTTAGGGATAGGGTTAGGGATAGTAAGAAAGTAACAGAAAGTCACGTAGAGTGCATTAGAACCTGCAAGAGTGCATAATATGCGAAATGGCAAACCCGTTTATGCGAACTGCCAGTTTTGTTTTGGAAGAGACACTCGACTTGCGCCCGCGGCTCTGATCACAGGATTATGCGAAACGCATTATGCGAACCGGTGGGCACCCGGTTTTTTTAGACGGAAGCGTTTCGCGTGAATCATGACTCACAGACATCGTCAAAATCGGATCGCATTGGGGTCGAATTGTATGCAGTGCACGGTTTTCGCGTGTGTCCCTCTCTCGCTTGGTAAGAACATCTTATTTTGGCCAGGTGCGACTCCCATACAAATGACCCCAAATTCTAGACAAACGAGACAGAGACTTTGAAGAGCAGCCTCAATTTCAATTTGGGGGGCATTTGTATGTGGGTCACACCTGGTCAGAAAAAAAATCAAGGGACTTAATTTAGTACACACTGACAAACCATGATTTAGTCCCTTGGGTTATTTTTGTCCTGGGTAGCTGTGACCCACATACACATGTCCCCAACTTCAAATTGAGACTGCTCTTTAAAATGATGTTTCGTTTGCAATTTGGGGACATTTGTATGGGAGTAAAAACCTGGTCAAAACAATATTTCCTACCAGCTATAAGAAGGAAAACGCGTGAAACCCGTGATTTTGACACGTGGCCTGGTGGGGCTTTAACCCTTTCACAGCCAATGTCGCATTTGTGCACCGCAATGGCTTAACACCCATGGCACTAAAAAGTATCAAATCAACGCCTGTTATCTGAATTAGACCCTATTTCCTTATTTTGTTTGGAGGTAAGGATATGCCTATTGTTATACATGTCACAGAGGAATTCGCAATATTGCAGGCCAATGCAATGGTATTTTGTGGTTGAAATATGGCTGGCGTTGAAAGAGTTGAATTATGCCTTTGATCCATCTAACCGCCAGATCCCAAAACGTCTCGCTGAATAGGGCATTTGCCGCGTGCCAGCGACCTTGAATTTCACTGAGTTGAATTAAGAGAGCTGAATTAGAAAGGTCAACGCAGCTCGGGCAGAAACGAGCGCGGGCAAGTTAGTAGTCTCGTATGGAGTTCGAACTCTCGTGGCAAATGCCCTATTGAAAACTGCTCATGTCTTTTGACACTCGGTGATCATGTGTCTTGTCTTCCATTCAAACATCGCCGACGATAATGGTCTCAATACACGTGAACATTCCCACTCTTTCTCCATGGCAACACAGTCATGCTAAGGCCGTGTACACACATAAGCGGATGTTCCATGCG
This sequence comes from Phymorhynchus buccinoides, assembly GCA_017654935.2. Lineage (NCBI taxonomy): Eukaryota > Metazoa > Mollusca > Gastropoda > Neogastropoda > Raphitomidae > Phymorhynchus > Phymorhynchus buccinoides. Next base: position 28,623,958 of record CM065698.1, read on the forward strand.
GAGGAAACCCGTGCGCAAGCCATAAATAAGTGAAACAAAGAAGGGAAAAGATTTGCGCACGTGTCCGAATGTCCCCTATATGCGTAAACTTTTATATTTCTTTCTTCCACTTATTTAACACCCTCGTCACTAAAAGGCATCAAATCAGGGCCTGTCATCCGAAGAACCTATTCTTTTAGTTTTAGGAGGTATAAGGATCATAGGCTTAATGTTATGCACGTCACAGAGGAATTCCAACACACACACACACACACACACACACACACACACACGCCACACCACACCACACCACACCACAGATTTGTTATTATTTTTCTACCCAGTTAAGTTTAATGGTGGGTTGTTGTTGGGTTTTTTGGGGGGTAAAAAAATGTCTGGTGCGGAACTATTTTAAAAAGAACACGAACTGTTTGCTTTGAGTCGACAGTTATGAAAGTGCTTACACGAATTGACAGCATGTTGAGTGCAGCAGGAATCATATTGAAAAACAATATTGTTTCCATGGACACGGACATGCTTTATTCCATTGACGAACAGACAAACAAAAGGATTAAAACACACAGGTCATAACGGCTACAAAGCAATATTACTCTCATGAGGGAAAAACTCCAAACAAGCTGACGTCAACGAATGAATCGCCATTTATTTTATCCTCTAAAATATAAAATACATTGCAACTTTATTTTTTAGTTTGCTTTATGCTTCGTCTGCGTCATGACAACACCTTCCGAAATAATCTTCCTATATACCCTGTTTTAGTTCCTTTCTAAAGAAACGTTATAGTTCTGATAAGCTTCTCAAAACTTTCAAACCCGATTGTGCCGAGTTGTGGTCTCTAGCGTCAGTGTTGTCAAAGACTCTAAAAGGGTAAGATGGACTACTTAAGAGTTACGGCGAGCCGGGCTGATAGAGTTATCGTCAGTGGGGTAGTTACATCATTCACAATGGCGACTATCCAAAGCATAACTGACTCATGAAAAGATAACTCT
>CM065698.1:28644946-28652446 GCA_017654935.2 Phymorhynchus buccinoides
ACACACACACACACACACACACACACGCGCGCGCGCGCGCGCGCGCAAGAGCGCGTTCACACACACACACACATTCATACGCATAAGAGAGAGAGAGAGAGAGAGAGAGAGAGAGAGAGAGAGAGAGAGAGAGAGAGAGAGAGAGAGAGAGAGAGAGAGAGAGAGAGAGAGAGAGAGAGAGAGAGAGAGAGAGAGAGAGAGAGAGAGAGAGAGAGAGAGAGAGAGGAGAGAGAGAGAGAGAGAGAGAGAGAGAGAGAGAGAGAGAGAGAGAGAGAGAGAGAGAGAGAGAGAGAGAGAGAGAGAGAGACTCCTAGATCCCTAAGATTGAGGAATGTTTTTGCTATACACAACCATCCCTGTAATCCGAATGCTTCCCCAATTAATATCTGATCTATTCAAAGCTTCCTGTATGCTACGTAACAAGGTTTGGATTTCGTGTTGCCATTTGGATCAGTCTTGTGGAAAACAAATTGCATAGAATACGCAGGAAATGTGTGGGTGTTGAACAAAAAAGCTGTAATCGTATTATATGATGGTGATGAAAATAATAAAAATGAGGAAGGCTTAAGTCGTCTCTAGTTTAAATAAGGCATCAGGAATAATTGGGTGGGTTGGTTTTTTGGCATTCAGGAAAATATGTGTGCACTTGGGATTACCTTGAAATAAATGTGCTTTAAAAAAAATCCTATCTTGCTTAATATTGAAACAACGGTCGTGGGTAATTTAGCAACGACTGCGTGTCATTTCAGAATTGAATTTGCAATTATAAATGTCTAATGTCACGGTTCAGCATCATCATCATGATCATGTCAACGCGACCAAAGTTAGGCATAATACAGATTAAGATTTCCCGTCAAAAATGTGTGTGTGTGTGTGTGTGTGTGTGTGTGTGTGTGTGTGTGTGTGTACAAACATAACATTTAACTTCCGAACAAGTAGATATTCATTATCAGCATAAATTAAGGGCCACCTGCACGCTTCACTCTATTTTCTACATCGGGGCATGTTGAAGGTGTGATTTAACATTTTGTAGAAATAAGAGCTTAGTTAGGCACGAGAATTACCACAGATCATGAGCAGATCTGATGTGCAGTTTTGATACGCCTATCAATTTGCTTCTCCCGAGCATCCAATTGTTTTGTTTAACCCTTTCACCGCTAATGTCGCATTTTTCACCACAATGGTTTAATACTTATGCCACTAACAAGTATCAAATCAGGGCCTGTTTCCTGAAGACTCTATTTTCTTAATATTTTGGGAGGTAAGGATAGGCCAAAATGTTATGCATGTCACAGAAGAATTCGCAATATTGCAGATTTTTGTGTTTCTATCCAGGTAAGTTTAATGGTATTTGTTTGGCTGAAAAACGGCTGGCGGCGAAAGGGTTAACTGAACAATAAAATATGTAGGGACGTTTCGCCAAATCATGAACTTTTGAAATGCTTTCAACACGCATTTTTATTGGGGGCAGTTATTGAATGCGTGCAATGCCGTAACGTTGTTTATGCATTAGCTTTGGATGTGACTAGGGTCGTTTTCACTGCACGTTCCCAAAATAAACAGTTTGTTGAGAAGGTTTTAAAAGTCCATGTTTTGGCAAAACATCCCTATATTTTATTGCTCAGCTAAGAAGAAAAAAAAACCTGCGATGCCCGAGTGACGCGAATTGAGAGATACATTTCAAAATTATACGGATCTTTAACTAATGTTGATGTCTGTATAAATCTATAGACGTCTACTCATTCCCGTTCAGACAGTAAGCAGTGAGAACTTAATTCGCAAAAAAGCTTCAATTAGTGTGACATAGTCCTGCAAATTCATACGAAGGATCATCCACAGTGGGATGGGGGTGGGTGGGGTGGGTGTACATTTTCAAGCTGAACCGGTGTTTAACCCTTTCACCGCCAATGTCGCATTTTAGTACCACAGTGATTTAACACCTATGTAACTCCATCAAATTGGGGTCTATTATCCAAAGACCCTGCTGTCTTAGTTTTGGGAAGTAAGGATATACCTTATTTTATATATGTCACAGAAGTAAGAAGAATCCCCAATACTGCAGATGGATTTTGTTCTCTACCCAGGTAAATTTAATGGACATTTTTGGCTGAAATATGGCTGGCGGTGAAAGGGTTAACAATCTGCTTCTCCTTTGCAGCAGGCGACTATAATCATAATTCATAAGCATTCTGCCTGTCGTTTCCGCCACGGATAATTCCGGGGATTTGCTGTTGGGTTTGTCTGGCATTTTTGTTCTATTGCTCCACGAGGCTAGCTGCACGTGCTAATAATGAGCTCTTCTGGTAGCTGGACAGGGGATCACTCTCGTGGCTTATTTTACTTTTCACGATCAAATAGAAGGGCTGATCTTGTTTTTGTACCGCGTGCGCGCGATTGAGAGAGAGAGAGAGAGAGAGAGAGAGAGAGAGAGAGAGAGAGAGAGAGAGAGAGAGAGAGAGAGAGAGAGAGAGAGAGAGAGAGAGAGAGAGAGAGAGAGAGAGAGTACACATACGAATACGAATGTTTATTGAGGGTAAGCGGATAAGCTCAAGCTTCTTTACACCATGCCCTCCAGGGGAAAACTGAAAAGCCAAATAACAAGAAAAGGAAAACAAAAGAATGTGTAAAATGCATAACAGGAATAGAAAATAACAACAGGCATGTTCACAGTAAATTGCAGAACAAAATGGGGGAGGGGGAGAGAGAGAGAGAGAGAGAGAGAGAGAGAGAGAGAGAGAGAGAGAGAGAGAGAGAGAGAGAGAGAGAGAGAGAGAGAGAGAGAGAGAGAGAGAGAGAGAGAGAGAGAGAGAGAGAGAGAGAGAGAAAGAGAGAGAAACAGAGTCGAAGGGTGAGTTAGCCCTCGTACTCACAAAACGCCTTCCATTGCGCATTCCATTGTGAAAGGGCGATGAACCCAGCTAAATCGCTACAGTTTTTTTGGGGTGTTTTTATCCTTCCCCCCACAGAGCTATTATTGATGGTAGTCACATAATTTAACTCCCCTTGCCGTCGTCAACCTCTCGTGTCCCAAGAAGGAAGGAAGAAGGGTCTTTGTGTCGGTTCGATTCATGGTGACGTATCAAACATTGTGCGCATAACCGAGTTGTCTCCCGTTACGGCTTCCTCGGGAAGGGAAGGGAAGGGAAGGCCATGGCAGACAGAGGTGTGATATTACAATTATGCGCCCCCCACCCCCACCCCCGTGGGGATACCAGGGGGTCTTCTGTACAACTAATCCCCCCACCGTCTGGAAGTTCTGTGCTTTGTAACTTCCTCTAATCTGCCTCTCGACTCTTTGACTCTGCCTTTTTTTTTTACTTGCTTTGTGTCATCTGCTATCTTTCTGTCTTGGGGCCCATTCTCCTGCCTTTTTTCAAAGCAAAACAAAATCTCTTCCATATAGTTGTCTCCTTTGGGCTCCTCCGAAATCGGAATGTGTCAGCTGAGTGCAGCGAGGACACCAGTGGAAACTGGAAAACGGACGCACACAGTCATAGCCATTGTGGCCTTATGGCCAGGAACGCAGACAAAGAAGAAGAAAGAACAATCAGTATGGCATGCCTCCATTTTGTCCCCCAGTGTCGTCTTAATCCCATTCGCCATTAGTTGCAAGTCGAACCGATCGTAAATAAAGGTTCCTTCCTTCTTTTTCCCCCCCCCCCCCCCCCCCCCCCCCCCCCCCCCCCCCCCCCCCCTTATCTGGTATTGTCATCAACACTCTTCTTGTTTTTTTGGTGTTTGAGGGTTGGGGTTGGGGTGGGGGTTGGGTGTGATGCAGGCATGGTTAATGGGTCTATTGCAAATAAATGACATTCACCCGTGTGTGGTTTCAGTGACGTATTATCCGATGGGCCCATGGCATCTTGAATAAACCGTGTTGAGCGTCTTGTTCTGTCTCTGCCTCTCTCGATGTTTGTTTCTATCTATCTCTTTCTGACTGTCTGCTCTCTCTCTCTCTCTCTCTCTCTCTCTCTCTCTCTCTCTCTCTCTCTCTCTCTCTCTCTCTCTCTCTCTCTCTCTCTCTCTCTCTCTCTCTCTCTCTCTCTCTCTCTCTCTCTCTCTCTCTCTCTCTCTCTCTCTCTCTCTCTCTCTCTCTCTCTCTCTCTCTCTCTCTCTCTCTCTCTCTCTCTGTGACTCTCTCTCTCTCTCTCTCTCTCTCTCTCTCTCTCTCTCTCTCTCTCTCTCTCTCTCTCTCTCGCTCTCTCTCTCTCTCTCTCTCTCTCTCTCTCTCTCTCTCTCTCTCTCTCTCTCTCTCTCTCTCTCTCTCTCTCTCACTCTCTCTCTCTCTCTCTCTCTCTCTCTCTCTCTCTCTCTCTCTCTCTCTCTCTGACGCTCTCACTCTCTTCCCCCCCCCCCCTCTCTCTATCAATCGCTCTGTCTTTAGGCCATTGCCTGGTGTGGGCGATCATTTCTCATGATGGAAAAATAACTAGTAGTGATTTGGGACAAATGTATATTCAGGGCCAGACCTACGGGTGTGTGGGGTGGGGGGTGGCTTACAGGGCTGCAGACTCCACCCTTTGTTCTAAATAAAACACACACAAAACACCAATTCATGTCGCCGAGCGGCAGCTACATTCCCTCGCGGGCTATGCCCAGCAGTGTGGAAGCAGCATGACGTGTACTTAATGGTTCAAAATAGGTTTCAATAGGGGTATGAACAGCAATGGCGTTAGTCCTTTATTTCATGCCCTGATTGCACCAGATTGCACTATTTTGCTTCTCGGATTTATAAAAAAATGTTCCGGGGGAGCATGCCCCCCCTGAACCCCCTAGGGGTCTTGGTGCTTCGATGAATTAGCCCCCACCCCTTGCAAACTTAGGTCTCGCCCTGCTGCATTACTAGTCACGTGACCAGGCCCAGTGACAACATCGATGGGGTAGTTTGCAAAAATAATAAATAATAAGGAGGGTATTATTACGCAGTATATTTCTTGAATACGCAGTGTATTTCTTGGCTCAAAAAAAAGAAACAAACATGTTGAATGTCTTCAGACAGATCTACAGCTCCATCAAAGCCAGTCAGAAAACAAGTGTCTGCCCAATATGACGGCTTAGCCCCGCTTTAGTGATGCAAGATGGAACTACCTCTGGCTAAGGAACTGTCCCACTATTTTATTGACATATTGCACATCTTTCGGTCGCATCAATATCCTTTTTTATGTCAACAAAATTTGTTTTCTCCGTTTTAACGACGCGAACATACAAGTACATATTTGTGACCCAGCACCACGAAAGGGACATTAAGTGTCAACATGACCATTCTGAGAAAAGTATACATTTAAAAACGTCAGACAAGACTCTTACTGGGGAAACAAGAACCATTCTTGTATCTTTATCCGTTCCAGAGTTATGAGCATTTAAAGTTAGTAAGGTGAGCGTCGGTCATTTTGAGAAAAAAACCAAGTCTAAAGTTTAGCCTAGCTAAAGAAAAACAAGCATTGACCTACTCATTTTAAAACACTCATAAGACCATTTAGAGACCACATCAGTTATTGCCCTTTATAAATATGAAAGATAAGATGGTAGAGAACACGAAAGTGCACATAACTCAACATCGACACACACAAATAAGATTTTTGACTTTCCAAGCCTGTTGTGATAAACTAGCCCTGCGACTTAATGTCCCTTTCGTGGTGCTGGGTCACATATTAATTTTGTTCAGTGATACAGACACAAAGACTGACAGGCAGACGGATACAGAGAAGCTATTTTCGCACAGAAATAGAAATGCACAAACAAAAATAAACAAAAAGAAAGAAGAAAGCCTATAAAAGCGCGGATTCCGATGGAACATTAAGCCTACTTGAAATGCAAACAAAAAAGCGGGAGAAAAAAAAAAAAAAAAACATTCTGTAGACCAAAAATACAAATGCGAAAACACGTAGACATAAAAGACAGGAACAGAAGTAAAGGACATTTGAGAGAGGAAAAAATGGCTTAAGCCCTAAAAAAAGAGAAATAAAATAACTGATAAAAATTAAAGGGAGGTTAAGTTTTACCCTTCGGTCATTTTCTTTATTATTATTTAAAAAAAAAAACAAATCCTGTACAGGGATGGCAATAGTCAGTAGTTTATTATTTTACCAACACAAATTTGTAGATGACCCTTTTTCATCAAACCAACTTTCATCCATTATCTTTGAAATAATCGTTTTTTTGTTTTTTGTTTTTATAATATTCGAATCTTATTCGCAGAGGTAATGGCTTGCCATTTGAAAAAAACCCAAATCTGACACGAAACCCATATATGCGTGTGTGCGCGTGTGTGTGCGTGCGCGCGCATGCATGAATATGTGAGTGTGTGTGTGTGTGTGTGTGTGCGTGGAGAGGGCCGACATCTTGGAACAAACTTCCTCTTTCCCTCCGTCAGCGACCGACCCTCTCAGCCTTCAAATCTAACCTCAAAACCCACCTGTTCCCCCGTCATTGAGGCTCCACTCTCTTTCTCTTCTTCTCTCCCTTGCCTTTAGGTCTGTTTCTGCTGAATACCATTTATGCCATCCGTGTGTGTTCGCTTTGTATTGCATTTTTGTTTGAATGTGTTATGGATGCTAACGTGTGTGTGCGCTTTGATTTGATTTCTATCAAGATTCAGCGCCGTATAAATAGTGTATGTTGTTGTTGTTGTTGTGTGTGCGCGCGCGCGCGGCGTGTGTGTGTGTGTGTGTGTGTGTGTGTGTGTGTGTGTGCGTGTGCGTGCGTGTGCGTGTGCGTGCGTAAGATGATGCAAAATAATCGACCCTATGTAGGTGTCTAGTGTCTACTACAGGTGGGGGCCAGGACACGCTCAGGTTTCTTAACGACCTCCCCCCAGGACACAATTCGTAATGACACCCCTCAGTCCCTCTCTCTCTCCCGTCTCTCTCGCTCTTCTCTCTCTCTCTCTCTCTCTCTCTCCTCTCTCTCTCTCTCTCTCTCTCTCTCTCTCTCTCTCTCTCTCTCTCTCTCTCTCTCTCTCTCTCTCTCTCTCTCTCTCTCTCTCTCTCTCTCTCTCTCTCTCTCTCTCTCTCTCTCTCTCTCTCAAACCACATTGACTAAATGTCCATGATATTGTTCCCCTTCTTTGTATTTCCTGATATATTTCACGTCAAAATTGGCTACTATAATTATAGTTAGGGATGAGGGCAAAGTATGAGAAAGTTCCAAGCTTATCCTTTTTAACATTCATAAAAAAAATCATATTTGTATTTTTACCCCCACCCCTCTGATCCTACGCCACCGTTCTCTTCTTGATATTACTTGTGTATTCTTGGTGTTGTATTATAGAGGAGTTGTGTTGGAGATTAAAACAAGGACTGCCTAATTTGTAAACTATGCACTCTGCCTAGCCCACAGACTAGACTGGCTATTCTACAGATTAGGCTGCCTATTCTGTAGATTAGGCACGTCTGAAAAGTTAGTTTACAAGTTAGGCAGTCCTAGTGCCTGGTTCACAAACTAGGCATATTGGCTGCCTATTCTACAGACTAGGCAATTCTGTGTATTGTTAAACATTCG
>CM065698.1:28679946-28689946 GCA_017654935.2 Phymorhynchus buccinoides
TATTGTAGATTTTGCCAAGGCTTTCGATCTAATACTCCTTCTCAGAAAACTTCAAATGTATGGTCTATCTAATGATACCGTAAAACTAATGTCATCATGTTTAGTCAATAGAAAACAGGTAGTGACTACGAACGGATCTGTCTCATCCTCTCTACCAACTAAGTATGGCATACCGCAAGGTTCTGTTCTGGGATCCATACTGTTTACTATATACATAAACGACCTACCACAAATCCTGAGTTCCATGAGTGCATTATTCGCTGACGACACTACATTACACCCCAGTCACACTCGCTATGACAAAGTTTTGCATACTTTACAAACTAGTGCTGATGAACTTGTTAAATGGTCTGAATTTAATAACATGAGTTTGCATCCCCAAAAGACAAAATATTTGCTCATAGCAACGAGACAAAAGCGTCAAAACCTCAATTCAAATTTACAGTCTCTTCAAATTAATGGCAATAATATTGAACAAGTAGATAGCCGCAAAGTTCTGGAAGTTGTAATTGAAAACAATATTTCGTGGTCTGAGCATGTTTCAATGATTTGCAAATCCCTATCTAAAAAGGTATACCAGCTGTCCAAAATCAAACATTTTCTTGACTTAAATACTCGTACAATAGTTTTCCATTATTTCATTGAGTCTCACATAAACTACGCTTCCACCATCTGGGATGGGGCTAGTGCCAACATATTAAGACCTCTGTCCAGTCTTTATAGACGAGCTCTAAACTTGGTACTTTTAAAATCATCTAAACTAACAATTTCCGACTACATCAAATTGTATATCTTACCATTTCTTTTAAAATTAAAACACAACAAGGCTGTTTTTATGTTTAAAAGTCTATCAGGACGTGCACCTTCACTGTCAGATGAATTTGTTGCAAATGATCGACTCATAAAACAATGTTGCCCTTACCAAATCTTGACATCTTCAAAACCAGTTTAATGTATTCAGGTGGTGCTCTTTGGAATTCAATCTTAAGAAACGTTAACGTTGGCACTAGTCTCAATTATTTCAAACAAATCTATCACAAGCATCTAATGGTGTAGAGTGGCACAGTGGTAACGCGTTCGCTTCGTGTTAAGTAAACCCGAGTTCGAACCTGGGTACAGGGGATTTTTCCTCTCACTTTGCACTAGGCCTTTCGGTCTGAGTGTGGAGTCTTTCGAATGAGACGATAAACCGAGGTCCCGTGTGCCCATGCACTTAGCACATGTTAAACCCAGTGGCAACGAAAAAGTTGTCATTTGGTCAAAATGTCCCCCCCCCCCCCCTTCGTTCCTCATCAATCACACACACACAAATCGCATGCAAAAAAAATATTATAAAACTGGCTGCGACGCCCTCTCCAGGTGGGAGCAACCCGAATTTCATAAAGATGCCTCTGTGATTATAAAGTACCTAATACATAATACATAATACCTAATGACAGACTTTGTGAATTCCAGTTAAAAATACTTTGTCCATTTTTACCTTCCATTGGATTGATATTGTTAAGTGATTGTGTTTTCATTTGTTTTCTGAAGTGTGTGAGTGCGCGTGTGAGTGCATGCGTGTGTGTGCATGTGTGTGCATGTGTGTGTGTGCATGTGTGTGTGTGTGTGCATGTGTGTGTGTGTGTGTGTGTGTGTGTGTGTGTGTGTGTGTGTGTGTGTGTGTCTATGTCTGTGTGTGTATGTATGGGTGTGTGTTGATAATTTGTAATTATTCATGTGTTGTCTTCATTTTTGAAAAACTTTATTATTTTGTATTTTTCCATATTTTCTTGACATTTGTTAACTGTTGGCAAGATGAAAAGAAGCGTGTTTGATATGCTTATTCTTTTCCAACAATAACAAAAAATTAATTCATTCATTCTCTCTCTCTCTCTCTCTCTCTCTCTCTCTCTCTCTCTCTCTCTCTCTCTCTCTCTCTCTCTCTCAACATTTTGTTAATGACATTAAACAGTCAAAGTCTCTCTCTCTCTCTCTCTCTCTCTCTCTCTCTCTCTCTCTCTCTCTCTCTCTCTCTCTCTCTCTCTCTCTCTCTCTCTCTCTCTCTGTATTTTTAATATTTAGATAAACGCGCTTTAAGTTAAATTGATTATGGATTTTTTTTTATTCGCGTTTTCCATAACTCGCTTCATTGCATGATGCTGCCTGCAATGGCTTGTTTGTTCTAATCAAATGTTCTTGAAAAAAACAAACACCCGCCCTTTAACCAAGTTAATTCAGGAGGCACGTGGTAAAAAGATGATAGACGGCCATTTTCAAATCGTGTCCTTCGTTACATTTCTGCGTTAAGATTGGGTTTTTTCAAGAAAGGTCAAAATGAGTTTGGGTGGCTTATTAAGTAAAGGAAGTCACGCTTGTGGAGGTCTTATTGATTTTATTTCATTTAGCTCCGTCTATAATTAGTGACGTGCCCACGTTTCATATGCTCGCAGGAAGATTTCAAAGTAAATTACAGATAAATGAGTTCTGGCCCAACATTATTTAACTTTCGCATAATTGGCAATTAAACACGAACAAAGTCTGGAGAATTGCCTGTTCCAACAAAAGAGTTTTGCACGCACCGCTTTATTTTTGTATATCTCCATTTGTATAATAGGGTCGCGCGTACCTTGTAATAGACGATTTTCGGAGAGAGAAAAAAAAACTAGGGGAGAGCACTTCGTGAAAATTAGAGTTGCTTACCTCCATTACTCGGTTAAATACCATAGCAACAATGCAACAATGGCGTCGAAGCTTGAAACCACAGGATGCGAGTCGGCGACTTGCACACATTTTTTTTTATAGAAACATTTGGGGTGGCTACTGGCCACAAACTAATAAAGCTTGCAAAATGTGACGTAAAAATATATATGACATATTTTTTAGAATGACGCACGGTGTTAGTGCTGAATGTCTGCTCAAACACACGAGTCGATAGGCTACGAGAGCTGATGGTAGAGTGACTTCCCCTGTTTGACCGATTGAATTAGGCAAGATCACTCCCACACACCATGAAATTACTCCCCTTAATTATTTATTTCCGAACAATTCCTATTGGAACGAGGACCTGTTTGTTTATCGTTCGTTCTTTAAATTAACGTCTATCCACCTTACAGTGATCTTAGACAAGAACTTTGTTGTACATGTATGTGTGTGTATGATTATGTACAAAATGTCCGTTAAAACCCTTTCATCACCACTGTCGCCTCTTGGCACCACAATGATTTGACACCTATGTCACTGAAATGCATCAAATGAGGGTCTGGTATCCAGTGACCTTATGTTCTTAATTTTGGGAGGTAAGGACAGGCCCTATTGTTTGCATGTCACAGAGGAATCCCCAATCTTGCAGACGAAATCTTGTCTCTATCCGGGTAAGTTTAATGGTACATTTTGGCTGAAGAATGGCTAGCGTTGAAAGGGTTAAATTAAGGGTGTTTGTGGGTGTGCGTGTAGGAGGTATGTCAGTCTGTGCATGCATATACCTTACATGGATAAATGGGGTGAGGGGTATGTGGGTCTGAGTACATGCATGAGTCAGTCCATATGTTAGTGAAACGTCAGTGAAATACTTAAATTTAGCATTATATCGAAACATTTTAAGGAAACAAACAATAAACGAACAGTAATAAACACCAAAAAAAGGAAAGTGAAATAAATAACAAGCACGTCTAAGCAAAGGTCCAATGGTCAACCTATGGCGATATTTTTCACGGCAGAGGGCAGTCAATGCACTAGGGGCTTATCACGCGATGTTCTTACTTGGGCGTAGTGAGAGAGAGAGAGAGTGATAGTAGGACCACTCACTGTCTCTCTCTCTTTCTTTATCTCCAACTAATAATATAGAGAGGATTAGCCCCACACGAGCGTCATGCCCTCTGGCGTGAGAAAAATCGCACTAAGTCTCTCATTGGGCTCCTAATAAGTCTACTTACGAACTATATATATACCCGAACAACTTCTAGAATCTTTGATTCATCACAAAGAATGTCTTCATCTTGACCTTTACCACTAAACTTGTATGGATCCACCCGTAATGATAACACGATCTATACAGTAAAGGATGAGGTACAACCATAATAAGTATACTACTCATAACAAAAAGTAAAACCCCTTGACTGTCAGATACAATTTAAGGAAAAACATCATTGTACAAATAATGCCATGATAAAGACAACTGATAGAGCCAATCTTGACCCCCCAAAATTGTCTCGGGATATAACTCTATTGACTGTATTAGAGCAAAAAACAGCATTTCAGAGTTATTCCTCTTCATCTGATGACGTCATCAGTGATGTCATCAAGTCAGTACGTGATACGTTGGTGGCAGGCAGGGGGTCGCCAATCAGCCAATGCAATGATAACACGATCGATACAGTAAAGGCTCCAACATACACTTCTCATAAAAAGTTAAGAGTCAACCAATCTTTTGCCTACATTTTGTTCTACATGGATACAAACCCATATACCTATTCTGGCAAACCACAGACAGAGACACAGAGAAACAAGAAAGACAAACAGATACACAGACAGACAGGCAGACAGACAAACGGAGAGAAACAAAAGGACAGACAGATAGGGAGACGGACAGAGACACTCGTTTCTGACCTTGGCAAAGCCTCCATCGTGTTCCAGATTGGGATCCTGAAAGAGAGACACAAAAGAAAGTGAAATTAGGTTAGGTTAGGTACATACATTATAGTCACAGAAGCGGCTCTGTAAAATTCGGGTTGCTCCCACCTGGAGAGCGCGTCGCAGCCAAAGGCGCGCCACCCAACTTTTTATTAAAAAAATGTGCATGCGATTTTTGTGTGACTGATGAGGAAGGAAGGGAGGGGGTTAAATTTTGACCCAAATGACAACTTTTTCGTTGCCACTGGGTTTAACGTGTGCTAAGTGCATGAGCACACGGGACCTCGGTTTATCGTCTCATCCGAAAGACTCCACGTTCAGACCGCAAGGCCTAGTGCAAAGTGAGAGGAAAAATCCCCTGTACCCAGGTTCGAACTCGGGTTTACTTGACACGAAGCGAACGCGCTACCACTGTGCCACTCTACACTGAATGAATCACTCACAAATATTATAATACTTTCATCTAAAAAAAAATATATATAAAAAGTTTAGGGAAGGGTGTGTGTGTGTGTGTGAGTGGGTGCGTGCGTGCGTGCGTGTATGTGTGTGTAGAAAGAGGGAGGGGTGGGGTGGAGGGTAGGGACTTATGTATGCACACATTTAAAACAGCATCATTGGCCAGATACAACACTTACCCCCACCCCACCCCCTTCTCCGCAAAAGAGACAGAGAAGAAATGAATGAAAGAAATAAAAGTAGGACAAGAAAAAGACAGTGGCAGTCGTCGCCATCTGTTCATCGTCGTCATCGTCATCATCGTCTTCAAAACAGCATCAGCAGCATTAGTATTTGGTATTGTAGTTGTTTGTTGTCTTACCCTGGCTTAAAGACTCCAGGGATCATCCCAACAGCCGACGCACTCGAACACTATGGCACAAATGCAGCAGCTAGGGATGAGAACATTACGTGTGTGACCGTTTTTTGATTGCCCCGCCACGTGGGCAGCCAACCTCCGACTTCGGAGGATATGGTATTTAGTCACAGAGACGTCTCTGTGACATTCGGAGTGTAGTAGTAGTAGTAGTAGTAGTAGTAGTAGTAGTAGTAGTAGTAGTAGCAGTAGCAGTAGTAGTAGTAGTAGCAGTAGCAGTAGTAGTAGTAGTAGTAGTAGTAGGAGGAGGAGGAGGAGGGGGAGGAGGAGGAGGAGGAGAAGGAGGAGGAGGAGAAGGGGGAGGAGGACGATGAAGAGATCTAGTGAATGCTGTTATTTTTGTTGTTGCTGTAGAAGTGGTCATGGTGGTAACAATACTAGCAGAAGAAAGGGAAGAGAAGAGACAAAAAAGAGAGGAAGGATGAAAGAGAAAAAAAAAGAAAGAAAGAAAGAAATATGCAGACAAATAACACACACACATACACACACACGCACGCACGCACGCACGCACACACACGCACACACACACACACACACACACACACACACACACACACGCACGCACGCACGCACACATACGCAGACATGCGCACACGCACGCACGCACGCACACACAAAGAATCATAAAGAAGGGGGAAAACGCCTGCTGGATTGATTTTTTTGTTAATTGGCCAATGATTAAGCTCGTTCAAGACTATTGTAGAAATCTCACCATTCGACAGGAACCAATGCAATTAAGAAAGAAAATCACGATAATAGAGACGAGAAGAAAACAAGATGCAAAGTAATAAAGAAATAAAGATAAAAATCAATGAAGAAAAAACATGAAGATAAAGGGAACAGAAACAAAAGTAAGAAATAAGAAGAGAATACTGAACACTGAACATTGAACACTGAAAACTTTCTCTTTCAAGGATGAAGATTATAGGCGAAGCCTATTCTTACAATCTGTCCTTTATGCACATACATGTAGGCCTATACTATTGAATGCAAAGGTAGGTAACCTATAACAATATACAAAAAGGCAGTTAGGTAAAGAAAGAACAAAACGAGAGAGAGAGAGAGAGAGAGAGAGAGAGAGAGAGAGAGAGAGAGAGAGAGAGAGAGAGAGAGACTGGACACTGGAATGTTCAATGATTAGGCCATAGGCCCATATCACTGGAGTGTTAACAAAGCTAGAGAGAGAGAGAGAGAGAGAGAGAGAGAGAGAGCGAGAGAGAGAGAGAGAGAGAGAGAGAGAGAGAGAGAGAGAGAGAGAGAGAGAGAGAGAGAGAGAGAGAGAGAGAGAGAGAGATAGATAGATAGATAGAGAGAGAGAGAGAGAGAGAGAGAGAGAGAGAGAGAGAGAGAGAGAGAGAGAGAGAGAGAGAGAGAGAGAGAGAGAGAGAGAGAGAGAGAGAGAGAGAGAGAGAGAGAGAGAGAGAGAGAGAGAGAGAGAGAGACATTCACACACACATTTGCATTTTCCATCTCGGATTAGTTGTCTTAGCCACACTGATGACTACAGGCCAAGTTCACTGTGCACGTTAATGTTATTCGCAAAATATCTCCATTTCCCCCTGTCAGCACAGCGTTAGGCCACTCATAATAATAAATTTTCTTCTTCTTCTTCTTGTTCTTCTTCTTCTTCTTCTTCTTCTTCTTCGATCACTGAGACAGTCTTCTGTCAATTATGAGTGCTGATGCATCATGCTGCCGTTATGCGCCTAACTAAGAAATAGTTAGGCCCAGCAAGTCCGACTTCGGCTGGAGGAAATGCTTTTGAAAGTGTTTCGTGAAAACAAAGGGCAGGAGAATGGACCGGTGGTAAGGCAGAAAGATAGTAGATGACAGTAAGCAAGGGGGCAAGGCAGAGTCAAAGAGAGTGACAGATTAATGGAAGTTACAAGCACAGAACTTCGAGAAGGTCGGGGAACTATTTATAATATGACTTTGCAACTCACTGTGTTGCCATGGGAGAATAGTGATATTTTTTGGGTAAATATTGTTAACGTGTACAGAGACCTTTGCACGCGCAAACACCCACACACTCATAGAAACGAACAGAAAAATACAGACACAGAGGCAACTTTTTTTTTTAAAAGCCCAGCGCAGTTCTTACTATCGTTTCTCTGTTTAAAGACCCACTGACCCACCACGATTAACTCCCTTGGTTTTCTTCTGGGTAGCTGTGACCCACGTACTAAAATGTCCCCAACTTCAAATTGAGGCTGCTCTTTAAAATGATGTTTCGTTTTTTAATTTGGGGGCATTTGTATGGGAGTCAGACCTGGTCAAAACAAGATTTCTTACCAGCTATAAGAGGGAAAACCCGCGAAACCCGCGATTTTGACACGTGATCTCCCCGTGGGGATACCGGGGGGCTTTCATAAAAATAGTTCCCCCACCTTCTGGAAGTTCTGTGCTTATAACTTCCTCTAATGTGCCACTCTCTTTGACTCTGCCTTTTCCCTTTGCTTTCTATCATATACTATCTTTTTGACTTATTGGCCCATTCTCCTGCCTTTTTTCAAAAAAATGTTCCAAATCATGTTTCTCTTGAGCTCCTCCGAAATCAGAATGTGTCGGCTGTACGCAGAGGGGAGACCAGTGAAAACTGAAAACCGGACACATATGTACCTTACCTATTATGGCCATATGGCCTGGGACCGCAGAAGAAGAAGAAGAAGAAGAAGAAGAAGACACGTGATCTGGTGTGTCTTTAAAGCTTGTTTCGCAACTTAAAGTCTCGGGACTTAAAGTCTTAGGACAGGGTTTACTAAACGGGACCCTCGAGAACCATTGGAAGCTGAAAAGTACACTGGTCTACCTAACCAAAGTCTCCTTTTACTTCTTTGCTTGTTTGTTGTTGTTTTTTCCGATTCTTATGGGAGCTAAATTTCAGGACACGTCTAACTGTGGAGGGGTGGGATGGGGGTTGATGGCTGTTGATGGAGTTAGCAAATTTAAAGCTGAACCAAAAACAAAAGAAAACAAATCACCACGGGACTGAACGGGTCGAGCCATTGCGTATGATTCAATCCAACTGTGATCAAACTGCGACGTTTTAAACTCATTCAAGTCGTTCTTTCTTTCTTTCTTTCCTGTAAAGCAACCACAGTCACTTCTGACTATTCTGTCGCTGTAACTTTAGGGGAATCTGCGGAAATGCACACTGAGGTACTACTGAGAAGAAGAACAAAAAATTGACAGTAGAAGAAGAGGACAGAAAGCCTGGCCCAGCCAGCCAGGTTCCGCTAATCGGCCCCTAACGTGATGCCGCGCCAAGCGAGAGAATGACCCAGCCAGCCAGGTCCCGCCATATATGTCCGGAATTAATAGATAGCTGTCAATGTGATGCATTTGGTTCAAGGGAAGTACATAGGCTATGTGTGCACCTTGGTCACTTCTAAAATCGCTTCGCTCCCTTAGAACACAATTTTGCGTCTGACTATGCTTTTGTAGTGGTTTGTTGTGGGGTAATAAATCGGTTTAGAGAGCTTTTCTATATAAAATA
This sequence comes from Phymorhynchus buccinoides, assembly GCA_017654935.2. NCBI lineage: Eukaryota > Metazoa > Mollusca > Gastropoda > Neogastropoda > Raphitomidae > Phymorhynchus > Phymorhynchus buccinoides. The sequence continues at coordinate 28,688,925 of CM065698.1, forward strand.
TATGATAAATATATAAACAAAAGTCTGATCTACCACTTCCCTATGTCTCAACCTGAAGTAAAAAACAACAACGTAATCTTCTTTCATTTCTCCTTTTGTTTATGCATGTTTTGTTTGTGTGCATGGCTGGAGTGATTTGTGGGTTTTTGAGGGGAATAATTCAAAATCGTTGCGATGCGAATGAGTGTTTTAATTTCATAAGAAACATGAACAACAACGACAACATAACTGAAGCAACAACAAGCAAAGCATATAGCATAGCATAGCATAACATAGCATAGTGTGGAACTGGCTCAAGCCTCAGCCTCGCGGCTTATAAACGTCCCTTCATTGACACTGTTTTGTTTTGCTTAAAGCATGCCTTTTAAAATTATGAAAGAAAGAGGAGAAAGAAAGATAGAAAGAAAGATAGAAAGAAAGAGGGGAAGAAAGATAGAAAGAAAGATAGAAAGATAGAAAGAAAGATAGAAAGAAAGATAGAAAGAAAGATAGAAAGAAATATGGGAAGAAATGTTTGAAAGATAGAAAGAAAGATAGAAAGAAAGATAGAAAGAAACAAGAAAGAGAGGGAAAGAAAGAGGGGAAGTCGGGGAAAGAGCGCAAAGAAAGAAAGAAAGCAAACCCCAATTATCTCATGAAAGAAAGAAAGATAGAAAGAAAGATAGAAAGAGAAGAAAGATAAAGAAAGATAGAAAGAAAGATAGACTGAAAGAAAGATAGAAAGAGATAAAAAGAAAGAAAGAAAGAAAGAAAGAAAGCTTTTTAGAAAGAAAGAAGTAAGAAAAGAAAGAAGAACAAATTCTATGGAAAGAAAGATAAGAAAGATAGAAAGAAAGATAGAAAGAAAGATAGAAAGAAAGAAAGATAGAAAGAAAGATAGAATGAAAGAAAGAAAGAAAGAAAGATAGAAAGAAAGATAGAAAGAAAGATAGAAAGAAAGAAAGAAAGAAAAGAAAGAAAGATAGAAAGAAAGATAGAAAGAAAGATAGAAAGAAAGATAAAGAAAGAAAATTGGAAAGAAA
>CM065698.1:28694946-28702446 GCA_017654935.2 Phymorhynchus buccinoides
CTCTCTCTCTCTCTCTCTCTCTCTCTCTCTCTCTCTCTCTCTCTCTCTCTCTCTCTCTCTCTCTCTCTCTCTCTCTCTCTCATTTTGTTTAATTTAAGTTCCGTTTTTCTGTCCATTCTTGATTTTTTTAAATTTTGTTGCCCATATTTGTTTTTCTCTTCATTAAACACGTTCTTTCTAAATCACCAAGGTGATCGCGTGATAATGTCAACTGAATACCAATATATCTAGACTTTTTCTTCTTCTTACGATTATTGTTCTGATAGCTGTTATCCTGGTCTTTTTGTTCTATTGTCTGTTTTGACCTTTGCTTTGTATGGGCTTAGTAGGTTTAGTTCTGTTTATTCGCTTGTGTGTGTGTGTGTGTGTGTGTGTGTTTCGGAGAATAGTCATCCTTGAGAACAAAGACAAAACTATTACTAAGCTAAGCGAAATGCAATGCGGTCTGTGCGTTCGTTGTACGTTTAGTAGTTGATTTTTGTGTTTTCTTGTTGTTGTTTTGTTGTTGCTTGATGTTGCTAGTCTTTCGGATGAGACGATAAACCGAGGTCCCGTGTGCCCATGCACTTAGCACACGTTAAACCCTCGAAAAAGTTGTCATTTGGTCAAAATGTACACCCACCCACCCCTTTCCTTCCTCATCAATCACACACACAAAAATCGCATGCAAAACAATATATAAACAAGCGCAAAATCGCAATAGTTTGTGGCGCGCGGTCTATTTTGACCACTCCAATCATGAGTCATCTCCCCTGGCTTTTCAATAATTTTAATCTGTAAACCAGAATGTTATCTCTGCACCATTTCGTAACTTTTTGTATCTTTTGGAAAACATTTAAAACTATGTATCCTACTTATACTCATCAAAAGAAGCACCGCATACTCGTCGTGTCTGTTGTAGTGTCTGTATTACGTATGTTTATTATTTTGTACGCTTTTAAAATACATCATTTTAAAGAGCGGCCTCAATTAATTTTGAAGTGTAGCCTCGGTTTGAAGTGCGACAATTTTGTCAAAATGTGCGACAATTTTGGAACGACAGACCGACCGACCGACAGACCGACCGACCGACAAAGTGAGTTATAGGTTTGTGGCTTGAGCCACAAACAAAAATAAATGGGTGGCGCGCCTCTGGCTGCGACGCGCTCTCCAGGTGGGAGCAACACGATTTTCACAGATAGGCCTCTGTGAGTATTAAGGACCTGATAAAAAAAAAGTGTGAACTTTTTTTTTTTTTTTTTTTTCTGTCCATTTCCTTCCTGTTTTTAGTTTATCGTTTTTCCTCCTCTTTTCTATATTAACTCTTTCGTTGTTGTATCTTCTTTCTTTCTTTTCTTCGTTCCTTTTGTTCTTTCTTTTATCCCCCCCCCCCCCTTTATTTCTTATTCGGTTTGTGCTCGGTAACAAAAGCGCTTTATAAATACTCATGTGTCATCGTCATCGTCATCATCATCGTCATCGTCATCATCATCGTCTTCTTCTTCGTCATCATCATCATCATTATCGTTATCACCGTCATCATCATCATTATTGTCATCATTGTCATCATCATCATCATCATCGTCGTCTTCGTCATCATCATCATCATCATCACCACCACCATCATCATCATCATCATCATCGTCATCACCATCATCATCATCACCACCACCATCATCATCATCATCATCATCATCATCACCATCATCATCATCATCATCATCATCATCATCATCATCATCGTCATCATCATCATCATCGTCATCATCATCATGTTTTTCATACTTTATTATTATTCGAGATTCGATTCGTCATCGATTTTCATTCATTAAGCACAAAAGTGAAACTGCTTCCAATTATATTACAAACACACATCCTGGCTGATTAGCAGGACATTGACCCTGCTCTGACCTTTAGCCGTTTGGTCCACTGTCTGTCTATCAGGAAGGAACGGCTATCTTAATGTCCACAATGAAGTCAATTAAATGTTTCGTGTAATGTGATGCGCAGGCTGTTTTGTGGTGTCTTTCTAGGTTCATGTTTGATAAGTCTAGGACAAAATATTTTACATAGTTATGTAGGATACTTCTTATAACTGGTTTTCGGTTGCATGCTAGCATAGTAGTTGTTTTTTGTGTGTGTTTGGTGTTTCTGTTGTTGTGGAGTTTAATTATGTTCGTGTAATATCACTGTGAAGTAAACACGCGTTGAATAAAAGATTCATTCCTTCATTCTGGTATCTGTCAAACCCAGTCAATGAGACATTCTCTTGTATCGTGACTTCCTGATAGTTGGCCTAGAGTAAGCAGGAGCGAGGGAGAATAAAAGATAGGAAGACAGACAGACAGACAGAGAAGATGGAGAGAGAGGATGGGGAAACATGAAGGAAGGCAGAGGGGAGAGAGAAAGAGAGGGGGGGGGTACATAAAGATAAAGAGGGTCAGGACCAGAGAGAACAATGAACAATGGTTTATTTTCTTAAGAGAAAGAGGGTCAGGGTCAGAACAAAAGAGAACAAGAACCAGATAGAACAATGAACAATGGTTTATTTTCTTAAGGAAAAGAGGGTCAGGGTCAGAACCAGAGAGAACAAGAACCAGAGAGACCAATGAATAATGGTTTATTTTCTTAAGGGAAAGAGGGTCAGGGTCAGAACCAGAGAGAACAAGAACCAGAGAGAACAATGAACAATGGTGTGTTTTATAAGGCAACTAGCTTGTAGAAACAATAGTCAAGGAACGAACAAATAACATTAAACGTAAAATAAAATAAATTATGCTAGACAACTCATATTTGATCACAGCATCACTACAGGACGAGCGAGAGAGAGAGAGAGAGAGAGAGAGAGAGAGAGAGAGAGAGAGAGAGAGAGAGAGAGAGAGAGAGAGAGAGAGAGAGAGAGAGAGAGAGAGAGAGAGAGAGAGACTACAAGCATGCACCATTGCGTAAAATAACGATACTGACACTAAAGCGTATGCTGTTTTCACAGCATTAAATCAGCAGCACCTTCAGATCACAACTTTTAGTCCAAGCAACTGCCTGATGTTGGTGAAGGTCCGTTCTATTGTTCTTTTATTATTTGCTTCCCACGGTTATGGCCACGTTGAGAGAAACAACGACAGAGACAATCATCCTATCAGCGTGACGATAAGACGCAGCCTCAATGGTTCCATCATGCACAGTCGTAATATCCAAACCGTCAGTCCCAGTAGTCATGAGCGCGTCGTAGACAGTCTAGAACGGGGATTAGTATGTAAAACAGATTAAACCCCCGACAACGATTGGCTGTTTAGCCTAATGTCTTAATATCCAAAACCTTCAGTCCTTCTAGTGATGAGCGCGTCTTAGACAGTCTAGAACGGGGATTAGTAGGCCTATGCAAATTAGACTAAACCCCCAAAACGATTGGCTGTTTAGCCTAATGTTTTAAATACACACTGACCCACCACGATTAAGTCCCTTGTTTTTTTTCCTGGGTAGCTGTGACCCACATGCAAATGCCCCCAATTTCAAATTGAGGCTGTTCTTTAAAACGATGTTTCGCTTTGAATTTGGGGGCATTTGTATAGGAATCAAAACCTGGCCAAAACAAGATTTCGTACCAGCTAAAAACACGTGAAACCCGTTATTTTGACTAGTGATCTGGTGGGTCTTTAATATTCAAACCTTCAGTCCCTGTAGTCATGAGCGCGTCTAGAACGGGGATTAGTATGCAAATTAGACTACACCCCCAACACGATTGGCTGTTTAGCCATAATGGACATAAGAATGACCGTGTTGACTGCCGAATATTTCATGATTCACTTTACTAATACATCTGTATCGTTAAAAACTCGGGACTTTCCTGCAGTTGCACTGCCTCCGGGCATTGCCTCCAGGATCGTTCCCACCATCTTTATATCTACTAATGTCCCATATGTGTCTGTTTCAGACCGGAGGACTTTAAACGGATTTCCATCTGCCGAATATGCACTGGTGGCTACAGGACCTGATTATTTATTGGTTTGTTAATTGTGTGCTGGTAATACTGGAACATTAGGTCAGAGAAACCCATCGTCGCTGTGTCGCTCCAGGCTAGCAGCGTTGTGTTGTTCTGTTCAGTCGACGGCCATTGGAAACGACAGGGTATGTTTATACAGGTTATTGCCAAGAACCGCGAGATTAAAGTATCTCTCTCTGTCTCTGTCTCTGTCTGTCTCTGTCTGTCTCTGTCTCTCTCTCTCTCTCTCTCTCTCTCTCTCTCTCTCTCTCTCTCTCTCTCTCTCTCTCTCTCTCTCTCTCTCTCTTTCTCTATATCTCTCTCTCTGTCTGTCTGTCTCTGTCTCTTTCTCTCTCTCTCTCTCTCTGTCTCTCTCTCTCTCTCTCTCTCTCTCTCTCTCTCTCTCTCTCTCTCTCTCTCTCTCTCTCTTTCTTTTCTTTTCTTTCTTTTAATTATTTTGTTATATCTCTCTCTCTCTCTCTCTCTCTCTCTCTCTCTCTCTCTCTCTCTCTCTCTCTCTCTCTCTCTCTCTCTCCACCCACCCACCCACCCACGATGGTTCAACATCGTCGATAGAAACGTGTTACGCGTTTCATTCGACTGGAACTTTCATTACTGATCTTTGTTTTGTTCAGTAGTGAAGAACCTCTCAACCTGTTTCTCTCTCCAATCTTCATGACCCACCAGATCACGTGTCAAAATCACGGGTTTCACTTGTTTTCCCTCTTATAGCTGGTAATAAATCTTGTTTTGACCAGGTTTGACTCCCATACAAATGCCCCCAAATTGAAAACGAAACATAATTTTAAAGAGCAGCCTAAATTTGAAGTTGGGGGCATTTGTATGTAGGTCACAGCTACACAGCAAAAACAAGGGACTTAATCGTGGTGGGTCAGTGTGTCTTTAAGTGTGAGAGGGCCAGCCACCACCAGCGGATCATAAAGAGTTCATTGCAGTCGGTGGTTCTGGCAGAACATATAAAAAATGTGCCCTTCGTTTATTTCTGCCATTATAGCAAAGTTATGTCAAAGACGCTGACTACGTTTTTATATGTAGAGGTTAAAATGCAGTAAACTGTCCTTCATTTTCTTCTTCGATCGCTCAGACAGTTTCCTGTCAATTATGAGCGCAGATGCGTCATGCTGCCGTTATGCGCCTAACTAAGAAATAGTTAGGCCCAGCAAGTCCGACTGCGGCTGGAGGAAATATTCCTTTTGAAAGAGTTTCGTGAGAAACAAAGGCAGGAGAATGGACCGGGTAAGGCAGAACGATAGTAGATTACAGTAAAGCAAAGGGAAAAGGCAGAGTCAAAGAGAGTGACAGATTAGAGGAGGTTACAAGCACAGAACGTCCAGAAGGTGGGGAACTATTTATACAAAAGACCCCCCCCCCCCCCCCGGTATCCCCTCGGAAGGATAAGAACCAACCCGAATGGGACAACTCTCATTACAATCCCATCAACGCCCCCCACAATAAAGCTGGCATCGAGGAACCTCTGTTGGCTGTGATACCATATAGCCAGGGAAATGTGGTAGCGCGTGAACATGATTGCACACTTTCACCATGGCAACGCAAGTGAAATGCAAGTCATATTAGTATGACTGGCCTATGGCGTGTTGCCATGGTGAAAGAATGAAACACGTTCACGTGTACAGAGACGTTAACCCTCTCACCGCCAGCCATATTTCAGCCAAACATTGCTATTAAGTTTACCTGGGTAGAGAACGCAATCCGTCTGCAGTATTGGGGATTGTTCTGTGACATACATAAAATAAGGTCTATATCCTTACTTCCCAAAACTAAGAAAAGAGGGTCTTTGGATAATAGACCCCATTTTGATGCCTTTTAGTGACATAGGGGTTAAATCTCTGTGGTGCTAAAAAGCGACGTTGGCGGTGAAAGGGTTAGAGACCATGTCCGGACTATAAAAGAGGGGGAGGCGCTGAGCGCGCGCATCTACTGCCAATTTTTAATGTGGCGGTACCATAGCCGATGAGGTTTAACCGAGGCGTGGTTACCGCTACACCTATCTATATAGGTCAACAACTCGGGACTTTACTGGTGTTGCACTGCCTCCGGGCATTGCAGCCAGTATTTGTATTTTGTATTTAGAAATGTCCCATATGTGTCTGTGACCGAGAGGACGCAAAACACCATTTTTTTTCATTTGCGCGCGCATCTACGCCCTGAACTTTGACGATGCTAACTCCAGCATCACGACGCAGTTTCAAGACTCGGATCCCGTCCGAAATGTTCCCGCAACCAACAGCGTATCCGCGATTCCAGGGTACGCAACGTGTTCCAGGAATCATCTACGAGGACGTCTGCCACGTCACGAACTCCTGTCCCATTTCCACGGCATTTCATCACCATCGTCATCATCTCAACAGGAAGACTTCGTCTTCAGGAAGACCGTCCATAAGGGTCCACGACCAATTGGACCTTCTATCTAGCGCGCGCCGCATTTGAATCACAGCTGGCGAGAGAGACGGTTCGCCCTTCTTTGTTCCCTGTTGTGCGAGCCACCGCGAGGCAGAGCTTTTTCTGGCGAGAACGTCCCGATCCCTGGGATCGGTTGTTTTCCCTTTAAGAGAAACACGGTGCTGCTGAACAATAGAGCTGTAATAACAGCAGAATCCATTGTTGTTCTTTCTGATCGCATCGGCAGCATGTTTCATTGTTTCTTAACAGTGTTGTCGACATTAGGAGGCAGGTGTTAACACTCTCGTGCGGATGAGCAGAAATGGGTCGTATCCAAAAATCCTGTGCATTGTGGAAAAAGATAATAATGGACGAATATAGCAAACACACGAACAAACAAGGACAACCAACCACGCAACCCATGTTATGTGTGCGTGTGAGTGTGTCAAGTCAAGTCAAGTCAAGTCAAAATTATCTTTATTGACGAAAAAGGAGTAAGCTACAAGCTTTTTTTCATCATATCGTCATGAAAAGAAGAAAAATACTGAATCAAATAAAATGTAAAGATCAACAATGACAATTGGCGTAAGGAACCAAAGCACAATGAAGAAACTAAATACATCAGTGGATAGCTTGCATCTTGGCAAACTAGTATACCAAATTTGATGATGATAGACTGCATAGTTGTTGAGAAAAACGGACGAATAGCCGGACGGACGGACGGAGGCACGCCGGACGGACGGACGGACCAGACCAAAAACAATAGTTCCCCGAACCTTCGGCTCGGGGACTAGCAAGAACAAGAAGAAGAAGAAGAAGAAAAAGAAACATTTGGGAAAATAGAGAACAGTAAACGTTTAGTTCCAAGAGAGGGGGCAGAGGAGGGGGTGGGGCAATCGGAGGGCATGCGGAGAGGGAGTCGGTAACAGATAAAAGAGGTAGAAGAAAGGGGAAAAAAAGGGGGGGGGGGGGGGGGGGGGGGCTCCTGTAATCGACGGCTTTTATCAACCGGCACCCTCTTACATTATGATCTAATATCAAAGGCACCCACGATTTATTAAATAAATAAATTTAAAAAAATATATATAAGCCAAAAACAAAAAACACTCAAAGAAGTAAGG
>CM065698.1:28707446-28714946 GCA_017654935.2 Phymorhynchus buccinoides
ATATCGACGTGTTTCTTGCCAAAAACACGCATCCGTCAGGGTCCACCTTTAATATTGTGCTGCGACATCATTGTGAAGTAAACGGAAAGGTCAGGACCAAATTGCAGGTGTCATTAATCTTGCATAACACCATAACAACACTAGACCGTAACAATGCCAAGGGAAATACGCACGCAGACAATGAAGACGAGTTCTTGACCCTCATAATATCGTTGGGTCATTATTACCAACTTAGAGATGCACTGGATTTCGGGGAAAAGGAGGCGATTGATTGTCTGTTGTTGTTTTTTGCGCATCAGAGAATGAGTGCTGAGTTAGTGCCAGTTTGCTATATGGCATATCTTTCATTCCAGGCTTTTGATCCATATGCTGGATATGTACGAGTATTAGGGAATGGGGCAATGATTATGAAAGACGATGAAAGAAACGACAGGGAACGCGTGGAGAGGAAAGGATGAAAGCGAGGGAGGAATACGCGAAGGAATAAAGGGGAATAGGTCAGCAAGATGTTGTTTCTTGTTCGAGAAGCACGATTAAAGATCCACCAGATCACGTGTCAAAATCACGGGTGAATGAATGAAAATGGTGTTTTACGTCCTCTCGGTCAGACACGTATGGGACATTTGTAGATACAACGATGGTGGGAACAATACTGCAGGCAATGCCAGGAGGCAGTGCAGCACCAGTAAAGTCCCGATTTTTTTTTAACAAAACAGATAGGTGTAGCGGGAACCACGCCACCTGTGTATTAGACAGAATGAAATTTCACGTGATTTCCCTCTTATAGCTGGTAGGAAATTTTGCTTTGACCAGGTTTTGCTCCCATACAAATGCCCCCAAATTGAAAACGAGACATCGTTTTAAAGAGCAGCCTCAATTTAAAGTTGGGGGCATTTTTATATGGGTCACAGCTACCCAGAAACCCCCCCCCCCCCCCCCACTCACGGGACTTACTCGTGGTGGGTCAGTGCATCTTTAAGTCGCGTTGCTCTTAGCGTTAACCCTTTCAACGCTAGCCATTCCTGAGCCAAAATTTACCATTAAACTTACCCGAGTAGAGACAAGATTTTTTTTGCAATATTACACATTCCTCTGTGACATGCATAACATAGGGCCTATCCTTACCTCCAAAAAAATAAGAACATAAGGTCACTGGTACCCCCATCTGATGCCCTTTAGTGACATGGGTGTTAAATCATGGTGGTGCCAAGAGAGGACAGTGGCGATGGAAGGGTTAACAGTTAACACTCGCTTTGTCTCGTTAGCTTCTATACTGTTTCGTTCAATAGGTGTTAACCGTGATTTGTTTTGTTTTTTACCGAGGTGTCATCGGTACTAGGGCATCACTAATAGGGCTTGTTCTCGCATTGATGGTCCGCTTAACCACTCTCGACTATTCCAGCAAAATGGTGATTTCAATGTAGAGCATCGAATTCTACGTGTCTATCTGTCTCTGTACTTTTCACGAATTCCACTATTAATTTTAGTCATGTATTGAGGGCCTCGTTTTTTATACTGTATTATACGTGAATACATTGAGTCAAAAAACTTGTTGATTCATACAATGTAGGCTACTCTCTCTCTCTCTCTCTCTCTCTCTCTCTTACTCCCCTCCCGCCCCCCTCACCTGTCATTACCCCAAGCGTTTCTTTCTTTTTTGTAACCCATTTGCCTTTTCACTTTTGCATGTGTTAGTTAACTTTGTTACTGAATGTTCTATTTGCCCCGGGGCTGGGTGAGAAAAAAAGCATTGTATTGCTTATCTCATGTTTCCCTGGTTAAATAACATTTCGTTTTCGTTCTCTCTCTCTCTCTCTCTCTCTCTCTCTCTCTCTCATCTCTCTCTCTCTCTCTCTCTCTCTCTCTCTCTCTCTCTCTCTCTCTTCTCTCTCTCTCTCTCTCTCTCTCTCTCTCTCTCTCTCTCTCTCTCTCTCTCTCTCTCTCTCTCTCTCTCTCTCTCTCTCTCTCTCTCTCTCTCTCTCTCTCTCTCTCTCTCTCTCTCTCGCTCTCTCTATTTTACAAGGACGCACATATTGGAGGAATAGGCATCGCCTAAAATCGTTATCCTTGCTAATGAAATGAACTGAAAGCTTTTTTCATCAGTGTTCAGTGTACATTGTTCAGTGTTCTCTCTCCTAATTTAAAAAAAAAGAAGTTTGTAACAATAGACCTTACTAGCAAAGTTTCCAGTGTTTAGTATTCTCTCGCACTGTCTTTCAGCAGCGAAACGAAAACAATTCCTACGTAACATTAAAGACCCCCCACGTCACGTGTCACATTCCCTCTTAAGCTAGGAAGGTTTCTTAAGATTTCTTACTAGCTATAAGAGGGAAAACACGCGAACAAAAATCGTTATTTTGACACGTGACGTGCGGGGTCTTTAACAAGCCAAGTAAGAGAAGTAAGTAAAATAGGTGTAGAAAAAAATCTAAACAAGGGCATCGCCGAGCGGCAGCAACGCATTGCGACAATGCAAACCCGGCCAGAGTTATGTCCCCCCCCCCCCCCCCCCAATAAACACACCACTTTCCACCCTTACAGAACGCATACAATACATAGCCAAAAATTTGAAGCGATTCTGTTCAGTAGTTCACGAGATACAGCTGAACTTGTATACAAACTTCCTTGCACGAGTTATGTCCTCCCCCCCCCCCCCCCCCCCTCCAATAAACACACCACTTTCCACCCTTACAGAACGCATAAAATACATAGGCAAAATTTAAAGCGATTCTGTTCAGTATTTCACGAGATACAGCTGAACTTTTATGCAAACTTCCTTGCACCATGGTACACCACCACACAAAATTTGAAGCGATTATGTTCACTAGTTCACGAAAAAAAGCTGGGGGAGGGGAATTACATAGCCCAAAGAAGGAAATTTCGGTTTTCAAGGTCAAACTTCAAGGTCAAGGTCAGCACGGTGTTGATTAACGAAAGGAAGCTTCCTTTTCAAGCTGTCTACCCCTCTGCCAATTGTAATCAAAGTCCAAACAGTAGTTTTTAAGATAATCGATACACAGACACACAAACCGATCGCAAAACCCCGGCCTCTGGCCGGGTAAAAAAAAACCCAATAGGGATCATAGCAGGTGGAAAAAATCCCAACTTGGACAGTAAAAGGACATGTCAGAGCCATATATAGTGTTTTCAATTTAGTCCCAAGTACCGCACTGGTGTCCATGAGAACCCACTCTCTCCCAAGAGCGTGGTGATTTACTGGCAGCCACCGACAGCTCCATTTTGTTTGGTGTGGAATCAACCGAAGTAAAAAAGGTGGGTGTCGAAATCTAAGACGTTATGGGAGTAGGGGGGTGGTGGGTGGTGGGTGGGGTAAAGGGTGGGGTTGGTGGTGAATGTAGGTGGTGGTGGGGGAGGGGTTGCAGGGATGGAACAGTAATACTCACGGATGGACAGACAAATTCAATATCATGATATCAGAGCACTTTCGTTGGGAAAACATTCTCAAAAGACAAACAAACTGCATTGAAATACTCGAAAACCTTGGTCAGGATTATGTGTTTTGAGGCTCAAACCCCGTCACTGGGCGTGACCTTGACCTTGGAATAAAACTACAACAATGGAAAACTGAAACAGACTGCAACGTTCCTGGAACATACAACAAACAAACAAGTACACGACAAGTGTAAAGTGACGTTATTTTATTCACAAGAGACAAAACAACAATGGGTGGATAGCCAATATACACTGGATCACGTATACCGAAATTGATTGAAATAGAGTAAATAGTTTTCAAGAAAACGCGTGCAAACGGACGGACGGACGCACGCACGCACGCATACACGCACGCACGCACGCACGCACGCACGCACGCACGCACGCACGCACGTACGCAAGGAAGGACACAGACACACAAATAAATAGTCCCGCAGCTTCGCTCGGGGACAACAAAAACAAGTGCAACGCCGAGCGTCTGCAAAGTCCCCTGGCAGCATCGCCGAGCTACTCCGAAATCGGAATGTGTCGGCTGTACACACAGCGGAGAGACCATTGCGAACTGAAAACAGGACGCACGCACGGACGGATGGACGGCCGGAAATAAGTGGGACATAGTGGGCCTGTGACACAAAGGGCCTAGGGCACAGCGGGTAATGTAAAACTAAATACATCAGTGGATAGCTTGCATCTTGGCAAACTAGTACACCAAATTTGAGGATGATAGACTGAATAGTGTTTGAGAAAAACGGCGGGCCTGCGACACAAAGGGCCTAGGGCACAGCGGGTAATGTAAAACTAAATACATCAGTGGATAGCTTGCATCTTGGCAAACTAGTACACCAAATTTGAGGATGATAGACTGAATAGTGTTTGAGAAAAAAACGGCGGGCCTGCGACACAAAGGGCCTAGGGCACAGCGGGTAATGTAAAACTAAATACATCAGTGGGTAGCTTGCATCTTGGCAAACTAGTACACCAAATTTGAGGATGATAGACTGAATAGTTTTTGAGAAAAACGGACGAATAGCCGGACGGACGAACGCCGGACGGGCGAACGCCGGACGGACGGATGCCGGACGGACGGACGCCGGACGGACGGACGCCGGACGGACGGATGCCGGACGGACGGACGCCGGACGGACGGACGCCGGACGGACGGACGCCGGACGGACCAGACAGAAACAATAGTTCCCCGAACCTTCGGCTCGGGGACTAATGACAACACGGAACATAAACAGCAAAATATACAAGAAAACTACGATTATTAATGTTCTGATAAATCCAACACAACATAATCAGAAATAACAACAAGTGCAACGCCGAGCGGCTGCAAAGTCCCCTCGCAGCATCGCCGAGCTACTCCGAAATTGGAATGTGTCGGCTGTACACACAGCGGGGAGACCATTGAGAACTGAAAACAGGACGCACGCACGGACGGATGGACGGCCGGAAAGAAGTGGGACATATCGGGCCTGTGACACAAAGGGCCTAGGGCACATCGGGCTTATCCCATGAACAGGCGAAGCGGCAGATATGAAAATAAAACGTACTTACATAAAAACACATCAAAAGAGCACGTAACTGAATAGGTTTTTTTATATATAGCCTTGGGGTTCGGACCCGTGATTTGAGCGCGCGCGATCATGCGCACACGAGCGCACAGAAAACATCGTGACAACTGTGTTATAGACCATTCATCAAGAAATGTTGTGAAAAAAACTGCATTGAAATACATGCAAAACTTCGCTAGATATTAGAGATTATGTGTTTTGGGGTTTGAACCCCGTAACTGGCGCGACCTTGACCTTAATGTAAAACTAAATACATCAGTGGATAGCTTGCCTCTTGGCAAACTAGTATACCAAATTTGATGATGATAGACTGAATAGTTTTTGAGAAAAACGGACGAATATCCGGACGGACGGACGGACGGAGGCACGCCGCCGCCGTCGGACGGACCAGACTAAAAACAATAGTTCCCCGAACCTTCGGCTCGGGGACTAAAAATAAATCCAAAGTTCTGCGTTTCTCCCCAACACTTTCTTTCGGCTAGTATACGATCCAACTGGTATAGGCTAGTAGTACCACGGGGCACGGTGATTTACTTATTTCCTTTCTTACTTCACCAAATAGCGACAGCTCCGCCATTATTTCGTAGGTGGGAAATTGGTCGTAAAGTGGAAAGAAAAAACGAAAAAAAAACGTGGGCAAGTGACAATGTGTGAAACAACTCTCTCCTGAGTTTGTCTCTGTCTGTCTGTCTGTCTGTCTGTCTGTCTTTCTGCCTGCCTGTCTGTCTTTCTGTCTATCTCGCTCTCTCTCTCTGACTCTGTCTACCTGCCCCCCTCCCCCCCCCCTCTCTCTCTCTCTCTACTTTTGTAACCACTCAAAATGACATGGGCCAATGGCCTACTCATTAAACCATTTCAGCGTTCAGCGTACAGCGGTCTCTCTCTCTCTCTCTCTCTTCCTCTCTCTCTCTCTCTCTCTCTCTCTCTCTCTCTCTCTCTCTCTCTCTCTCTCTCTCTCTCTCTCTCTCTCTCTCTCTCTCTCTCTCTCTCTCTCTCTCTCTCTCTCTCTCTCTCTCTCTCTCTCTCTCTTCCTCGAATAGAATATATATAAAATATTAGTAACACCAGGCATTACCTATTTATCTTTATCCCTGAAAAACAAAGTTTCCATTGTTTCAATGTTTAGTGTTCTGTCTCTCTCTCTCTTTCTCTCTTTTCTCTCTCTCTTCTCTCTTCTCTCTCCCCCCCCTCTCTCTCTCTCTCTCTCTCTCTCTCTCTCTCTCTCTCTCTCCTCTCTCTCTCTCTCTCTCTCTCTCTCTCTCTCTCTCTCTCTCTCTCTCTCTCTCTCTCTCCCCCTCTGTCTGTCTTCCTCGAATAGAATATTTTTTTAAAAAGCAATATTAGTAACAACAGGCTTTACCTATTTATCTTTATCCCTGCTCAATGTTTAGTCTCTCTCTCTCTCTCTCTTCTCTCTCTCTCTCTCTCTCTCTCTCTCTCTCTTTCTTTCTTCTTTCTGTCTAGTCTCTCTTTCTGTCTAGTCCTCCCACTCAATCTCTATGGTTATGACTTGCTAGCATCTTGTGAAAGGGAGGTAATATAAGGGGGGCGTGCGGGTGAAGCCAGAATTAACGAGGGAAAGAGAGAATGACAAGAGAAAGAGAAAATGACAAGAGGCAAAGCCTTCAAGGCTCACTCGAACAGGCACATGTTGGACAACAACAAACACAGATTGAGTGGGGGGGGGGGGGGTCTAAAGTACAAGATTGTCAATACAATTTTGAAGTACAAATGAAACTATCGTTAATGGATACAACTATATTTTAAAAAAAGTGCCCGTGCCCGGAAACGGACCCGGAACCATTAGCATGACAGACAGAAGCTCTGCGCAATGAGCTACCGAGGCTTTCACTGGGGAATTCTTTCTTTAACTCATGTTGCCTGTTGAATACTCTCTAACCCACTAATCTAAAATGTTATTTGTTTGTTATCTGTTTACAGTGTTGTTTTAAGTATTTCATTATGGAAATCATTAATGCTTGAAAGCTTGCATAGACATCTATAATGTGTGCAAAGTTTGAATGATGTATGCCTTCCATTGCCCGAGAAAATGCCAACGTTAAAGTTTGGAGATTGGACGATGGAGGCAACACAAACACACACACACACACACACACACACACACACATACACACACACACACACACACACACACACACACACGCGCGCGCGCGCGCGCGCGCGTACACGCTCACGCACACATACACACAACCGAACAATTATCATACTATAGACTTACTTCGTGTTAACACGAGTGAGCCAAAATAATGGCAACGAAAACTACTGATAGAGGATTACGTGTTGCTTTTGTTTTTCTTAATAATGGCATGCGTGTTTTGCAGGTTTTTTTCAGTTGTTATGCTAACACATCAGAGAGCTGTGTGTAGATAGTCTAACAAATCTCTGTTAAGTCTTCCCAAAGTTAACATTGACTGAGGATTGCGCTTAAAGGCACAACTGGAGTATTTAAGAG
>CM065698.1:28722446-28737446 GCA_017654935.2 Phymorhynchus buccinoides
TACATTAAGTTTATGTGGTCACCACCATCATCATTGGTTTTGTTTCTTCCAAATCTATTGTACCCATAGGCTGCTTTTGTGTTAGATTTTACTGGAGTAGAATTTTTGGTCCCCGAGCCGAAGGTTCGGGGAGCTATTGTTTTTGTCTGGTCCGTCCGGCGTGCCTCCGTCCGTCCGTCCGGCTATTCGTCCGTTTTTCTCAAAAACTATTCCGTGTATCATCATCAAATTTGGTATACTAGTTTGCCAAGATGCAAGCTATACACTGATGTATTTAGTTTCACATTAAGGTCAAGGTCGCGCCAGTTACGGGGTTCAAACCCCGAAACACATAATCGCTAATATCTCGCGAAGTTTTGCATGTATTTCAATGCAGTTTTGTTCTCAACAATTTTTGATGAATGGTCTATAACACAGTTGTCATGAATGTTTCTGTGCGCTCGTGTGCGCATGATCGTGCGCGCTCAAATCACGGGTCGGAACCCCAAGGCTATAATATAGAAAAAAAACAATTCAGTTACGTGCTGTTTTGGTGCGTTTTTATGTAGTTACGTGCTGTTTTGATGTGTTTTTATGTATGTGTACAACCGACACATTCCGATTTCGGAGTAGCTCGGCGATGCTGCGAGGGGACTTTGCACTTGTTCCATCTGTTACAGCTTCTCTGTAGTCGTTCAGTTCACGCTACCTTAATGAATGTCAATACCTTGATCTCTTTGATCTCTAATAACCAGGCTTGAGTAAGAGGCAAATAATTATCCCCTCGAAATGTTATCACGTTCAATGAGGTACTCGTATGTGACAAGAGGGGGAGTGGTCCGTTGGGACTAATCCCGCTCGGACTACTCTTTTGATCACACCGCTGACAGTCGTGGCGGACATACCACATACCACTGGGACTAATCCCGTGTGGACTAACATTTTGTTTGTAACGCTCGGACTACATACATTCGTTTAGTGTAAGAAATCATAATAAACAGTAAAAGTCATTTCGACGAATTTATTACAAAATAAAATAATAATTAAAAAAAAAAATTAAATTCAAATTTTATCGTTTGTGTATGTCGACACTAAGTGAACCCTAACCCTATTCCTAACCCTAAACCTATCCCTGATCCTATTCCTAATACTAACCCTATCCCTAACCCTATTCTTAACCCTAACCCTATCCCTACACCTATCCCTAACTCTATCCCTAACTCTATCCCTAACTCTATCCCTAACTCTATCCCTAACTCTATCCCTAACTCTATCCCTAACCCTATCCCTAAACCTATCCCTAACCTATCTGAAAAACAAGGAATACCTGGGTACGCAGAAATGCAATGATACAAATGCTCAGCAGACATTAGACCGAATGGGAAAATCTATGCAAATCAAAGCAATTAGGTCGAACGGCATTAGTCCGAATGGGATCAGTCCGAGTGGGATTAGTCCGAGGGGTATTAGTCCGAGCGGGATTAGTCCCAATGGGACGCCCCCGACAAGAGTGTTACCTCACGACCACTGCGCTGTCTACGAATTGAGTACGTATTAACCAAAACAATTGACGGATAATTTCCACATCTCAAGTTCAAGTTCAAGTTCAAGTTTAAGTATTCTTTAATATCTCCCAAAGAGAAATTCGGGTTAGGTGCAACAACATGACAGAAATCCAACGTAACCGAAGGAACATTAATCGAACGTGTGAAACGAAACTATACCAGCCAAATAATTATCATTAATATTCATTACATCAACCTAGAAATGTGCACATTTAGCACACACGCACGCACGCACGCACGCACACGCACACACACACGCGCGCACTCACGCACATACACACACATACACACACAAGCGCGCGCGCACATACACTGAGACAGACAATGAGAGAGAGAGAGAGAGAGAGAGAGAGAGAGAGAGAGAGAGAGAGAGAGAGAGAGAGAGAGAGAGAGAGAGAGAGAGAGAGAGAGAGAGAGAGAGAGAGAGAGAGAGAGAGAGAGAGAGAGAGAGAGAGAGAGAGAGAGAGAGAGAGAGAGAGTGCAAAAAATGCGAGTGATTTGACAAACGCCATTATGGCAAGGGGGGAGCAATCATGTAGCATTCAATGTCGACAAAATTGAAATAAATGAAAGTTTTAACTTAATATTCCTATTCTTACAACTCTTTTACCCAGTAATCAGCTTCCTTCACATATACATATTGTCATACACACTCAAATACCCACACATGCACACACCCATGAATACATACACATTTACTCACATACTCACACCCACACTATCTCTAGATTCCCACGCAGACTGGTTAATCTAGGTAGAAGGATCCAGTTCCAGACCTTGCTAATACCACGCTACATTAATACTGCTGTGGGTGGGATACCCACATTCTTAAAGAACCAGATACGGCGGCTTCATTAGCAGAATGGTACTGATATATGGAGAGTTGTGGGTTCAGTCCATCGTCAGTCAGCCGAGTTAAAGGTGGACCCTGACGGAAGAGGTTTGTAAGAAACACGTCCAGATCACCAGGAAAACATCCTTTACAGAGATTGCAACGCTCACTTTGCTCTGGTTTCCTACAAAACAAACCGTCAAATCGGCGATTCCTCCTTGGCGGAGGTGCTGGAAGTCAAATTATTTCACCCAAAGAGAAGGCGTGTTCCGTCTCTTTTCTAATGGCCGCCAAAT
The DNA here is from genome assembly GCA_017654935.2 of Phymorhynchus buccinoides. Taxonomy (NCBI): domain Eukaryota; kingdom Metazoa; phylum Mollusca; class Gastropoda; order Neogastropoda; family Raphitomidae; genus Phymorhynchus; species Phymorhynchus buccinoides. The sequence goes on from CM065698.1 coordinate 28,725,119, forward strand.
CGTTTGCACGAATTTTTTGCAATACAAACCTTTTTATTTTTTTATTTAAAAAAAAAATGTTATACAGTTTATCTAAAGGAGTTTCGCTCACAACAAATAAAATAGCTCCATTTTATTTTACTGCACTACAAAGAAGAAAAAGCTTCAACCACAATGAGTGACCTCCACCCGCCCCATCCAAAATGTCTTCTCTCTCTGGCATCTCCGCCAAGGAGGAATCACCATTTTGGACGGTTTAATTTCTAGGAAACCAGAGCAAAGAGAGTGTTGCAATCGCTGTAAAGGGTGTTTTCCTGGTGACCTTGACGTGTTTCTTACAAAAACCCATCCGTCAGGGTGCCCCTTTAAAGGCACGGTGCTCCATCTTCAGTCAATGTCACACCATATTTAATGGTGTAGGGGCTGTTGGAATGGAAGTTGGCGTGTCTCACGGTGATTTATGGCTGCGAATGAGTTGTCGTGCGTAGGATTGGAATTCTTCTTCAAACTTCCATCCTTTAGGAAACAACGTCTTTATGATCTGCGGTTCAAGAAGTCAACCGTTTATCAGCCACAACAACAGAGCTGTCAGCTTTGCAATGATGAATCGTTGTTAAGCGAAGAACGATTAACTTATATGTATGCACACGTGTCATGTACCGCACATTACATAATTGCACAGTCATAAATCTAATATTTATGTTCACAAAGAACACATACACGTTTTAATTCATCTTCTTATTTCCTCGCCCACACTGATCAATTAAACGAAAAGCAATATTGAGAAGAAAAACAACAACAATATAAACTTGAGGTCTTATGTTTGCCGTTGGAGCAAACATGGGAGGATTCCACCCTCCAACCTCCTTTGCCTTGCCTTCCTTTGCACTAAAAGTCTTGCAAAAATAATGCTGAGTTTACATAAGAAATAAGAAATAATAATAATAATAATAATAATAATAATAATAATAATAATAATAAAAATAATAATAATAATAATAATAATAATAATAATAATAATAATATAAATATAATAATCATAATAATCATAATAATAATAATAATAACTAGCATTCATAGAGCGCCATTTTTTGGGGAGCTCAGGGTGCTTCACAAATTATTTAAATGAATAAATAGATCGATCATAAATATTTAAATAAACTACTGAAATATTAACCATCACAAACACGCACACAGCCACAGCACGTGCACAACAAGCTCTGCAATAATCATAGTTCTCAGAAAAAGATAGAAGTTGTCCAAAGCAGGTTCTAACATCGATCGCGTGATCGTGAGTGCGTGCTACACATTGTATATACTTTAGCTGGGTCGCTCCATTCTGTGTTCCTGGGTGCTACCATTCCTACGATGATATCATTGCACATTTTGTTCAAATGAGAGAGATGGGGGGGGGGGGGGGGCAGCATGGATATACGAAAAGAAAGATGTACAGAGGCATGGACAGATGGACACAACAGAAACAATAGTTCCCACTACTTCTCAGGGTAATTAACAACAACAATTATCAGTAGAGGGCTTATGTGTGCCTTTCAGAGCACACATGACAGCCGTTTGCAAGTTATTTCATATTAAAAATAGACCCAAATTGGCCATTTTCGTCCCCACTTCTGGTTGGTACTTCCGGTTTGGTTTTATACTGGAAGTGTTGCAAAGCTGCTCTTTAATAAATACTGAAAATATGAATCCATTCGGGCCAGCCGATTGTGAGATATTCAAGTTTAGATTTGGGCAAACGTTTTTCCATTTTTTGGCTAGGTGGTTCTATTTGCCTAAAGGGGAGACTCCTAATAATAACTATAATAATGTATCACATGAATGAGTGCATTCACACACACACACACACACACACACACACACACACACACACACACACACACACACACACACACACGCGCGCGCGCACACACACACACTGCTACAAGATATTTGCATGAAAAAGAATACAAGTTTCTACTGGTATTGCAAGTTCTATGTTTCAACGTAAGTTTTCTAAAAGATGTCAGTGTTTGCAGTGTGGGTTTGTTCTCTCTCTATTAATATTATGCACCTTCTCTTCTTCGGTTCACCTTCAGCTCCATACAACCTTCCTCCTAACCGTTAAACACCACCAAAATACGATGAGGTGCAGCAGTATCAGCCCTTGGAGAAATCAACAGCATCCAAGGCACGCGCTGTTCTCAGACTCGATAACATCTTCACCCGGTAATTGAGTGTTTGGAAGTGAACATGGGTACAAAGAGTAGCTACGTATTAGATATATAGTTAGTTGTTAGCTACTTGTTATTAGTCATGCAACTGCTATGTCGATGGCGGTATGATTGTGTTTCCAGTATTGTATCTATCTAAGCTTGGTCGAGACGGTGAATGTTTCACTTATAATTGTCCGTCACCAAAGGTGATCGGACTTTGCGATGGGCTGGTTTGTCTGTTTGTTTGTTTGTTGTTTTTTTTTTGTTGTTTTTGTTGTTGTTTTTTGTTGTTTTTTCTGTCTGTCCCAAGGATATCTCCCGAACCGCTTGACCGAATCGCGTCAAATTTGGTGTGAAGGTGTGCCACCTTAATAGGAAGAGATCGGCGCAAACCATTTTGCCGTCGTGACCTTGACCTTGACGTACGACCTTGAAAACCGAAAATCTATTTTTAGCCATATCTCGGGCACCGATCGACATAGGATGTTGAAACTTGGTATGAAGGTGGTTTGGCTTATGCCCGTTCTGGTGATGGCATACCGATCAAGGGCAAGGTCAAGGTCAAAAAATTTGTGTCAGGATGTGACACTCTACGGGGTGTCGCAAGTGCGTGGCATTGCTGGTGACGGACATGTCTGCCGCTCGGCGACGCCCTTGTTTTCATATTATGTAACTATTTTGCACTTGCATTTTACACTTCTGGCTTTAACCTGAGAAGAATATGATAATACCTTCCGGCTTTCACCCCAGAAGACTGATAGTACCTTCTGGCTTTTACCAAAGAAGAATGATAGTACCTTCCGGTTTTCACCCGAGAAGAATGATAGTACCTTCTGGCTTTCACCCGAGAAGAATGATAGTACCTTCTTATTTTTCACCCGACAAGAATGATAGTACCTTCTGGCTTTTACCTGAGAGGAATGAAAATACCTTCTGGCTTTTACCTGAGAGGAATGAAAGTACCTTCTGGCTTTTACCTGAGAGGAATGAAAGTACCTTCTGGCTTTTACCTGAGAGGAATGAAAGTACCTTCTGGCTTTCACCCGAGAAGACTGAAAGTACCTTCTGGCTTTCACCTGAGAAGAATGATAGTACCTTCTGGCTTTCACTGACAAGAAAGTTAGTACCTTCTGACTTCAACACGATAAAAATGATAGTACATTTCCGGCTTTGACCCGAGAAGAGTGATAGTACCTTCGGCTTTCACCCGATATGGATGATAGTACCTTCTGACTTTCACCTGAAAATAATGATAGTATCTTCTAACATCAACCCGATAATAATGATAGCACATTCTGACTTTCACCAGAGAAGAATGATAGTACCTTCTGGCTTTCACCTGATAATAATGATATTACCTTCTGCCTTTCACCTGATAATAATGATAGTACCTTCTGGCTTTCACCTGATAATAATGATAGTACCTTCTGGCTTTCACCTGATAATAATGATAGTACCTTCTGGCTTTCACTCGAAAATAACGATAGTACCTTCTGGCTTTCACCTGATAATAATGATAGTGCATTCTGACATTCAACCAACAAGAAGAATGACAGTACCTTCTGGCTTTCACCGGAGAAGAATGACAGTACCTTCTGGCTTTCACCGGAGAAGAATGACAGTACCTTATGGCTTTCACCGGAGAAGAATGATAGTACCTTCTGGCTTTCACCGGAGAAGAATGATAGTACCTTCCGGCTTGTATTATTACCTGGCGCGTCGTGACAGAGATGAAGGGTGTGTCTGGGGAGGATGCTGGGGATGGGCTGGGGGGTGGGGTGTGGGGGTGGTGGTGTGGGAGGAAGGGCAGCTGTGGATGGGGGACGGGGGGTGTACACTGGTGTAGTCCATTCAACAGGTGAAAGCCAGAAGGTATCATAAAACAAACGCGGATTCGCAATCGTTTCTGGCGTGCGACAATTGAAAGCAAAACATCATTTTAAAGAGCAGCCTCAATTTGAAATGCAGCCTCGATTTGAAGTGCGACAATTTTGTAGCCTCGATTTGAAGTGCGACAATTTTGGACCGACCGACAGACCGACAGACACACACACAGACCGACAAAGTGAGTTATAGGTTTGTGGGTTGTGCCACAAACAAAAAGGTTAAAGAAGGTTGATAATACCTTCTAGTGTTTTTTTTGTTTGTTTGTTTGTTGTTCGTTTGTTTTGTTAACCGTGCGAGAATACCCACCCCTATAATAATTCTTCCATTCTGCAGACTGGAACTCGCTCTCTGCAACAACAACAAAAAGGATAGTGGACAGAACATCAGCACTTTGCTTTGATGTCCTCTTGCAGTTCTCCTACTCTCAGCCCTGGGGGTTTCTGTGTGTGTGTGTGTGTGTGTGTGTGTGTGTGTGTGTGTGTGTGTGTGTGTGTGTGTGTGTGTTGGAAAAGCAATTAATTAGGGAGGTTTGGCGCCTCGAGGGTTCGGGTTAATTACTGAAAGAGACTCGCAGAAGACCGGTCTTGGAGAGTTACGACGATGTCTTTTTTTTTTCTTTTTCTTTTTTTTAAGCGTTTAAAAAAATAATATTAATGAAGGTGTGTTTATCTGAAGAGGGAGAGAGAGGGGGAGAGAGAGAGAGAGAGAGAGAGAGAGAGAGAGAGAGAGAGAGAGAGAGAGAGAGAGAGAGAGAGAGAGAGAGAGAGAGAGAGAGAGAGAGAGAGAGGAGAGAGAGACAGAAAGACAGACACATACAGATAGACAGACAGACAGACAGACAGACAGACATATAGACAAACAGAGAGAGGGAGACAGACAGACAGAGGCAAAGAGGGGGGGAAAAACGAGAGAGAGAGAGAGAGAGAGAGAGAGAGAGAGAGAGAGAGAGAGAGAGAGAGAGAGAGAGAGAGAGAGAGAGAGAGAGAGAGAGAGAGAGGGGGGGGGGGAGAGCGAGAGAGAGAGAGAGAGAGAGAGAGAGAGAGAGAGAGAGAGAGAGAGAGAGAGAGAGGGGAGAGAGAGAGAGAGATACATATAGAGATATACATATAGAGAGAGAGAGAGACAGATAGATAAACAGAGACAGGGAGACAGAGACAGAGAGACAGAGGCAGAGAGGGAGAGAGAAACGAGAGAGAGAGAGAGAGAGAGAGAGAGAGAGAGAGAGAGAGAGAGAGAGAGAGAGAGAGAGAGAGAGAGAGAGAGAGAGAGATTTACTTTTTCTCAAATAAAGACATTGGACACAGAAAAGTTTTATCAAAGCAAACTATTCCGCATTACAAATGCACTAACTTTTCAGTCCTTCAGAGTAGGGGTACGGAGCTGGCCATTCACTGAGATTTTTCTTTCATGCTATTTTTATCCTTAATTTGGATACCATCTCAGTAGTTAGCCCTCCCTAGTCATGTCTATTAGGTTTTGAAATCAAAATTTCAGAACATTATTATTTTGTTCATTGTACATAAGATTTTCATAAGGTTTTTACTATTTCTGGTTTAACGTTGTGCTGGTTTGCTTTTATTGTGGATTTTCGATTTGATGCAAAGAGGACACCATTCTCTTGTAGAATGTCTTTTTTGCTCAGGTTGGCATCCACAGGACAGTCAAATTGCAGGATTAATGTGGCGGTACCATAGCCGATGAGGTTTATCCGAGGCGTGGTTACCGCTACACATATCTATATTGATAAAAACTCGGGACTTTACTGGTGTTGCACTGCCTCCGGGCATTGCAGCCAGTATTGTTCCCACCATCTTTGTATTTACAAATGTCCCATATGTGTCTATGACCGAGAGGACGTAAAACACCATTTTTCATTCAATCAAATTGCAGACCGATCATGCAAACTGATGAGACCTTCTCTTAGGTCGAAACAGCTGTCTTTGCATAATGATAGAATAATGATAGTATCTTCTAACTATATATATATATATATATATATACACTACTCACAAAAAGTTAAGGATCACTATGAGAAAACAGGTGCGCAATAAACTCCGTTCGCTCCTGTTATTTATTTCTTAGTCAAGCCAAATTGTTATGAATTCTTGTTCAGCTGTAAGTGGGCGATGTTGTGTTAGTGGAAAAATTGCACGTGATTCTCTATTACTGAGCTTGGCAGCAAAAGAAAAAGCGGAAACTTGCGAAAAAGGACCTTGTTTTGGATCGTTCTGCATGAACACATTGCACAAGCCAGATGGAAAAACCATTATGCACGTGCAAGCACTGCTGTTTATGTGTGAGATGCTGTCTCTTGCTTGGCTTTATAAGAAGACATACCACCAGTATTAGGCCTGATTTGACAATGCCTCCACGACGAAAATTGAGCGAGTTGGATAGGGGACGAGCTGTTGCATGGTTCCAAGATGGTGTTCCCAAGCGAGAAGTGGCCAGGCGACTTCAGGTGTCCATCTCGGTCATTGTCAGACTGATTCAACGCTTCACAGCCACTGGGAGGGTCCATGAAAGACGCAGATCTGGTCGACCGAAGAAGACAACTCCACGTGAAGATCGTCTCATTGAACGACAAGCCCTGCAGACAAGAACAGCCTCTTCCAGCATCATTCGAAGGCAGCTGATGGTGGCTACTAACATCAACATCAGCCAGCAGACCATACGGAACCGCCTTCATGGGTTTAACCTCCGTTCTCGTCGCCCAGCTGTACGGCCACGCTTAACTCCAGCCCATAGGGCAGCACGCCGCGCCTTCTGCAGACGTCACGTGAGGTGGACACGTCAGCAATGGTCCCAGGTCCTGTTCAGTGATGAATCACGCTTCACCCTGAACCACAACGACGGCCGACTGAGGGTCTGGAGGCGCCCAGGGGAACGCTTTATTGATGCCACTGTCCAAGAAAAGGTGGCCTTTGGTGGAGGTTCTGTAATGGTCTGGGGGGCCTTCAGCCTTCACCACAGAACACCCTTGTATCATGTACAGGGTAACCTGACTGGCCTCCGATACCGGGATGAGATCCTTCGACCGCTGGCTGTGCCTACACTGCAGCAGATGGGACCGCCGGCTGTCTACCAGGATGACAACGCTCGCCCCCACAGGGCAAGGGTGGTCAACGACTTCCTGCAGCAGTCTGGAGTCAACAGAATGGAGTGGCCAGCATGCAGTCCCGATCTCAACCCGATTGAGAACCTCTGGGATGAGCTGGATCGCAAAGTGAGGAGCAACCAGCCCCCTCCCAGGGATGCCCAGCACCTCTACCAGATGCTGCAGGCTGAGTGGCAGGCGCTTCCACAGAGGATCTTCACCACCCTGGTCAACTCCATGAGGACTCGCTGCGTCGAGTGCCAGAACAGCCATGGCGGATACACGCATTACTGAACTTTTGGGAGCATCAGAATGCCCTGTCTTGTGATTTCAATGACTTTGGGAAATCAAATTTCGATACGTACCCACTTTGATCAAATGTACAGACCAAACGATTGCTCGAAATTGAAGGCAATTGTGTATCGTTATCACTAAAGCATTGAATTAAATGTTGGCCAAAATTCAACGCATTGGCTTTCTTATTTGGAAAGTTATGAATTAGTTTGCAAGTGATCCTTAACTTTTTGTGGATAGCTTATATAAGAGGAAAGTTTAATGGTGTGGTTGTTTTTTCTTCTTCAATTCTTGTACGTTTATATCATACTTCGAAGAAGGAAAATGCATCAGTCTACCTGATCCAGGCACACCTCTCTACATTCCTCCTCACCGGGAGTATGTTGGTGTTTACTACGATTTCTATGACCTCCCCTATTGAATCCTTCACTGGATCCACCAACATATGGCATCCCATCTCTTCTACTCTCTTTGAGGGATTGTAATTTTAGAACATTATTATTTTTGAAATTTTACACAAGATTTGTATCATTTCTTTTGAATTAAGTGCTGGTTTGCTTTTATTGTGGACTTTCAATCTGGTGCAAAGAGGACAACCTTTCTCTTGGAGAAAGTCTTCTAGCCCCCATTGGGAGAAAAAGTAAATCAGCACATTATTTGCTTTTATTCTTTTCAGAACACAGAAAAAATCGTAAAGTTGAAATTAAATTTATTGAGTTTCTTTCTTAGGTTCACAAACTTATATATTGGACACAAAAAACGTTTTATTAAAGCAAACTATATCTATATAAGATGAAAGTTTAATGGTGTGGTTGTTTTTTCTTCTTCAATTCTTGTACGTTTATATATATATATATATATATATATATAGAGAGAGAGAGAGAGAGAGAGAGAGAGAGAGAGAGAGAGAGAGAGAGAGAGAGTAATATGAACAATGCACGTTAATGTTAATATTCACCCTAAATCTTTTATAAGGGCCAACAACGTCCACTAAAATCGCACGACTGCACAATACGATTCGATCGCGTGGTCTCGACGCGCCAATCACATTTTGTTCTTGGAGATCGCGTGATCGAATCGTATCGTACAGTCGTGCGAATTTAGTGGACGTGTGGCTGGCCCCTTCAGAGGTTGTTGACGCCAAGCAAACGAAACACAGACACAAAACACCTTTGATTATTGTTGGGTGTATTTGTGCACCAGCTGATTATCAACAATATACCGTATTCTCGCCAGAGGACCAAAAAACAAAAGAAGAAAGATTGTTGGGTTCCCTTTTATTTTTCAACATTGTACAATTTCGTACAATCGATAGTCTACCCAGCTCCAATACACTTTCTACTTCCACACAGAATTGCAACTGTCAGCAGCAGCCAGCAGCAACAGCAGCAGCAGAGGCGTGTTTTAATTAGAGGCACACATCACTGTCACAGTCAGGAGGTGGGTGTTTGTTTTTGTGTGTGCGTGTGCGTGTGTGTGTGTGTGTGTGTGTGAAGGTAAGTACTTTAAAGGGGCACCCTGACGGATGGGTTTTTGTAAGAAACACGTCGAGATCACCAGGAAAACACCCTTTACAGAGATCGCAAAAACACTCACTTAACTCTGGTTTCCTAGAAATCAAACCGGCAAAACGGCGATTCATCCTTGGCGGAGATGCCGGAGAGAGAAGCCAGTTTGGATGGGGTGGGTGGAGGCCACTCATTGTGGTTGAAGCTTTTTCTTCTTTGTAGTGCAGTAAAGCAAAAAGGAGCTATTTCCTTTGTTGTGAGCGAAACTCCTTTGGGCAAACTATGAAAAAAAATAATAATAAAGAGGCTTGTATTGTGGACGTGTACACATGATTTGGTCTAAACTCAGGCGGCCATTATAAATGAGAAGGCACATGCCTTCTCTTTCACTGAAATAATTTGAGTTCCAGCACCTCCGCCAATGAAGAATCGCCGATTCGACAGATTGAAATCTAGGAAACCAGATCAAAGTGAGTGCTGCGATCTCTGTAAAGGGTGTTCTCCTATGGTGATCGCGACGTGTTTCTTGCCCCAAAAAACCTCATCCGTCAGGGTGCCCCTTTACGACTCGACACTGCAGTAGCACAATGTTCTAAGTAGCTCCTATATTAAGTACCACCTCCACAAAACAAACGAGCAAGCAAACAAACAAACAAACAAACAAACAAAAACAATCAAAAGCGGAACTAAACAAACAAGTAAGTATTCCACATAAACCTCCGTCAAAGAAGACCTATTCTCAAGTCATACTGTTTTGGGTGGGGTTTTTTTTTCCTAATGTACATCAAATCAAGTGTTTTTTTTGTTGTGTTTTTTTTTTGGTGTGTGAGGGGGGTGGGGTGAGGGGGGGTGGGGGTGGGGGGGGGGGGGGGGTCACGCCCGATCTTGAACGACCTTCACGTTTTAAACATAATTATTTCAGTAATTTCCTTCAGATTTTAAACACTAGCTTGGTAATGTTAACTAAAAACATTGGGGGAAAAAACCCTAGCCCTATAACAAGAGAACATTGCCATGTACCGGACACTTATATTGATGTGTCTATACAATACATGCTCTTAAGGATTATAATTAATCTCTCTCTCTCTCTCTCTCTCTCTCTCTCTCTCTCTCTCTCTTCTCTCACTCTCTCTCTCTCTCTCTCTCTCTCTCTCTCTCTCTCTCTCTCTCTCTCTCTCTCTCTCTCTCTCTCTCTCTCTCTCTCTCTCTCTCTCTCTCTCTTCTTTTTCTTCTACCTGCATGCGTGTGCTTTTCCGTGTGTCGTGTGTGTGTGTGTGTGTGTGTGTGTGTGCATGCACAGATTGCCCTATTCTTCAGTTTGCTTCACTGCCTACTCTTTGTCTAGGCCTAGCGTCTTGGTCAAAGAATGGAAAGGGAACGGTAAAAAAAAAAAATAGGGAGAGAGAGAGAGCGGGGGGAGAGAGAGAGAGTGAGAAAAGTGAACACTGAAATTCGAAATGTTTAATGATTAGGCCATAGGCCCATATCAAGAGAGACAGAGAGAGAGAGAGAGAGAGAGAGAGAGAGAGAGAGAGAGAGAGAGAGAGAGAGAGAGAGAGAGAGAGAGAAAGAAATAGAGATGCAGAGAGAGAGAGAGAGAGAGAGAGAGAGAGAGAGAGAGAGAGAGAGAGAGAGAGAGAGAGAGAGAGAGAGAGAGAGTCAGAGACAGAGGGAAAAAAAAAAGAGGGTGAGGGAGGGAGAGCGAGAGAGAGATTGTGTGAGAGAGAGAGAGAACTCGAACTCGAACTCGAACTTTATTGAGGGTAAACAGATAAGCATATTACGCTTTTTTACACCGTGCCCTCATGAACAAAATCAAATACATCAAAAGAACAAAAGCAAGAAGCAAAGCAGAACATAATTTTAAACAATCCACAACCCTTGCCCATCCCCACCCATTCACTTACAGGTACACACCGAAACACACATACATACAGGCTCATATACATACTTGTACTAAAAATGGTCAGAGAGAGAGAGAGAGAGAGAGAGAGAGAGAGAGAGAGAGAGAGAGAGAGAGAGAGAGAGAGAGAGAGAGAGAGAGAGAGAGAGAGAGAGAGAGAGAGAGAGAGAAAGAGAGAGAAGGGAGAGAGAGAGAGAGAGAGAGAGAGAGAGAGAGAGAGAGAGAGAGAGAGAGAGAGAGAGAGAGAGAGAGAGATGGAGACAAACAGACAGACTCACAAACCTTCGTTCTAATAACAACAACAACAAAATTCGGTTTAATAAAAACATAGCAAACCGAGAAAACAAAGTCAGGACTTATTTATATTCCATCTATAATAATGCGCTGGCAAATACTAGGGATGCGGTGGGGCGAATCGAGACACTTCAGTGTGGGCGAAACGACACAGCCGACTGCAAAGAAGATTACGTACATCAAAGAGTAGGCAAAACGCGCTTAGGCGAAATGGACTGGACGGCACCCGAAAGGAAGACAGGGTGGGGTGGGGGGGGGGGGGGGTGGGGGCAGGAGGTGCAGATAAGAATGTAAATTGCGTAACTCTTCGGTTGAAAGCCAGAAAGTAGTGTCATACAATGAACACTGAAAGTTGATAATACCGTATGGCTTTCACCCTGATGTAATCAAACGCAATCTGAGAGGATGAGAAGAGACGACAGTGTATAGAAAACCTGGGTTTAGTTTCTCTAGATAACGGTCGCCGCGCGAATACCTGTTACTTAAAAGGTGTCTAAGAAACACTCTAAACGTTTGCTAAGGTCAGATTATAACTCTGCTTACTCTTCACTTTTGGGGAGAGAGAAAAGGTGTTGCTATCCAAAGGGAGATAAATCATACCTCTCTGTAAGTTTGTACACAGATTTCGATTTCATCCACGTCTATTTGTGTGCAGAAAATAACATTTGCACTATATTATGTCATCTAACATGGTGAAGAATTAAGAAACAGCACTCAAAAACACTTTCGTTCGTTTAATGTGCTAAAATCATCCCGTATATGTTTCATGATAGACTAAAGAATATTTGCTGTGACAAGCTTGTTGTTTTGGTCGTCCATTTTGAAAGTTAAAGTCACGTTTATGCGATATATAAAAAAAAGCCGGAAGTATTGATATTTCCCATGATCCTTCAAATAGTTTGTCGCTTGTTACCTCGATGACAGCCACAAAACGTTTGCGGCAAACGTCGGCAAAAGAGGTGTTTCTTAGTAACGTTTTTTTGCCGATTTGCGTTCACGCTACAAAACATTAACCCTTGTGAAACGGACCCCTGGTGTCACAAGAAATAAATATATCCTGGTGTGAAATAAGTCCCGGTCACCGTAATACGCATGCATCGCCACAATCGTAACGATAACTAAATTCGTTTTAATATATTTCAGATTTAAGTGATCA
>CM065698.1:28742446-28744946 GCA_017654935.2 Phymorhynchus buccinoides
AAAATATCAAGGTCAAGGTACTTCAAAATATCTCCCACATCATTCATTGAGTCATGCTGAGAGGGAATATTATATTATATAGGTTTCGGACTATGGCCACCTTTCAATGAGACAAGGTCAAAAGTCAAGGTCAAAGGCAATCAAGGTCATTTATACTTTGCATCACCTATGACCCTTAGCCAAACTATCAAACTTGAAACATGACTAAAAATCAATTCATTCATTGTGGTTGAAGCGTATTCTTTTTTTTGTAGTGCAGTAAAAAACCCAGTTGGCGCTGTTTCCTTTGTTGTGAGCGAAACTCCTTTAGATAATCTGTATAAAAAATAAAGATAAAAAAAGGCTTGTATTGCGAACATTTCGTGCAAATGATTTGGTCTAAACGCAGGCGGTCATTGGAAAAGAGACGGCACACGCCTTCTCTTTGGTTGAAATAATTTGACTTCCAGCACCTCCGTCAAGGAGGAATCGCCGATTTGACGGTTTGATTTCTAGGAAACCAGAACATAGGGAGTGTTGCAGTCTCTGTAAAGGGTGTTTTCCTGGTGACCTGGACGTGTTTCTTACAAAACAATCATCCGTCAGGGTGCCCCTTTAATAGACTGCATAGTGTCTTCCTTCGTAGTGTTACGGCGCACACCTGTAATAAAACTGGACGCTCGCGCCAGACCGTACCCACCGAAAGGCCAAAGAGGGCGTAAAACACTATTATTATTATAGACCGTACCCAATGTGTCTAGTCATTCGTACATTCTGTAGGCAGATGAGGCAAGTCGGGGGCGAATGAAACAGACTGTTCGCGACAAATTGACCATTCACTCGGAAAGAATAATGTAAGGAGCAGGGCTTTGTTGACCAGATCAGACAGACAGATACGAGAGAACCAGCCAACATGGAGACTCTTTCACCGCCAAAGTCGCATTTTAGCACCACAGTGATTTGGTTTAAACAAGAATTTATTCAAGAATAGAAAATCATAGCAAAGCAGCAATACATTTATGAACTTCGAGTACAACAAGCTAAGAGCTTATACAGGGTACTCTAATATTTAAGTTGCACAGTAAGGACTGCACACGCAAAACTAATCTAATATTGAAAAAATAATAACATAAAAGCAACAACAGTAGTAAACACTTATATACAAAAAGGAAAAACAAAGAACAGAAAAAAAGAAAATACACAACAAAATGAAGTACATCTAATCTACATGAATTTTAGGGGCAATATAAAACATAATGTCAGCTTGCATTGAATCAGAGTCATCACAAAGCTTAACTTCATATTGACAAGCATAAAGTGATTTAACACCTATGTCACTAAAAAGGCATCAAATTGGGGTCTATTATCCAAAGACCCTATTGTCTTAGTTTGGGGAAGTAAGGACAGACCTTATTTTATATATAATCACAGAAGAATCCACTACACTGCAGATGGATGTTGTACTCTATCCAGGTACATTTAATCCTTTCACCGCCAGCCATATTTCAGCCAAAAATGTCCATTGCATTTACCTGGGTAGAGAACAAAATCCATCTGCAGTATTGGGGATTCTTCTGTGACATATACAAAATAAGGTCTATCCTTACTTCCCAAAACTAAGACAATAGGGTCTTTGGATAATAGACCCCAATTTGATGCCTTTTAGTGACATAGGTGTTAAATCACTGTGGTGCTAAAATGCGACTTTGGCAGTGAAAGGGTTAATGGACATTAATTTTGTGGTTGAAATATGGTTGGCGGTGAAAGGGTTAAGTCGAGGCCAGCCAAAGCCAATCTTTAACAATAGTAACGGATGATTCGCCTTATTTTGCATCGGTGCCCCTACTTCCTTCGTTCCTTCGTGTGTGGGCATAAAACACATTGTGACACAGCACCACGAAAGGGACATTAAGTATCAAACTTACTATTCTAAGACAATGGTTCATTAAAAATACCCAATTCAGACAATTCTCTTTCAAATGATATAAGAACCATTTTTGTGTAGCTTTTATTTCGTTTTAGAGCCATGAGCATTCAAAGTTGGTACGGTGACTGTGGGCCATTTTGAGAAATCAAAGTTTAGCATAGCTGAAGAAAATGTATCAACCTACTCATTTCAAAGCACTTTTTGGAGTATTTAGAGACCATAATAAAGATTATCCTTTATAAATATGAAAGATGATCAAAAAAAAAAAATTATGTTAGAGAGCATGAAAATACTCATAACTCAAAATTGATGAAAAATTAGATTTCTGAATTTGCCAACCTGTTATTAAAAACTAGCGACTTAATGTCCCTTTCCTGGTGCTGGGTCACAATCATGTAGCGCAATGTTGGGGATTGGCCCGCAATTTGACCCCAAATCCAAAACAGCGCGGCTCGGCTCACACTCCGAGCTGCACTAGCTGCAGGGAGCTGCACTGGCTGCCAGTACAGTTTCGTTTAGAGTACAAACTGGCAGTCCTTGCATTCCGCCACTTTGAACAGACCCTACCATCCTGCCTCTCAAGTGCTCTCCAAA
>CM065698.1:28759946-28774946 GCA_017654935.2 Phymorhynchus buccinoides
CAATTATGACTTGCTACATGCAATTTTATGTGCCTGTCATAACACCCAGATCAAGCTCTAAGCTCATTACAATCACGAGTCACACAATGGGCTAGTCTGCTCATGTAGAGCCAAAATCACCGTTGCCAGCAAGGGTGCAAATATTTCTTTCCACAGTAAATCCTAAGCATCTTATGGACTACATTGCATTGATATGTGACAGAAAAAATAATAGTTTGTGCTCTAATTCTACATGACGTAGCGTGCTTTAAAATGGCAATGAGGGCCTGCACATTTGTCTGTGTATCTTGAATGAATAAAACTGTGTTACAACTGCCATAGCCTCAGTCAACTGATCGATATGACAACTAGCACATCTTGTTCTGTTTCTTAAGTTCTTCTATAATGCTCTTTATTTTGATTAATAGGTGCATAATATAAAATATTCAATGCCCAATAAGCCAGCATTTTGTGACATCACTATAATTTGTAATTAAACAATGGGATAATATGCTACACTATTTCAAATTAGGTTTAAGCCGCTTTGGCACACATTACCACTCCCCTGCATAAAATTATGGGAAACAATCCAACCTTTGTGACGTCATTAAGCTATAATACCGCTATTACCACTTGCGAATCCAACTATTAGCTTTTATTATTATCTAATGTACAATTATGTCTTGCTACATGCAATTTTATGTGCCTGTCATAAAAACCAGACCAAGCTCTAAGCTCATGTAGAGCCAAAATCACCATTCCCAGCAAGGGTGCAAATATTTTTTTCAAGCACAGTAAATCCTATGCATCTTATGGACTACATTGCATTGACATGTGACAGAAACAAATATAGCTTGTGCTTTAAAATTGTGATGAGGGCCTGCACATTTGTCTGTGCATCTTGAATGAATAAAACTGTATTACAACTGCCATAGCCTCAGTCAACTGATCGACATGACAACTAGCATATCTTGTTCTGTTTCTTAAGTTGTTTTATAATGCTCTTTATGTTGATTAATAGGTGCATAATATAAAATATTCAATGCCCAATAAGCCAGCATTTTGTGTTTTTCACTTCTTTTACTTATACTTATACAGTCTTGTTATTTGTAATAATAAAAAAAAGAAGGAAAGAAAGAAGAAAGACAATTCGACTTTAGAAAGGTACAAATGAAATTTGAATATTGATGCAACGTTGACTCAACATGCAGTCAGTTTGATGCAGTTCAGTCATCTGTGTTTTCTTTAGAGCGCGTTTACCGTCAGGGAGAACGTTTGCATGATTTCCAGCATATTTTTCATGCAAACTTTACCAATTCCCAAACCTTTTACCTACCAAAATATCAATGTGCAATTATAAATCTACACTTGCACACAGGAGAGAGAGAGAGAGAGAGAGAGAGAGAGAGAGAGAGAGAGAGAGAGAGAGAGAGAGAGAGAGAGAGAGAGAGAGAGAGAGAGAGAGAGAGAGAGAGAGAGAGAGAGGGGGGGGGGGAGCGAAACAGAGGCAGACAGACACACAAAGAGCGAGCGAGAGAGAGAGGGGGGGGGGGACAAAACAGAGAGAGAGAGAGAGACAGAGAGAGAGAGACATAGAAAGAGACAGAGAGAGAACACTGAACATGAAACTATTTTCAAGGGTGAAGATTAGGTGAAGCCTAGAGAACACTGAACATGAAACTATTTTCAAGGGTGAAGATTAGGTGAGAGCCTATGAGAGAGAGAGAGAGAGAGAGAGAGAGAGAGAGAGAGAGAGAGAGAGAGAGAGAGAGAGAGACAGAGACAGACACAGATGGTGAGAGACAGAGAATTACAGAGAACCAATAGTCTAATGTAAAGAACAGAAATCCACCAATATCGTTCCACCATTATTGCCAAACCTGTTTAATAGGCTAATGGACATGCAGTGAGAGGGGTTCACCCTTGGAGTTGGGGTCAGATAGTGAAGGACCAGAGACTATCTTTCAAACATACACGTTGTATGAACATGTTTCATTCGACCAGATTAAGTTTCGCTTTACATGCATAACTAATGGCAAACAAGTAGCATTATACCCATCTCCTTCCGTTTTACACCGTCAGACACCATTCAATCTAATATCACTGAGGCTTGATGCACGACTGTAGCGAATATATATTTCAGAAGGAAACAAAGGGCAGGATAATGTTGTAGACGAGAGAAAATATTTACTTGGTGAGTGATTCTGTTAGGGAGGCTCTTCCTTATGCACTTTGAAAGGGAGTTGCATGGAATAGGCACCATGTTATGAACATAAACAATTGATGTCAGGCATGCCAGTAGTTCCAATTTATTCTTCATACTACATCAGGTTAAGCATATCAAGACGTCTTCCTTGCAGGCATCACCACAAGTTCAACTGTGAATTGCCTTAAGATAGGGCCTTTTGCAATAAGGATAGTTTGTGTTATTGTATCTATTCATGGCAGTGTAATATAGACACGCACATCTATTCTTTTTTTAAAACCTGTTTGTTAACAAAGCTTGAAATGCAGCTCCAAATATATTTTTAGGCATAGTGTGCCACAGACGTAATTGTAAATGAAAGCAGACACTTTGAATCTTAAAAACATCAAGTACTAAAAATATCATAGTTTGATTGTTTGAAGATTGTAAAAAGCATAAGGAAAATGACAAATGTCTTGGGTATGTCAAACAATATTATCAAACAAGTTATATATCCAAGCATAATACGATTTATGATTTTCAGAAATTATGATAACTTCCTAATATCACATTTTCCTCACTATAACATGGATTAGGAAAGCAATGATGCACATGGCTGTTACTCATAATGTTCAATATGTGTCCTTAAGCCAAGGGTCCCGAGAAATAATTAGGCTAATCTATAAACTAATATGCGATTTTGAGAGTAAGATGTATATTTACTTTCAGCAAGTTACTAAGAATTCAGAGATTAAAAAATAAAATTTGATGTAGACAATTCAGTATTGTAAAATATGAACTAAAAGAACCAAGTATGTAGGCTAGTTCTCTCTTAGAGATTACTTGAATTTAAAAAAAAGTGTTCGGTGTGGAAGTAAGAAAAGAGACAGTGGTCAGCAGACATGTTCTGTTTTCTTGTGATGAGAAACAATGCACGGGTTATGACTAAGGATGTCGTCAAAGAGAAAAGACTATTTTTTTGGTTACTTGTACTACATGAGAAATGAAAACTGAACAGTAGTACATTTGTCAATCTGTTTGGACTTTAAATGACCACTATATCTCTGCGTCTTCCATGTAGCTTGTAGTGTGTTTCCCACGCATTTTCCACTCAATACATGTAAACGACATGTGTGCAAAAATAAATTATGTAATCCCTTCAGATGAGATTGCTTGACTTAACCTGGCTGAAAATCAGTCATAATGTTTAACTAGAGGGCTTATGTTTGCCTTTGAGAACAAACATGACAGGATTCTCCCCTCCACCAGCCTTTCCCTCCCCACTTCTGGCTCTGAATGATACCAGAAGTGTTGCATCATTAATCTTTAATAATCACACAAAATAGGAATGCATTTTGTGCAGCCGTTTTCGAGTTGCTTAAGATTAAAAATTGGCAAAAGTTTGCATTTTTTGGCAACATTTTGCCCAATTGGTTTTATAATGACAATTTAGCATAAGTATAGCATCCTTTAATGTTCGTGCAAATTTCAGCGAGATTCCATGAAAAAAAATCATACATGGAAATAAATTAAAGTGACGCAACCCAATTTACATAAACTGGAAAACTTCCAAACTATTTAACATAAAATTATCATCAACAAACTCCTTTCAGACCTGGGCCAGAGTAAGGGTTACAAAATCCAATAGTTAGTTTTGTGACGTCACTTCTGGTTTTGGCTAGTCTGTTAACCAAATAAAAGCTGTCTGACCATATCTGGGGCACTTCCGGTTCATACTTTCGGTTCAGTAATCTACCGTAAATGTTGCAAATCAACTTTAGAGCAAAGTCTGAAAATATGAACGAAATCTGTTCAGCCGTTTTTGAGTTAATGAAGATTGAATGTGTGCCGATTTTGCAGTTTTTTGGGGCCATATTTCGCAGAATTTTTGGCAAAATGATTTAATATTACTAATTTGGCAATCACTTATTGCCCCGCAACTTTCCTGAAAATCTTAGCCAAATCGGACCAAAAAAAGGGGCAGAAAAAGGAGGAAGAAAAAACCCTTACAAATGCAATAGTGTTCTACCTAAAGGGTAGAATCCTAATAAAACTGAAGAAAACTGTACACATTCAGTAAACTTTGTAACAAAATAAATTCAGACACCTACAGTTTTGACATAAGCCAGGAACCATACATTTTTTTATAAGGCATAAAATGCAGTACTTGTGCGTCATTATAGGCGCGTGCAATGACGTCGCCGGGGAGGAGTGAAGCAGCTACGGTAAGAAACCATAAAAGCGTCAAAAGTAATGAGATCTGAAATCTGCCGGACTTTAAATGACCACTGCATCTACCCTCCGTCGTGTAGATGGTGTTTCCCACGCTGTTCTTGCTCAGGACAATGTATGCAACATGTGTGTAAAGGGAAATCGCATAAACCCTTGTGAAAATTTACATTTGTTAAACAGAATGGCAAATATAAATTATACTAATAAATTAAAGGGGCACCCTGATGGATGAGGTTTTGTAAGAAACACGTCGAGATCACCAGGAAAATACCTTTGCTCTGGTTTCCCAAAAATCAAGCCGTCAAATCTGCGATTCCTCCTTGGCGGAGGTGCTGGAAGTCAAATTCTTTCACCCAAAGGGAAGTCGTTTGCTCTTTTCTAATGGCCGCCTGCGTTTAGACCAAATCGTTTGCACGAACTTTTCGCAATACAAGCTTTTTTTTAATAAATTTTATACAGTTTACCTAAAGGAATTTCGCTCACAACAAAGGAAATGGCTCCTTTTTTTTTTTTACTGCACTGCAAAAAAAGAAAACGCTTCATCCACAATGAGTGACCTCCACCCACCCCATTCAAAATGGCTACTCTATCTGGCATCTCCGCCAAGGAGGACTCGCCGTTTGGACGGTTTAATTTCTAGGAAATCAGAGCAAAGTGAGTGTTCTGATCCTTGAAAAGACTGTCTTTCTGGTGATCTCGACGTGTTTCTTGCAAAAAAAACTCATCCGTCAGGGTGCACCTTTAAGCTTCTCCTGCTTGCAATTCCTAAAAACGCACCGGGGACAAAAGACCCAAAACGTCTGTACAATCTCGGTTCAAACCCCGCTTCACCTAAAGGCATTACTGACAATCTTGTCTTGTAATCACGAGCGCGGCTAAGACAAGTAATCCGGGGGCAGAAAATGCAAAATCGGTCTAAACTACCAATCCAATTTGGCAGGCTTTGACCAATTTGCATTTAACCTTTTCGCCGCCAGCCATATTTCAGCCAATTAATACAATTAAACTTAACTGGGTAGAGAGAGAAAAAAAAGAAGAAGCAATATTGCGAATTCTTCTGTGACATGTATAATTAACATTAGGCCTATCCTTACCTCCCAAAATGAAGAAAATAGGGTATTTGGATAACAGGTCCTGATTTGATGCAGTTTTAGTGACATATGGGTGTTAAACCATTGTGGTGCTAAAATGCGACATTGGCGGAGAAAGGGTTCAATCCAGATTCAGTTGTCTTAGCTGCCCACGCTCATGACTACATGCCCTGAAGCTGGGGCGGGACTCGGAAGGAGGCCGTAGTTACCCGCTTAACACTAATGGCTTTGAGTGGACACGACACGCAGTGGCCCCCCCGTGCAGCCCTTCATTGGGCCCGCTACACTGCATACGATTCGACCCCAATGCGATCCGATGGTGACATATGTGACGCACGATTCTCGTGAAATCAATCAATCAATCAATCAATATGTTGTATTGCCCATTTTACAGGAAATTCTTTTTTTGCAGCGATAAAACGAATCAACAAAACAATACACTGAAAATGAAAACATAGTATGTAGAAAAAGCCAAAAGATACAATTTGCGAGTGGCGAAAATGGTGTTTTACGTCCTCTTGGTCTGAATCAGACACGTATGGGACATTTGTAAATACAAATATGGTGGGAACAATACTGGAGGCAATGCCCGGAGGCAGTACGAAACCAGTAAAGTCCCGATTTTTGTATTAATACAGATAGCTGTAGCGGTGACCACGCCTGGTTAAACCTCATCGGCTATGGCACCGCCACAAGATCGATATATATTTAAACAATTTGCGAGTATTTTAAGCATCGCACGCACCTACAATCCTCCGTCACCACACCCACACTTCACACAAAATCATATGGTTTAAACGATTTTTTTTAAAAGTATTGAGAATCACATAGTAAAGCAGCAACATAAACAAATGAGAACGAGCACAACAAGCTTAAAGCTTATGCAAGGCGCTCAAACACAAGTCATAAATTATACACATCATGCACACGCATACAGCCAACTATCCACCCATCCAACTTATACCTACTATACACACATGTTTGCAAATACAAATATACAACCTGCATTCACACAACAATAATATGCAATACAAAAGAATAATATACAATACAAAATACTTTAGTCTACATACATAAATTCATAATACAACATTACATATCTACATGCATACACAAACATACATAGATATACCTGCATAGATAAACAGGGCCTGTATTCACGTTGAGATAGCATGAGACTTAGCATGATGCTAACTTAGAAGCTCTTCCAATGTCCTGTAGGATTTAATAGGACTTTTGGAAGAGCTTCTAAGTTAGCATGATGCTAAGTCTCATGCTATCTCAACGTAAATACTGGCCCAGATTGATACACATATAGATAGATGGAATGACTATGATGAAGCCCTACTAGTTGTTTTCACTGTATTTTGTAATCCCCCTGTACACGACTATGATGCCGTGGTCACAGCCCTGACATGGCCTCAGTTGTCAACAGGGCTATAATTGTAATATTAATTTAAATGAAAAAACGATTCTGAAGAAAATAATTATGGTGCATGGAAAAAACCTACCTAAGTAGCTCAGAAGTTGTCTTTTTGCATAGCAAAAGCCCAAAGTAGTCAACACCCCCCAAAATATCAATGTTCTATTTAGGGCATGTTTATGTCTATTTTTATGTATTCTAGCAGTATCCACAACATAACAGACAATTGTGAATGATTTCTTTGCTTATTGGATCGTTTTTTAAACCAAGTCAATAGAAACAGAGAGGCAAAATTGTATCTTCTATGCTCAATTTCTGCAAATGATCTATTTCGAATGCCAAACTTCCCAAATAATTATAAAAAAATTTTTTTTTAAACTAGACAAGATAATTCAATTCAGTTTTCTATGCATTAACAAGGAATCTTTGTTCCACCATGAAAAATTAAAATCTCAATGTATGCCAATATCCCACCAATATGTCTGATTTTCCCATGCGCTGTCACGGCCACTCTGTGTTTGACCATTTTTTGCGCCACATTTTACACCAGACAATTTTTATATTATTATTCGTGTCTACTTGAGTACTACAGCAAGCGAAAAATAGTGAATTTTTTAAATATTTTTTTTAAGACGGACGTTTATTTGGGGGCATACCAATAGCGCGCCTTGTACGAAAGCGGGACCATACTGTCATAACTTTCTGACATACCAATTGCGCGACCGTGGCATATACCAATTGCGCGACCGTGGCATATACCAATTGCGCGACCGTGGCATATACCAATTGCGCGACCGTGGCATATACCAATTGCGCGACCGTGGCATATACCAATTGCGCGACCGTGGCATATACCAATTGCGCGACCGTGGCATATACCAATTGCGCGACCCATCGTAAGCTTTGCCTTACACATACACGATTATTTGCTGATCCTTGTGTTACTGAAAAGCACGGCATGTTTCCGTTTCTGGTGCCATACAGCGTCAAAGAGGACTGGAAATGGTATTTATTATGATCCCCTTAATTTGAGCGTTTGGTTTTATTGTGGTACAAGTATTAAATTTCAGTAATAATTTCAGTAGTTAATCTGTTTTATGTGTGATCGTGAGTGTGTTTTCGCGCATTAGGTATATGACATGGTCGCGCAATTGGTATATGACATGGTCGCGCAATTGGTATGTCAAAATCGGATGACACCATGTTCGCGTTTTCGTAAAAGGTGCGCTAATGGTCTGTAACCGTTTATTTATTTCCACGCGAATCACGACGACGCACAGACATCGTCACAATCGGATCGCATTGGGATCGAATCGTATGCAGTGTAGCGGCCCCTTTAGTACGTTAATTAAACATGCCGTCCGTGCCATCGTTTCCATTCTCACGCACGGCTCCTGTGGGAAGCAATCGGTAGCAACAGCCAACCCACCCACCCCCGGCTGCATACGATAAGCGCGCATTTTTCTATTGTCGATAAACGCGCATCGACTTTTCCCGGCTCATATGAGCGCATGCATGTAGTCCGAAATGAGCGCATCCCCTCTGTCGTAATTGAGCGCATCGCTTCTGTCCTAAATGAGCGCATTCAGTTTTTATCATCGAGGTTTGCTAGCACACATATACAGACATACACAGATTGTCACGCATGTAACTAATTTCACGAATGTTTATTCTAAAATTTGTTTAATATAAAACAAAACTAAAATAAATTCCATCGAAGTTGTTTTTGAGACGGTTGGACTAGGACTAAACCTATCCCTAACCCTATTCCTAACCCTATCCCTATCCCTAACCCTATTCTTAACCCTAACCCTAACCCTATCCCTAAACATATCCCTAACTATCCCTAACCCTATCCCTAACCTATCTGAAAAAAACAAGGAATACCTGGGTACGCAGAATTGCAATGATACAAATCGGAGTTGGCAATCAGCGGCCTACATGCGCTCTTATCGGCAGAAGGGATGCGCTCTTATGAGCATGCAAATGTGCGCTTATGAGCGCGCTCTTATGAGCGATGCGCGCTTATTGCCAACTCCGCCACCCCCACCCCCAACCTCCACACACATGCACACACCTTCACACGCACCTTAGACCCCACCCTACTATTTCGAAATTCGGTCACCTCACGCCATCAATGCCAATGCACTGACCTGGGGGGTAGACCAAAAATAACTTCCTGTACTTTTTGTAATCTTGCCTCTGGTTTTCTGTCTCAATCACGTGTCAGTCATGTTTGTTTGTTTTTTGTGGTGGGTTTTTTTTCATGGACTATTTTAAACAAGCATAAACGGCACATCCACTCAAGTACAGTACTGTGCAGTAAGGATGATTGCATATTGATACACTCCACGTTTGTCTTCGACATCGCCTTGGCTTAAGGCTGCGTCAGACCAACTGACATAGGCTAGAACACCAAGGCTACATCAAAATGTTGCTATGCTCTGCATAGCTATGCGGGGGATTGTCTTTAGCCATGACCAGCTCCTAACGTAACGTAATCAGTCCCCTAAATCCCCCGAAGACGGAGAGTGGCTGCCCACGTGGCGGGGTAATCATAAAACGGTCACACACGTAATGTTCTCATCCGTAGCTGATGCACTTGTACCATAGTGTTCAAGGGCTTCCGTTTTGGGGATGATCCCTGGAGTCTTTTAGCCAGGGTACACTATCAACAACAACATATTTTGACAAACATCGCCTTTAAATTTCTTTTCTTTTTCGAAAATTAAGGAAAAAATAACAGTCACAGAAAAGTACATACTGACAATTATCTGTCTATTATCATCTAATATAATACACATACATCTTTTCTTCAGTGTAGTATAACATTGTCTATCATTTAAAAAACAAACTTCAATGCTAAGTGAAAGTTCAACCCCAACAAAATCCATGTGTCTTTATCAAACTCAACAATCACACAAATTAAAGAATATCGCTTTCTTGTTCGCATCCAGCTTTTAACCCTTTCACCGCCAGCCATATTTCAGCCAAAAATTGCTATTAAATTTACCTGGGTAGAGAACAAAATCCGTCTGCACTATTGGGGATTGTTCTGTGACATGTATAAAATAAGGTCTATCCTTACGTCCCAAAACTAAGACAGTAGGGTCTTTGGATAATAGACCCCAAATAGATGCCTTTTAGTGACATAGGTGTTAAATCACTATAGTGGTAAAATGCGACGTTGGCGGTGAAAGGGTTAAAGATAATTATATTGATTTTATACAGGCCAGGGCCAAGGATAAAGTAATCGGTCTGCATCAATGAGTAAGGACCCGCTTCTTTTAACCCTTTCACGCACAATGATTTAACACCCATGTCATTAAAACCCCTTTGAAATCAGGGTCTGTTATCCAATTATATTGCGTTCCTAAATTTGGGCAGTAAGGATTGACCCCATTCTAAATGCGTCACAAAGAAATCGCAAAACATTGCAAACAAAATCTGTTTGTGTAGGCAAGTAAGTTTAATGGACATTTGTGGCTCAAAAGATGGCTGGCGGTGAAAGGGTTAAACGTCTCAGTAAGCTGCCATTGTTGGGCAATTTTCAGGGTCCAGGGACGGTATTCATGTCGAGATAGCATGAGACTTAGCATGATGCTAACTTAGAAGCTCTTCCAATGTCCTATAGGATTTAATAGGACTTTTGGAAGAGCTTCTAAGTTAGCATCATGCTAAGTCTCATGCTATCTCGACATGAATACCGTCCCTGAGCTTCAAGGAGTTTTTTGTTGACATAGTCAAGGACATTTTTGTGAGAGAGATTTACACTTTTCGCTGAGTTATTTTTAACGTAAAATAGACACAGAGCTCAAAGCTTCGATTCAAGGGCATGTCGAAAGATTCAAGAACATTTTGCGACAGAGTTTTGCAATTTACTTTACTGGTGTATTTTTCGACACTCGTATTAACACTGTAAGGGGCCAGTCACACACACATACGAATCGTATGGGGGCTGCGATGCGATTTTGACGATGTGAGTCGTGAATCACGGTGGCATTCGTGTATTGGGTCTACTTGAGTATAGTGAGCGAAAATGGCAGACCGAATTATTATTATTTGTATTATTGCACGTGATTCGTGACTCGCGTCGACACAAAAACGCATCGCATTCAGATACGATTCGTATGTATGTGGCTGGCCCTTAAATGGGGCACCCTGACGGATCAGTTTTTTGTAAGAAACGCGTCCAGATCACCAGGAAAACACCCTTTACAGAGATTGCAACACTCACTTTGCTCTGGTTTCTTAGAAATCAAACCGTCAAATCGGCGATTCCTCCTTGGCGGAGGTGCTGGAAGTAAAATTATTTCGCCCAAAAGAGAAGGCGTGTGTCGTCTCTTTTCTAATGGCTGCCAAATCGTTTGCACGACATTTGCGCAATACAAGCCTTTTTATTATTTTTAACTTTATACAGTTTATCTAGAGGAGTTTCGCTCACGACAAAGGAAATAGCTCCAATTTTTTGATACTGTACTACGAAAAAAGAAAACGCTTCAACCACAATGAGTGACCTCCACCCACCCCATCCAAAATGGCTACTCTCTCCGGTGTCTCCGCCAAGGAGGAATCGCCGTTTTGACGCTTTAATTTCTAGGAAACCAGAGCAAAGTGAGTGTTCTGATCCTTAAAGACCCCGCACGTCACGTGTCAAAATCACGTTTTTGTACGTGTTTTCCCTCTTATAGCTAGTAAGGAATCTTAAGAAATCTTCCAAGCATAAGAGGGAATGTGACACGTGACGTGGGGGGTCTTTAAAAAGACTGTTTTTTGTGTGATCTCGACGTGTTTCTTGCAAAAACTCGTCCGTCAGGGTCCACCTTTAAGTGTTTGATGTCACACTTTAAAAACAATACTCCCACTTTGCGGAACGCGTTTTAGCGTGTTTGGCTGTATTGCCTCAAGGAGAAAAGACACTACAATGTGGGGGTTTCTCCCTGAGACCTACGTGTTGGTCAGAAACTAGAAGTGTTTGGTGTTCCGTGGTCGTCACAGTTCAAAACGCCTGCAGCAAAACGGGGTCGATAAAGAACAACACAATGCTTGCCAAAAACATAGTCTGCGTGGAATAAGAATTTTGTTTAACGTCAACTCCCATCCAGTTTGATCTTCTATACTACGAATATTCAACTCACTCGTGCGGACTAAACAATTCTTAGGGCAGGCTTTCCAAATCGTCCAACAAAACGAAGGGTCCCAGGGACTCCTTCACTTACAGCATAGAGGGTCCTAGAGGCGGGATAGAGGGTCCCAGTGGCATTGCGAATGCTAAAACGAATGTTTCTAGTGCATCCCTGGGACCCCCTGCACAATCTTTTAGAGGGTCCTTTATAATTTTAATGCTTCATAGACCCCAGGTCCCTGGGAGCCCTGTTAGGGGCTTTTTTTTTAGTGGCCTTTGGAAAAAAAAGATGGACATATCTTTAAGTGTCTAAATGTTTCGTTCTTGAAGTAGCTATTACTTTTCTCATACATTCTAGTATCAAAGATTTTTTATTTCTCTTCAGGTTAAACCGATTCTTATTATACAAATGCATTATGTCTCCAGTTAGAAGGGTGAAGGCGCAAAGTCGAATTTTACCCACTTATGGATTTCACCTCTATGAGTATTGCTTACATTCCCTGACAAACACTTAGTCCATCAGGTAGACCCCCAAAATAGGGGTTTTCATTACTACCTGGGGGGCAATTTCTAACACATATTGTTGGACATCTCTAGAGTTCCCCCTTACCAAAAATGTACGATATTTTAAAGTAGTTGTAGCCAGCTGTCCGTTATCACGTGATTTATCAACGTACCCCTTAGTATGAACATGGACACTACATTATCTATATGAAAGATGTTCGGTTTTCAAGGTCGTACGCCAAGGTCAAGGTCACGACGGCAAAATGGTTTGCGCGGATGCCTTCCTCTCATGGTGACACACCAACACACAAAATTTGACGTGATTCGGTCGACCCGTTCGAAAGATATCCTTGGGACAGACAGAAGGAGAAAAAATGACCCCCCGATTTTCAGGCTCCAGCGATCTTTTTTACCTTGATATTGACCTTGATCGGTATGCCATCATCAGAACGGGCATAAGCCAAACCACCTTCATGCCAAGTTTCAACATCCTATGTTGATCGGTGCCCGAAATATGGCTAAAAATAGATTTTTCGGTTTTCAAGTTCGTACGTCAAGGTCAAGGTCACGACGGCAAAATGGTTTGCGCGGATATCTTCCTATTAAGGTGGCACACCTTCACACAAAATTTGACGCGATTCGGTCAAGCGGTTCGGGAGATATCCTTGGGACAGACAGAAAAAACAAACAAGGGCGTCGCCGAGCGGCAGACATGTCCGTCACCAGCAATGCCACACACTTGCGACACCCTGTAGAGTGTCACATCCTGACACAAAATTGGAAGGGATTCTGTCTTCTAGTTCACGAGATACAGCTTGAAGAAGAAACATATAGCGCAAAGAAGGAAATTTCGGTTTTCAAGGTCACACTTCAAGGTCAAGGTCAGCATGGTGATAATTTATGCTCGGATGTTTTCTTCTCTAGGTTATACAGTACCACACACAATCTGAAGGGCTTCTGTCAAGTACCAATGTGGAAAATATGGCTTAAAACCCAATGTGCAGACCGCTACCACTTTCAAGGCCTACTGATCGTCTGGACCGTGACCTTGACCTTGATCGGTATGCCACCATCAGAACGGGCATAAGCCAAAGTACCTTCATGCTAAATTTGAAGACTCTAACACTAACGGTGTGGGAGTTATGGCCCCTGAAAGATGTTCGGTTTTCAAGGTCGTACGCCAAGGTCAAGGTCAAGACGGCAAAATGGTTTTGCGCGGATGCCTTCCTCTCATGGTGACACACCAGCACACAAAAGTTGACGTGATTCTGTCAACCCGTTCGAAAGCTATCCTTGGGACAGACAGAAGGAGAAAAAAATGACCCTCCGATTTTCAGGCTCCAGCGATCTTTTTGACCTTGATCTTGACCTTGATCGGTATGCCATCATCAGAACGGGCATAAGCCAAACCACCTTCATGCCAAGTTTCAACATCCTATGTTGATCGGTGCCCGAGATATGGCTAAAAATAGATTTTAGGTTTTCAAGGTCGTACGTCAAGGTCAAGGTCACGACGGCAAAATGGTTTGCGCCGATCTCTTCCTATTAAGGAGGCACACCTTCACACAACATTGGACGCGATTCGGTCAAGCGGTTCGGGAGATATCCTTGGGACAGACAGAAAAAAAAGAAAAAAAAATACAAACCAGCCCATCGCAAAGTCCGTTCACCTTCGGTGACGGACAACAAAACAAAACAAAAACAGACAAACCAGCCCATCGCAAAGTCCGATCACCTTCGGTGACGGACAATAATAGCAACCATGGTATGAAGCAAGCATGACACAACAGCCTATTAGAAAAATCAATGTATAAGCAAGGAAATGCTCTTCTTTTATTTTGTTCGCCCAGCCATGTCTAACAATTGCTGATATCTGGAGTTGTTTTTTTGTATAGATTCAGTTCTTCACTGTAGTATTGAAAGACAGTGTGTGTGTGTGTGTGAATCAGAATCAGAATCAGAATCGGAATCAATGTTTATTGCCCTTTTAAAACCAATACAAGGTTTTGTATGACACTAATAAAATAACAATAACGGTAATAATAACAGTTTGTAAAGTTCAATTATTACGGAACATTTTTTGTTAAATACTTCTGTTTTTTTATTCTTTCTTTGTACTGGTTGCGCTACTCCTTCAGGCAATTGAGGCGATTGATTGAGACAACTGTGTATATATTTTGCAAGCTCACTTACAAGGGCGTCATTTGTAATTAATTTGCTAGGTGTAACATCATGTATGGCATGAAGTTCTTTTGTGAAGTGTGTGTGTGTGTGTGTGTGTGTGTGTGTGTGTGTGTGTGTGTGTGTGTGTGTGTGTGTGTGTATGCGCGCATACGCACTGTGCGGGTGGTGATGAAATACCCACCCCCCCACTTGAACTCCTAATGCACTAATTTGCAGTCAAACAGTGAAAATAGGCCAATGTGACCACTGGTCAGTGACACTGACCACTGGTCAACCA
>CM065698.1:28784946-28786261 GCA_017654935.2 Phymorhynchus buccinoides
TATATAAAAACTCTGCACTATGCAGAATGGAACACATTCATAAGACTCTTCCTTTGATTGTGATATTTAGCATATTCTTCATCATTTGTGTTAGATAGTGGCCAGATTTGGGATTTCAGATTGAATTGATATAATTTATGTAGTTATAACCCAAGTCCAACAGCAGTGGTAATTAAGTTTTGCGCCATAGTCAGCATGGCTGTGGTCCTTTCAGACTTGGCCAGTTCGAAAATAGCACGTGTTTTTATACATTTGATTCACTATTGCTGTTCACGATTGTTCGATGCTTCAGAGTACAAAGAGCCATTCGGTTACATATGGGGCATATTGCACTAACATGAAACAATGACCCCATAATTGGGAAATAATTTCTGTCTGATCTTTAACAATAGGCAGAAAGTGATTGCCTGTAGCAAAGTTAATTGGAACTGAACACCATGAGAATGTGTATTAGTAACCCAAACATGAGAAGCAATATATGCGTAATTAAGGCTATGGTTATATGAATTTTCAGTTTAGATGGCTAACAGTAACACTTGGGTGGATTAAAGCATAATAGTACTACCGATGACTATAAATGCTGTCATCTGCAGTCCTGTGACAACAAAAATAGTACTATCCCGATGACTATATGCTGTATGAACATAATAGTATATCACAATGACCTATAAATGCTGTATGAACATAATAAGTACTATCCAGATGACTTGAATGCTGTATCATGCAGTCCTGTGACGAAACAAAATCTTACTATCCAGATGACTTTATAAAAATTCTGTATGAACATAATAGTCAGATCCAGATGACTATAAATGCTGTATCTGCAGTCCTGTGACGAACAAAATTTAACTATCCAGATGACTATAAATGGCTGTAATGAACATAATAGTACTCTATCCAGATGACTATAAAATGGAAATATGCTGTATCTGCAGTGCCTGTGAGACAAAATAGTACTATCCAGATGACTATAGAATGCTGTAAGAACATAATAGTACTATCCCGATGACTATATAAATGCTGTATCTACACATATCGCGGTGACGAACAAAATAGTACTATACCGATGCTATACATGCTGTATGGACATAATAGTACTATCCAATGACTATAAATTCTGTATCTGCAGTCAATGTGACCAACATAGGAAACAGGACACACTTTGTGGAGGCAACCTGCAGACTATATAGGCAGCTGCAGACTAAAGACAGGCAATAGCAAGTTTAATATATTAACGTGAATTGCCGTTCTATTAATAGAACGCGGCGGATCCAGGGAGACGGTAGGGGGGGGGAGGGGGGGGAGAGAGGGGAGG
>CM065698.1:28786761-28804261 GCA_017654935.2 Phymorhynchus buccinoides
GAGAAATTGCTGCGATCGTGCGATTTTTTCGCGCTTCTCGACCGGAGCAAATGGGCTGCTCGATTCGGATGAGCCCGATACTGTGTGGCCCCGGGGCTCACCCTTTGGGGTGACGCCGATGATCCACTATACGAAATGTTGTCGAGTTTGGGGCACCACCAAAAGTTTCCCCAGCAGAGAATGTTGATGGTCAAAGTTCCTTCAGGGGACACTTTGATGGGTGTCCTTCACACTACTGGCTGCCCTCACTACCGCTGCTGAAGAAGGATCGATTCGCAGTTGTGAAAATGAAAGAACAAGGACTCAGGTGGTATGGGCGGCTTCTCGCTAGCACAGTAGAGGGAAACTGTCAAACGGAAATGGTGGACGCACCCTTCAAAAAAAGTGTTCAGCCAAGCAGATCTCATAAGCACGAGTTAGTATTCATTTGTACACCTAATCCTCTGTTTCCCGTAGCAGAATTAGCTGTCTATGAGATAGGCAGAGGCTCGGGGTACGGCGCCCGTGTCTCACATTCTCCAGGATATGGGTACGAGCGCCCCCTTAATCACGGTGACGCACAAATTTGTGCGCAAATTGTCTTTCAAAAAATACTATTAACACTGCCAGAGATGTTCCTATCCCTATCCCTAACCATATTCCTGTTTACCAAAGTATTGCGTTAAACATACGGAGAATAAGAACATGCCCATTATTGTGATTTGACGACAAAATGACTAGGAAGATTACTATACCTGAACATGGTCTGAGTGTTGCCAACCGTAGCCACTGCAGACGAAAAACAAAATATGTTGCTTGGAATACGCATTATGACTTGCTAATCGGCGGAGAACAGAAATAAAAGTTGACAAAAATGTAGTTCAGCTAACACCCCCCACTCCCCACTAGCTCTTACCTCGTTGATATTATCGGCTCTTTCAGTTGCTGCAAGTATACGTTATTTCTATTTATCCGCCTGCGTGGAAGGAAAAGTAGGCCTAACCTAATCCACCCCCCCCAACCCCCCCCCCCCATACCTCTCTCTCCTAAGCCCGCCAACGGCAACGTTATTGCACTTTTTAGCTAACAATTCGTTTTAAAAAATTAAAATAATTTCAGTGGCGAGGGAATAGTAGAAACAGCACATTGCCAGAATTTTGTGATGACACAGACTAATAAGCCAAGCAAAGAAGAGAACTCACGTCTATTATCCTACAGAATTAGAGAGGTAAGCCTTAAGCATAATATTATACCAACCGCGCGGCAGCATATTTCAGATGCCACAGCGACCTTGGCCTTTGACCAAAGACCTTCATTTCGAACTGACCTAAGAAATCCTAGACAAAATGTGCTAGAAAACACAGTATTGCGCAACATTACTGAAATATTGAGAACACAACATCGATCGAAAAACAACAAATATGTAAACCAGAATATGACGCAAACCTGTAGATACATAAATTTGAAGTAACTGCCAAACGCCACATTCCAACGATATCGCCACCAGGCCTTTTAGCTATACTAGGCCACTCATGACACAACATTATCATTAGTTTATTTTATGATATAGGCTTTGGATTTTCCTATTTCTTGAGCAAATTAAAAAGGTCATTGGTACACCCCGGTCAAGGCACCTCCGGTTCGAACTTCCGGGTTATTTGTTTACGGAAGTCCTGCCGCATGTACTACGTATGACGTAGCTGAACTATGAAACGCATTGTGTTAAAACCGTTACATAAATTCATATTGAAATTTGGTTTAGCCGTTTACTTTAGCCTACAGAATGGAACTTAAGCTTAAACTATTAACTGATTTGCATGCCATTGATGTAATCTAACAGCACACCAAAAAGCTAAGCGGTATGTTCATTTGGCAGATAATTGCCGCTAAGACCACGACTATTATTATCCGCATGCAAAAACGTGCAGCTACTAGGTCACTCCTTCAAACTTGTTGTGTGTCTAACATAATTATATAGACAGGAACAGACTTCCCTGAAAAATTTACCAGCTTTCGCTCGCGGATGCGTTAAATATTGATAATCACCTAAAAGAATTAGCCGTGGATTTTCTTTTGTTTGTGTGTGTCCCCCCCCCCCCAAAATAAGTTCCCCACCTTCTGAAGCTCTTGATTGCAACGTCCTCTAATCTGTGGCCACTCTCTGGACTCTGCCTTTTCCCTTTGCTTTTCTATCATCTACTAGCTTTCTGACTATGTGGTCCATTTCTCCTTGCCTTGTTTAAACAAAAAAATTCACAAAAAAATCTGTCCAATAAGGTTTCTCCTTGAGCTCATTCGAAATCAGAATGCTCGTCGTCTGTACGCAGCGGGGAGACCAGCGAAAAACTAAAAAACCGGACACAACATACGTACACTTACCCATGATCGGCCATTAGGCCTAGGAACGGCAGAAGAAGAAGAAGGAAGAAGAAGAAAGAAGAAAAGAAGTAGAGAGAAGAGAAAAAGAAGAAGAGAAGAAGAAGAAAAGAAGAAGAGAAGTAGAAGAAGAAGAAGGACCGAAGACTGAAAAGAAAAAGAAGAGAAGAAGAAGAGAAGAAGAAGAAGAAGTAGAAGGAAAGAAGAAGTAGACAAAAGTAGAAGAAGAAGAAGAAGAAGAAGTTAGAAAAGTAGAAGAAGAAAGAAGAAGAAGAAGAAGAAGAAAAGAAAAAAAGATAAAAGGAAGAGAAGTAGAAGAAGAAGAATAGTAGAGGAAGAAGAAGAAGAAGTAGAAGAAGAAAAAGAAAAAAGAAAAAGAAGAAGAAGAAGAAGAGAAGAAGACCGGAAAAGAAACTGCTATATGTGGCTTTATGTACTGGAGAGAACATGGGCTCTTGTGAATGAGGTGATAACCGTTAAATCCCTCATGCATGTGCTCCCTGCGCATGACAGGAAATCAGCCCAAGACACGTGATAGAGGAATTTTGATTTAACACGAGTACAGTCAAACCTCTATTAACAGTCCCTCCGCTAAGACCTCCTCTCATAAGACCGAATTTTGTTAAGACTTGTTCTTCAATGTTGATTATTCTATAAGGGCTTTTCTTAAAGCTCTTCTTCTCGTGTGTGTTTAACGTAGTGTAGTGTTTGAGGGCCTGTGTTCAGCGGCTTTAGAGTCCTTTGCAAAGGAGAGTTAAGCGCTCTATAAATACCCATTGTTATTATTATTATTGGCAATATTAACATTTCTTCATCAACCCAAAAGGTAACAAATGCAGTTGTAGGACACGCGCACTATAAATCTTCACTGTGCGACAAAAGTGCAGTATTGTAGTACCCGCGGGACAGAAAATATTGGTGGAAAGTAGTTTTTACGGAAAAATGGAGTTTTCATTCTTCAAATACCCACTATAGAGACAGCACTTTTTCCGTCTAACGATGGTTCAAGATAGTGTTGTGACGGGAAAGAAATGTTAATATGCACTTATTTTATTATTATTTGGGGGAACGGATGCTGAACTTTCCTAATGAAACATGACCCTCCGTGTAAGACCACCCCTCCGATTTAAGACCGGTTTTCCACGACGTTTTCGCCAATTCAAAACACACAGTGGTTTGACTGCTAACTATCTTACCGAACCGTGGCAGGATTGTGCCTGAATGACTGTGGGCTGCAGCGAATTATGGAGACGTATATGTTTGGAGTAGTTTAGTATGTATAATATAATGCGTCGTTTTCGTGGTGCTTCATTTGCAAAGCAGATGACGCAAAATTCTCCCATCACGGCTACGTCAGCAATTTCCCATATTCTGTGCATGCTAGGTCCCCGCTACGTGCACACCACGCGGTCGCAAATATGAAACCGTACCATGAAATAATACCGCTATGAAGCAAGACCTTATACACAGACGAACGCGCGCGCGCACCACACGCATTTCACGACATACACACACACGCACACGCACGCACACGCACACGCCACACACACACCACACACACACACACACACGCAGACCACACACACACAAACACATATATATATAACACACACACGCGCGCGCACCGCACACGCACGCACGCCACGCACTACACACGAAACGCCACAACACACGCAAAGCACACGCACTACACACACACACACAACACACACAGTTTGTACCCGATGGAGCAAGTTAGAGCTGTGAGTGTCCTCACCTAGACTCAGGACAAGACCTTAGCCAACCACAAAATAGTTTTAGCATGTTCAATAAGGCTGTTTTGGTGGAGTTGTCTTCGTTAAGCCATTGATTCTAATATTGCACCGACCCATTAATATTTTAGAAGCGTATCTTTGTAGCAACCGAAATTTTCTCTCCTTTCTCTCGTCTCTGTCTCTGTCTCTGTACTATCTCTCTCTCCTCTCTCTCTCTCTCTACTCTCTCCTCTCTCTCTCCTCTCTCTCTCTCTCTCTTTCTCCTTCTCTCTCGCTCTTTCTCTGCTCTCTCTCTCTCTCTCTCTCTCTCTCTCTCTCTCGCTCTCTCTCTCTCCCTCTCTCTCTCTTCTCTCTACTCTCTCTTGATTTGCTGCTGTCTTATTTAACAAAGGGAATTATTTGGTATGGTATATGTTATAGACAAGATCTTTGAATAAAATCGGCGGTACTGCTTCACCTTAGAGCGGTGTTCACGCGCGGACGAGCGCACAGCGCCACCCATTTTGTGTGTGTGTAGGGGTGTGGGGTGGGGGGGAGTGGGGGCGAGGGAGTGCCCGAGCGAGACGGAGTTGGGAGGAAACCTAGCTATTTTTTCAATTTGATCATACCAGTTAGCAGGATTTCTCCCTACTCTCACCGAGATTTGAATAGCCGTATAATTTTACGGGCGCGTAAAAGCGCGCGGGTCAGACTGGTTTAAGTCCTTCTCGTATATCCGAAGGACTCGACGTTCACCAAAAAGTTTTTTTGGGATTTTCCTGTCGAACTAGAAAGAAAGGACCCACCCGGCGAGCACTCCGCAATGGAATTGGCAGGGCGAAACGTCTTATAAACACCCTGACACCTACCTTCCAAAGAAAAACAATTCGGCGTAGGGTGACATACAGTTTTGCCACCAGGAAACGCTCTTTGCGTTGTGATAGGGTTCCTTGGTAAAGTTCATTTGTAGCACTTTGTCCAAATGTCTGCAGTGTTATTAAAGACCCCACTTCACAGGATGTGAGGTGGGAATGAAAACACGGGGTATGATCAGCAAACGTTTTAACCAGACACGTTTAACCCTTTCACCGCCAAAGTGCATTTCTTAGCCACCATAGTGATTCTAACACCTATGTCACTGAAAGGCATCACATTGGGGTCTATTATCCAAAGACCCGATTGTCTAGTTTGGCGAAGTAGGATAGACCTTTCTTTTGTCTGCACAGAACAATCCCCATACTGCAGATGTTTTGTCTCATATACGAAGGTACATTCAATGGGCATTGCGAGGCTGAAAAAATGGCTGGCGGTGAAAGGAGTTACAGCCATGTTTGCCAAACGAATAGCAAGTAGAAAAGGGTGGATTATTATATTTTGATGTTTGTGGATTCTCGGAATTTTTTAAGAATTGTGTTACGTTGTAAGTGATTAGAGAGAGAGAGATGAGATGAGAGAGAGAGGAGAGAGAGGAGAGAGAAGAGAGACATGAGTAGAGAGAGAAATGATTTGTGCTGAGATTGAGAGAGGATAAGAGAGAGACGAGGAGAGAGAATATTTTCTTTGATTTATCGTTGAAACGTATCTTGGCATTATTGCCTTTGAGATCTTGTTAATATTTCAAGAATACGCACCAAGAAGTACCCCCAACAGTAATTCACCAAGGCCCACAAAACCCTGGCTGAAACGCAGAAGGCAGAATTAACAATCATGCTAACAATATAAACACATTGTTGTGGTAGGATTGTAAACAAAATAGTGCACAAACTCAATGTTACGTTCTTTACACCGATATATTAATTACCGCGTTGCATTCTATATGCATACACTTGATAATACCATCATCACAATCGTTTAAACCGCAGAGGCGGATTTGGATAGAGTTACGGGGGTTCGACCCCTACTCCCCCCACCCCTCACCCAACAAAAAAAAAGACAATGAAAAAAAAGGAAAAAAGACAAGAAAAAAAAAAGACAGAGAAATGTAATCATATGCTATTATTTGAGCATAATCTTCCAGGGGAGGCCTTCGTTACATCTCTTACATTTAGATTATCGTCAGCTTTTGGGGGCCTGAGCCTAGACACCTCCTCCCACCCCCCTCCCGAAGCGACATAGAGACATGGAAACCCTCTTCAATGTACTGACTAACTGATCCGCCCTTACGCCGCTAAAAGACACTTGTCTCCATTTACTGCATTTTCAGTCTTCAGCCAGAGATCAGACAGGGACCAGACAAAACCATATTGTGTGAATCATTGAGGAGGACAGGTTCTTTGATAGCTTTCGAGTCATGTGTTTTCTATTAGAGAAAAAATCAGTGGCAGCCCTTAATTAGTGATCACAATGTCAATGAGGTGATGTCCTACGATTACATAGCATTATAAACGCTAATAATTACTTGGAGCACACTTATCTATTATTAGGGATGACACTATCTAAGCGCTTGTGAGAAGATCGGTTCCCTAAAAACGGACAATACATTAGCGATGGCGTAAGGATATCACATTATTGCAGCGCTACTTTCTCACCGATCCCGAAGAACACACGCTGTCTTAAAAAATCGCACAGCTTTATGTACTAGGATCGCCCAGTCGCAGAGCAAATGACCGGCAGTCACGGTCAACGGCAAGAAAAAAATAAGCGCACGGACTGAATAGTTTTTGTTCAGATAAGGTGGTGGTCCATTGTAATTTGATAGCCCGAGTAGGAGCTGGGGATCGAACGGGCAGTGTCTATCATTTCGTGGCATTAGGCTTTTCGTCTTGTACTGAGAGTTTTCTTTATATTGCTCTGGTCCTCTTGGATACTTGATGTTAGACGGTGTGCATTGCTAGTACTTCACCTGATACGAAGAGGAGGAGTGGATGTGATGAAGCTGTGGTTATTAAGGGGACAGTACGTAGGTAGTAGGGGGGGGGGGGGGGGGTGTAGGGGTCGGTTTGCGATTTCGGGGGCGTGGGGGTGGTAGTGTATTAATTAATTGCTTATTTCGTGCTTATTCGGTTAGCTCTCCTGACGTTGGTACAATGTAGGGGGGGGGTAGAAGTATAACTGCAAACATTACGACCAGCACAGGGAGGGTAGCCAGGATTCATAGAATACTAATGGGAGTGAGAGGGGTGGTCTTCGGTCCGGTATTTCTTATTGAGTCGTCATCTTCATTCTGTGGCGTAGTGCCTTCTTCTTCTTAGGATTATTCTTAGTGCTGATTTTCGGCTTTCACTCGTGGCTTCTTCTTCTTCTTATTCTCTTCTTATTAGTCAGTCTTCTCCGCTACTATCCATCCTCTTCCCTCCACCCGTCCTTCTACTCCTCATACCTTCCCCCCTTCTTCTTCTTCTTCTTTCTTCCTTCTCTTCTTCTTCTTCTTCTTCTTCTTCTTCTTCTATTCTTCTTCTTCTTCTTCAAGATTATTCTTCTTCTTCTTCTTCCTTCTATCTTCTTCTTCTTCTTCTTCCTTCTTCATTCTTCTTCTTTCTTCTTCTTCTTCTTCTTCTTCTTCTTCTCCTTCTTCTTTTCCTGTACTTACCTTGTACTGTGACTGGGGACCAAAGGTTTTTGAAAGTCCAATTTGAGACTCGCTCAGGTAGGCGGCGGGGGGGGTTTTTGTGTGTTGCTCTAATTTGTATGTTGAGATTGACAGAAAAAACACAGGTCATGTATTGAGCACTATCGCTATAAGAATATCCAGCTGAACTATGATGCTAAAACACTTGAACAGTGGACCCTGACGGATGAAGTTTTTGCATGAAACACGTCGAGAATCACCGGAATGATAGCCTTTTCAAAGGATAGGAACACGCAGTTTTGCTCTGGTTTCCTATGAATCAAATCGTCAAAGCGGCGATTCCTCCTTGGGCGGAGATGCAGGAGAGAGTAGCTAATTTTGGTATGACGGGTGTGGGTGGAGAACAATCATTTGTGTGTGAAAGCGTTTTCTTTTTTTTGTAGTGCTGTTACCAAAAATGTGAGCTATTTCCTTTGTTGAGAGCGAAACTCCTTTCGATAAAAAACTGTATAGAAATTTAATCAAAATAAAAACAAAAAGGCTTGCCACATTGCGAAAAAATTCGTGCAAAAACGATTTGGTTGATGAGGCCATTTTAGAAAAGCCGATGGCACACGCCTTCTCTTTGGGTGTCATAATTTGGATTTCCGAGCACCTCCGCCAAAGAGAGAATAGCCGATTTGACGGTTTGATTTGATGGGAAAACCCAGAGCAAAGCTGAGTGTTAAGTTGCAATCTAAAGTATAAGGGTATAAGTTTTCCTGTTGATCTGGACGTGTTTCTTGCAAAAAAACTCATACCGTCAGGGTCTGCCCCTATAATCTCCGTTTATCTTTATTGGAACTGCATAGACTATGTGCATGCATACTTCACCCGATACGAAGAAGAGTGATTGACGACACTGTGGTTACGGGGAAGTACGGAGTTATTAGGGGTGGGGTTAGCCTCTTCTTCTTCTGCTTCTTCTTCTTCGTTCTTTTCGTTACTTGTTTCCTTCTAATAATGTGCTTGTTCTTGGTATAGTTCTTGTTCTTTGTCTTGTTGTCTTGTTATCTTCCTTTTTCCCCGTCTTTTTCTGTTCTTCTTGATTTCTTTCTTGTTCGTGTTCTTCTTCCTCTTCTTCTTAGTTCCTCTCTTTGTTCTCTTGATTCTTGTTGTTGCTTCTGTTTCTTCTTTCTTTTCTTCTTCTTCTTCTGTCTTTCTTCTTCTGCTTCTTCTTCTCCATTGTACCGGACTGGGACCAAAGGCTTTCAAATTCTAACTTTGAGGCACGCTAGGTAGGCGGCGTATGCTCTCAATGTTATGTGAGATTACAAAAGCCCAGTCATTATTGAGCACTATGCTATAAGAAATATCCAAACCGAACTATGATGGCTAAAACCTAACACTTTCCTGAAAGTTTACAAAGCAAATATGAGGCCAACCGTGGTTGTTCGATGCCAGAACTTTTTTTCTTCTTCTTGAAACACATCATGTATGGGTAACAACAGTGTGAGGAATGACACTGCGAGCCAACTGTCCAACATAGAGAGACGTGCATTCAATACCAGCAAACAAAAGTCTAATATCTCTTCTAGAGATTTGCTCCCTCCAAAGTTGAAATCAAATTCCTCCCCGTGGGGATACCGGAGGGAGGGGTCTTTCGTAAAAAAAAAATAGTTCCCCCACCTTCTGGGAAGTTCTGTGCTTTTGTAACTTCCTCTAATCTGACACTCTCTTTGACTCTGCCTGTTCATTTTGCTTTCTATCATCTACCTACTATCTTTCTGACTTATTGGTCCAGTCTCCAGCCTTTTTTCAAAAAAAATATCTTCCAAATAACTTTTCTCATTTGACGCTCCTACGAAATCGGAATGTGTCGGCTGTAGCGCGAGCGGGGGGGAGGACCAGTGTAAACTGAAAACCGGGAGCACAATTATGGTACCTTACCGCATTACTGGACAGTATGGCCTGGGGAGGACAGGACAGAGAAGAGAAGAAGAAGAAGAAGAAATCAAATTTGAATGATTTTCTTTACGATTGTTGTCTTCCTTCTTTTTTTCTTCTCGAGGGGAAGTCTGAAGGATGTTTAGCAGCTGCGGCCACATAAACATGTCGCAATGTTAAGCAAACGATTTACCAGGATCATGGCATGGCAGTGATCAAACCTGCTACGCTAATCGACGAGTTATGTCAGCTTCTTAAGTTTCTTTTCTCTACTACAGAGAAACTCCCTTTCCTTCTTCCCTTGCATGTTTCCAAGCACACGACAAAGACATTTCCACCGCTGTGGGGTTTCACGTCGTCTTTGAATTTTCTCCGATTCAACACCGAACGGTTTTCTGTCAGCTGAAGCTGTTCCCTCTCTTCAAAGTACGGGGGCTGCTCTTTCATATCGTTGGTGTTTAGTTCTCTGCATACGAGCTGCGAGGTGCTCTTTGAAACTACATCAAAGCTGTCTTTCAAGCTAACACGATATTATGATGTGTGCGTTGAATTTGAGAATGAAAGTGACCGGAAAGAAATCTCAGCAAAGGATTTGTAGCTTCATGGAATATAATTTTGTTTTTGAATATTTAGGTTTATTTCCCTTTCATTCGTGGGGATGTGCCCGTTACGTCCCAGGCCCTCTTATGTCCCAGACCCGCTATGACCCAGGCCCGTTTGTCGGGAAATGTTGGGGTCGATTTTGATGCGTTTTTTGTATTTTGTAAAAGCAGAAAGTGACCAAGTGCGCTGCCAGAAGATTAAAATGCCAAGAAAAGATGACATGGAATTTGTTTAATTTTCTGACAATAAAAATGATGAAAAGTTTGTGTGTGGGAATAATAGGTTTACTGAAGCTATGTTGTTCAACCCAGATCATGACACAGGGTTCACTCGAGACCTGGAATCGTCATTTTTATTTTTATTTTTTTATTTTTTTTAAGTTCTTTTCTTTCTCTCTCTTGAAAATCGTGGTATAGTCTGCTCACTAGTAAATGAGTTATTTCACGCAGTCAGCTTTACAAAAAATATAATATCTGAGTTATCCGTTCATTTTCCTTCAATACAACATATATCATTATATTCTTTACAGCATAATTTAAGTTTTAGTGACTTTTGTAAGTTAGTTAGCTCGTTTGGTATAAGGTCTGGGAGTGAAAGGGTTCAAACGCACAAACGTCCATGTACACGCACATCGACGCACACACTCGCACATACACACACATACACACACACACACACACAGCACACAACACACACACATCACACACACACACCACACCACACAAAAACACACACACACACAACCCACACATTACACACACAAACACACACATACACACATACACATAAGAATATGAGTGTCTCGCGTTCATTTTTCTTCAATAAAACAGGTGATCAATATATTCTTTACAGCATCATTTTAAAAAGTCTTAGTGATTTAAAAA
Source organism: Phymorhynchus buccinoides (assembly GCA_017654935.2). Taxonomy (NCBI): domain Eukaryota; kingdom Metazoa; phylum Mollusca; class Gastropoda; order Neogastropoda; family Raphitomidae; genus Phymorhynchus; species Phymorhynchus buccinoides. Next base: position 28,797,771 of record CM065698.1, read on the forward strand.
GAAAGTTTAGGTAGCTACGTTTGCTATAATTCAGGGGAGTGCAAGGGTTCAATGCTGTACCCCCACACATACACACACACTACACACACACACCACAACACACCCACACACACACCCACACAAAAACACACACACACACGCGCGCGCGCGCACGCGCGCGCGATACATCCGTGTACGCACAAAAAACGTCCATGTACACGCAACATAAACACACACACCACAACCACAAAACACACAACACATACACACAAACACACACACACACACAAACACACACATACACCACCCACACACACACACACCATAGCGCACACCACCCCCCCCCCCATAGACCACACAAACACACACAGACCCACCTGTCTCTAAAATAATGGTCTCCCACCCTCACCCCCCTTGCAAACAACGAGACATTCATTAGTATATCTGATCGAACGCTAATGGACCTTGCTGCATGCAAACCAACTTGGAAACAATCTTCAGGTTCCCCTCCCCCATATGTACAAAGCGATTTTTTTTTTTTTTTTCTTGTCAGTAAATGGGGTCATAACCGGGCAGACACCCTCGAGGCAACCCATTAGGGAAGCAAATCGTCTGGCTAGTCCAGAACATTTCTACTGCATGGGAGGCGATGTTAGGTCCTGGCAGGCGGGACTGCATTAGACGCTGTTCCGTTGGATGCGTTGACCAGTGTATAAATATTTGAAGCTTATGAATGAATGAATGCCCCCGCCCTTCGCTCGTCCATGCGTTGCGTCTTAAAGGGGGGGGGGGGGGGGGGGGGGGGGGGAAAACCCCACCACGTCACGTATCAAAATCATGGTTTTCACGTGTTTCCCATCATTTATAGCTGGTAAGAAATCTTAAAAAAAATCTTCCAAGCATAAGAATTAAGAAGGAATGTCGACACGGCGGTGAGCGAGGGGGGTGGGGAGTGTCTTCATTATAAAGTAGCCTAAGCTGTATCCGACTGGAGAGAGAGAAGAAGAAGACGAGGACGAGAGAAGGAGAGGAGAGAGAGAGAGAGGAGACGAGACGAGAGAGAGAGAGACAAGAATCGAGAGAGAGAGAGATCAAACGATCAACGACCAACGATCAACGACGATCAACGAAAATGTAATGACCAAGGCCATCTATCCATCTCATATAGGGAAAAGGGGGAGGGGAATACATAAAAAGAGAAGAAACAGAGCAATAAATAGCATACATATAAGTTAACAAAACGGTTATCAAACCAAAATAATTATTACCAAACATGGAACAACATTAAACCATTGCAGTAACAACCGTCTAAAAACACACAGATGTGCGGAATAAACAACTTCGTGAATAAGAATAACCGTGTGTATTACATTAAATATAGTGGAATGGAGTTGAAAGGGAGGGGTAAAGATGAACATTCAAATAATTAGATGAATTTCTAAGCTCAAATTCTTTGGAAATAAAATTTGCAAGGATTAAGCCTTCTGGTTAGGGCTTGCTAACAGCAGGTAGACATTTTAATATTTCGCGGGATTAGGGATAACATTTCTTGGGCAAGAACATGTCGTTTCGTAGGGCCATTATTTTTGGGACAAATAAAGTAGAAAATGGTGTTCGGATTCGTGTTATGTTGGGAACAAGAAGGGACAACTCGCTGATCCCGCTAAAATGTCGCAATCGTCTGCCTGAAATATCGTGTGTAGACTGACATTTTGCAGCGAGGGGGCTAAGCCGTCGCATAAATGTTCGCAATCGACGCAAAATGTCATAGATGTACATGTTGCAATCCAGGATAGCCACGCAGAACAATGTCATTATGACATTTTGCGTCGTGGACATTTGCCGCGCGGTTAGCCCTGCTGAAAATGTCGTTAACGACATGTTCCGACGATGCACGTACATTATTGCGGCGTCTTATAGTTGTCCCCTTTTTGTCCCAACCACTTAACGAATCTGCCAAACACCGATTTTCTCCTTAGTTTGTCACCCAAAATAATGCTCCTACGGGAAAGATGGTGTTCGTTAGCCCAAGAAAGGCTTTCACGTAATTCCCACGAGAATTTAAAATGTCGATGCTTTTAGCAAGCCCTAAACACACGTTTAGTCTTGCAAATTTTATTTCCAAAGCATTTGAGCTTAGAAATTCACCTAATACTTGAATGTCCATCCTTACCCCTCCCTTTCAACTCCCTTCCACTATATTTAACGTAATACACGGTTATTCTTATTAACGAAGTTGTCCATTCCGCACATGTGTGTGTTTTTAGACTGTTGCTACTGCAATGGTATTATGTTGTTCCATGTTTGGTAATAATTATGTTGATTTGATAACCGTTTTGATAACTTATATGCATGCTATTTATTGCTTTTTTCTGTCTTCTCTTTTTATGTATTCCCCTCCCCCTTTTCCCCATATGACATGGGCAGATGGCCTTGATCATTAAATTTTCGCGTTGATACGATCGTTGAATCGTTTGATTACGTTGATCCGTTGATCTCTCTCTCTCTCTCTTCCTCTCTCTCTCTCTCTCTCTCTCTTCTCTCTCTCTTCTCTCTCTCTCTCTCTCTCTCGGGATAGCAGCTTAGGCTACTTTATAATGAAGACACTCCCCACCCCCTCGTCACGTGTGACATTCCTTCTTAATTCTTATGCTTGGAAGATTTTTTAAACTTTCTTACCAACTATAAATGGGGAAATACGTGAAAACCATGCTTTTGACACGTGACGTGGTGGGTCTTTAAGAGCGCACGGACGAGCGAGGGCGGGGGCATTCATTCATAAGCTTCAAATATTTATACACTGGTCAACGCATCCAACGGAACAGCGTCTAATGCAGTCCCGCCTGCCAGGACCTAACATCGCCTCCCATGCAGTAGAAATGTTCTGGACTAGCCAGACGATTTGCTTCCCTAATGGGTTGCCTCGAGGGTGTCCGTTATGACCCCATTTACTGACAGAATCGCGTTGTACATTAGGGGAACCTGAAGATTGTTTCCAAGTTGGTTTGCATGCAGCAAGGTCCATTAGCGTTGATAGATATATAATGAATGTCTGTTGTTTGCAAGGGGGGTGAGGGTGGAAGACATTATTTTAGAGACGGTGGTTCTGTGTGTGTGTGTGGGTAGTATGGGGGGGGGGGTGTGTGCGTATGGTGTCGTGTGTGTGTGTGTATTTGGGTGTTTGTTTGTGTTGTGTGTGTGTGTGTTGTGGTATGTGTGTGTGTTTGTGTCTTTGTGTGTGTGTGTGTATGTGTGCGTGTACATGGACGTTTGTGCGTACACGGATGTTCGCGCGCGATAGTGCGCGCGCGCGCGCGTGTGTGTGTGTGTGGGTTTTGTTTGGGTGTGTGGGTGTGTGGTGTGGGTAGTGTGTGGGTGTGATTGTTGTGTGTGTGTGTATGTGTGGGAGGGTACAGCATTGAACCCTTTCACTCCCGGAATTATAGCAAACGAGCTACCTAACTTTCTTTTTAAATCACTAAGACTTAAATGATGCTGTAAAGAATATATTGATCAATGTTTTATTGAAGAAAAATGAACGGAGAACTCATATTATTATTGTGTATGTGTGTGTGTGTGTGTGGTGTGTTGTTTGTGTGTGTGTGTGTGGGTGTTAGTTTTGGTGTGTTGTTGTGTTTGTGTGTGTTTGTGTGTGTGTGTGTGTGTGTGTGTGTTGTGTGTGTGTGTGTGTGTGTGTGTGTGGTGTGTGTGTATTGTGGCGTGCGTGTCGTGTGTGCGTGTACATGGACGTTTGTGCGTTTGAACCCTTTCACTCCCAGACCTTATACCAAACGAGCTAACTAACTTACAAAAGTCACTAAAACTTAAATTATGCTGTAAAGAATATAATGATATATGTTGTATTGAAGGAAAATGAACGGATAACTCAGATATTATATTTTTTGTAAAGCTGACTGCGTGAAATAACTCATTTACTAGTGAGAGATAACCACGATTTTAAGAGAGAGAAAGAAAAGACTTAAAAAAAATAAAAAAATAAAAATAAAAATGAACATTCAGGTCTGGAGTACCTGTGTCATGATTGGGTTGAACAATAGCTTCGTAAACGCTATTTCCAACACAACTTTTCATCATTTTAATTGTCAGAAAATTAAACAAATTCCATGTCCTTTTCTTGGCATTTATCTTCTGGCAGCCACTTGGTCACTTTCTGCTTTTACAAAATACAAAAAACGCATCAAAATCGACCCCAAATTTCCCGACAAACGGGCCTGGGTCATAGCGGGTCTGGGACATAAGAGGGCCTGGGACGTAACGGGCACATCCCCACGAATGAAAGGGAAATAAACCTAAATATTCAAAAACAAAATTATATTCCATGAAGCTACAAATCCTTTGCTGAGATTTCTTTCCGGTCACTTTCATTCTCAAATTCAACGCACACATCATAATATCGTGTTAGCTTGAAAGACAGCTTTGATGTAGTTTCAAAGAGCACCTCGCAGCTCGTATGCAGAGAACTAAACACCAACGATATGAAAGAGTGTTACCCCCGTACTTTGAAGAGAGGGAACAGCTTCAGCTGACAGAAAACCGTTCGGTGTTGAATCGGAGAAAATTCAAAGACGACGTGAAACCCCACAGCGGTGGAAATGTCTTTGTCGTGTGCTTGGAAACAGGCAAGGGAAGAAGGAAAGGGAGTTTCTCTGTAGTAGAGAAAAGAAACTTAAGAAGCTGACATAACTCGTCGATTAGCGTAGCAGGTTTGATCACTGCCATGCCATGATCCTGGTAAATCGTTTGCTTAACATTGCGACATGTTTATGTGGCCGCAGCTGCTAAACATCCTTCAGACTTCCCCTCGAGAAGAAAAAAAGAAGGAAGACAACAATCGTAAAGAAAATCATTCAAATGTGATTTTCTTCTTCTTCTTCTTCTGCGTTCCCAGGCCATATGGCCATAATGGGTAAGGTAAATATGTGTCCGGTTTTCAGTTTTCACTGGTCTCCCAGCTGCGTACAGCCGACACATTCCGATTTCGGAGGAGCTCAAAAGAACAATATTTGGAAGATTTATTTGAAAAAAAGGCAGGAGAATGGACCAATAAGCCAGAAAGATAGTAGATGACACAAAGCAAAGGAAAAAAGGCAGAGTCAAAGAGAGTGACAGATTAGAGGGAGTTACAAGCACAGAACTTCCAGAAGGTGGGGGAACTGTTTTTACGAAAGACCCTCCGGTATCCCCACGGGGAGGAATTTGATTTCAACTTTGGAGGGAGCAAATCTCTAGAAGAGATATTAGGACTTTTGTTTGCTGGTATTGAATGCACGTCTCTCTATGTTGGACAGTTGGCTCGCAGTGTCATTCCTCACACTGTTGTTACCCATACATGATGTGTTTCAAGAAGAAGAAAAAAAGTTCTGGCATCGAACAACCACGGTTGGCCTCATATTTGCTTTGTAAACTTTCAGGAAAGTGTTAGGTTTTAGCCATCATAGTTCGGTTTGGATATTTCTTATAGCATAGTGCTCAATAATGACTGGGCTTTTATAATATCACATAACATTGAGAGCATACGCCGCCTACCTAGCGTGCCTCAAAGTTAGAATTTGAAAGCCTTTGGTCCCAGTCCGGTAAAATGGAGAAGAAGAAGAAGAAGAAGAAGAAGAAGAAAGAAGAAGAAGAAAAAGAAAGAAAGAAAAAGAAGAGAGAAAAAAGAAAGAAGAAGAAAAGAAAAGAAAGAAAGAAACGAAGAAAACAAGAAGAACAAGAAGAAAGAACCACAGAGACAAGAAGAACACGAAGAAGATAAAAAAAGGGGAAGAAAAAAAAGAAGAGAAAAAAGAAGAAGAAAGAAGAAGAAAAACAAAAAAAGAACAACAAGAAGAAGAAGAAACAAGAACAAGAAGAACAACAACAAAACAACAGAAAAAAAAAAAAAAAAAACCAAGAAAAGACAAGCAAGGAACAATAAGAAGAACTATGGGAGAAACAAGGATCAAGAAAGAAGACAACAATGACTGAAAAAGAAAAGAAGAACAAGAAGAAGAAGAAAAGAAGAAGAAGAAGAGAGAAGAAGCTTAGCTTAAGAGGCTAACCCCACCCCTAATAACTCCGTACTTCCCCGTAACCACAGTAGTTTCGTCAATCACTCTTCTTCGTATCGGGTGAAGTATGCTATGCACATAGTCTATGCAGTTCCCAAGATAACGGAGATTAAAGGGGGCACCCTGACGGATGAGATTTTTGCAAGAAACACGTCGAGATCACAGCCGGAAAACACCTTTTTTACAGAGATCGCAACACTCACTTTGCTCTGGTTTCCCATAAATCAAGCCGTCAAAAAGGCGATTCCTCCTTGGCGGAGGTGCTGGAAGTCATATTATATCACCCAAAGAGAAGGCGTGTGCCATCTCTTTTCTAATGGCCTCCAAATCGTTTGCACGAATTTTTTTCGCAATGCAAGCCTTTTTATTTTATTTTTTTTTGAATGTTATACAGTTTATCTAAAGGAGTTTCACTCACAACAAAGGAAATAGCTCCATTTTTTT
>CM065698.1:28811761-28819032 GCA_017654935.2 Phymorhynchus buccinoides
CGCGAAAAAATCGCACGAGCATGCAGCAATTCTCCAACTCCAACAGATCCCCTCAACTCTCTTTCCTGTCCCCCCGGTCACAAAACCTTCAAGGCCCGCATCGGACTCATCAGTCATCTTCGTACCCACCCCACATCCTGAACCCTTTGACATTGGAACTGTTGACGGATGGTCTTCATCCCTCGGGACGGACGAACAACAGTGTGTCAAAACCTTTTTTTGTATGACTGCTTCGACTGCTTTTGTCATTCTTTGCTCCAGCTTTCAAACTCAAAAAACCTCTGCCATTTTCTTTCTCTTTCTCCTGTCCTGCGTTTGGACGTTGCCTGCATGAGCAGTAACGCTGCTGGAGTGAAGTGAATCACAGTTCAACTTATTCCAGCCTATACCGCTTAGCTGAGTGAAGGGAAAACAGCGGCGTAGGCGCAATCTAGAGTGAACGACCTGTTCAAATAAACGATCCTTTCGGATTATAAAAAAAAACACACCTAGGGAAGAGAGCACTTCGTGAAAATTAGAGTTGCATTACCTCGACAGCTTACTCAGTCAAATTCCATAGCAACAATGCAGCAATGGCGTCAAAGCTTGAAACTGCAAGATGCGAATCAGCGAATTGCAAAACCATTTTTTTACTTTAATGGTGGTTGTCCAGTTTGCTACAAAGTGATAGAACTTGCGCAAACTGTGACGTAAAATGCTAATATAAATTACATCAATTTTAGAAGTTACGCGATGCGTTCTACATGCTGTGTGCCCTCCCCAAACACACGAAGCGAGGGCTTGGGATCTACATGATGGTAGACTAACTCCCCCTGTTTGACCGATTGAAATTAGGCGAGATCACTCGCACACATAGCAAATCACCATCACTACTCTTTTAATTATTTCCGAACAATTCCTTTTAAATAAATTAAGTTTCTTATCAAAACTACACCTAATTAATGTCTATCGGGGAACACAGAAGATATTGTGTAAATGGTAACGAACGGGTCTTTCGTGAGACAAATGGGATCACGTAGAAATTGTATTCAAGTTAAAGACCCACCAGCGTACGTGAGTGAAAATTATCGGGTTTCACCTGTTCCCTCTCTCCGCTGGTAAGACATCTTATTTTGACTAAGTGTGGCTCCCATACAAATTTCCCCATGCACGAAAACGAGACATCGCTTTTAAAGAGCAGCCCCGTCGATCGTATATGATGAGGAAAGTCTGTATGTGGGCCACACCGACCCAGAAAAAACCCACCAAGGGGTGACTTAATCCAGCCTGGGTCAGTGAGTCTTTAAGGGACAGACACACTGCATACGAAGCGATCCTATTGCGATCCGATTGTGACGATGTCTGTGAGTCATAATTCACGTGAAATGCTTCCGTCTAAAAAATAGTTCCACTGTTTCCGTACGATGTACTCACGGTAAACCACAATACATGAATCACATAGAATGCCTGATACAAAAAAATACAAATATGTCATCAAATATCTCATCATAGTTATGAGCGTATATGCATCATGCTGCTATGGCGGGCCAAACGGGGTTTTATTATCTACTCTATTTTAGCCTATTCAATACGAAAAAGAGCTATTGAATACACAAAAACCTATTTAATAGTGTCAATGTAAATATTAAATAGAAATAGTAAATAATCCAAAATATAGAACAAACTTAATTCATTACTGCGCTTTTCTATTCAATACTGTTCTTGTTCTATTGAATAGAAAAGTGAAAAGTATTGAATAGAAAAGTGGAGTAATGAATTAAGAGCTTGTATCTATTCCATACTTTGTAAAAATATTCCATACTTTGTAAAAATATTCCATACTTTGTAGAAATATTCCATACTTTGTAAAAAATATTCCATAATGTGCTTGTTCTATTGAATAGATTCAAACTCAGTAGAGTAGAAAATGAAACGCTAAAGTATAAAATGAATTCCAAACCATTCTTTATTCAATATCCCCCAAATCTATTAAATACTTCCAATATCTATTTAATACATCTTGTGGATATAGAGTAGATAATGCTCTTTTCATACCACCATCTCTTTCTATTCAATATTATCCGTAAAGTATTATTAAATAGTTTAAATAGTAAAGAATTGGTTTCGAATGCAAAACTCATTCTCTACTCTCTCGGCTAGCCAGCTGACGGTTATTCTCAGAGACGCCAAGACTACGTGAGGGCTTTATGCAAATTGTAAGGGTCAAAATAAAGGCGCGCGAAATTGAGAAGCAGCCATAGTATGACGGGCCAAACGGGGTTTTATTATCTACTCTATTTTAGCCTATACTAGGCCTACTTACAACAGTTGTGTAATGGAAAGAGTGACTTGTTTTGGGCTTTAAAGCTGATTAAGTTCTTTTAAAACATTATTTATTATTTATTTTGTTATTATTTGTTTTTAAATAAATAGATCTAGTGCAGGCCAAACAATGTTTTAGCGTGTACTATTTTCACTTCTGAGTACTGGGTGCACTATCCCAGGTTGTTGGGGTGATGGCTTATGCACACTTTCTTATTTCAAGCACTGGGAGAGGGGTGGAAGTAAAGTACATTTTCTTACTACACATTTCATAATTTGCACACCATTTCAACGCCCCAGGAGAAATATCAGTATGCAGTACACTTTCTTGCTACAAACTTGCTGTTTGTATACCCTTTGAAAATCCAAAATACTGAGTTTGAATCTATTCAAATAGAACAAGCACATTATGGAATATTTTTTACAAAGTATGGTAATATTTCTACAAAGTATGGAATATTTTTACAAAGTATGGAATATTTTTTACAAAGTATGGAATAGATACAAGCTCTTAATTCATTACTCCAAACCTCCTCCCCCCCCCCCCCACCCGCCTACCCCTCTCTAACCTAACCTTCCCCCTCCCCCCTCTCCCCCCCACCCTCACCCACCCCCGTCTGTGCTTTTGTGCGCCTGTGAAGAAGCCCCGCCCACTACACGACGCTTGATTGGGGGGTTGGGGTTGGGGTTGGAGGGGGGGGGGGCTATGTGGCTGCAAGAGTTTATTACATGCGCACTGGGCCCACCGAGCGCGCGTGTGTCTTGGTGTTCACGTTTGGATGTAACGCATTGCTAAAGGATTGCCTAATAATAGACTACTAGTAGCTCAAAAAGCTAGTAGAATAGGTGAAGTGCTTCAGGCGGATTGAAGAAGAAGATAATTATGCTTTAAAAACAAAGCAAACGAAACAAAACGATTGAGTTACACTGAAAGACTTACAGTTACATGCAACCTCATTAATTGTGGCGTTGAACTTGAAGCAAGTCAAATGAAGTGGCAGGGGAGGCCAAGCTCGGAACGATGGTTGGACTCAGTGTTGACCTTCAAGATTTACATAAAGCCCTCACGTAGTCTTGGCGTCTCTGACAATAACCGTCAGCTGGCTAGCCGAGATAGTAGAGAATGAGTTTTGCATTCGAAACCAATTCTTTACTATTTAAACTATTTAATAATACTTTACGGATAATATTGAATAGAAAGAGATGGTGGTATGAAAAGAGCATTATCTACTCTATATCCACAAGATGTATTGAATAGATATTGGAAGTATTTAATAGATTTTGGGGATATTGAATAAAGAATGGTTTGGAATTCATTTTATACTTTAGCGTTTCATTTTCTACTCTACTGAGTTTGAATCTATTCAATAGAACAAGCACATTATGGAATATTTTTTACAAAGTATGGAATATTTCTACAAAGTATGGAATATTTTTACAAAGTATGGAATATTTTTACAAAGTATGGAATATTTTTTTACAAAGTATGGAATATTTTTACAAAGTATGGAATAGATACAAGCTCTTAATTCATTACTCCACTTTTCTATTCAATACTTTTCACTTTTCTATTCAATAGAACAAGAACAGTATTGAATAGAAAAGCGCAGTAATGAAATAAGTTTTTCTATATTTTGGATTATTTACTATTTCTATTTAATATTTACATTGACACTATTAAATAGGTTTTTGTGTATTCAATAGCTCTTTTTCGTATTGAATAGGCTAAAATAGAGTAGATAATAAAACCCCGTTTGGCCCGTCATATGCTGCCGCCGTGCGCCTAAATAAGAAATAAGTTATGTCCAGCCAGCATGCCCGTCTTCGGCTAGAGAAAAATCGTGACAAGAGTTTATAGAACAAAGGGCAGGAGATTGCATGATTATAATAATGTATATCTCCTATGTCCTGTCTCTGTCTAATCGTCTCTTTCTTTTGTATCTATCTCCACCCGTATCTCTCTCTCATCTCCCCCACCCCTCGTCCTAACCCTTCTCTCTTTCTCTCTTCTCCACCCCCTACTCTCTCTCTCTCTCTCTCTCTCTCTCTCTCTCTCTTCTCTCTCCTCTCTCTCTTCTCTCTCTCTCTCTCTCTCTCTCCTACAAGGACAGATTGTAAGAATAGGCATCGCCTAAAATCTTTATCCTTGTCAAATAAAGTTTTCCAGTGTCCAGTCTCTGTCTCTGTCTCTCTCTCTCTGTCTCTCTCTCTCCCTCTCTCTCTCTCTCTCTCTCTCTCTCTCTCTCTTTCTCTCTCTCTCTCTCTCCCCGCTCTCTCTCTCCCTCCCTCTCTCTCTCTCTCTCTCTCTGTCTCTCTCTCTCTCTTCTCTCTCTCTCTCTCTCTCGCCTCTCTCTCTCTCGTCTCTCTCTCTCGTCTCTCTCTCTCTCTCTCTCTCTCTCTCTCTCTCTCTCTTCTCTCTCTCTCTCTCTCTCTCTCCTCTTATCTGGCCCAATCTAAACACGGGTCCAATTATCATGATTATCGCTCGTAACGAAAAAGAAACAACGTTATCAAGGTTGAGAAGTAAGTTGATCCAACGGAATTACTCTCCCCTGTCAACTCCCCCATTTCCTCTTCCGGTAATCACAGGAAGGGAGTCGTCATGGGAAATAAGACACGGGAGAAAGGTAGGGGGGAGAATACTGGACAGTGAGATACGGGGTGGAAGAAGTGGGGGGGGGGGGGGGGGGGTACATACTCTATTTATGTTGAGTCCACTTGACCCTTTCACCGCCAAAGTCGCATTTTTAGCACCACAGTGATTTAACACCTATGTCACTAAAAGGCATCAAAATGGGGTCTATTATCCAAAGACCCTATTGTCTTAGTTTGGGGAAGTAAGGATAGACCTTATTATGTCACAGAAGAATCTCCAATACTGCAGATGGATGTTGTTCTCTACCCAGGTAAATTTAATGGAACATTTTGGCTGAAATATGGCTGGCGGTGAAAGGGTTAACATACTGTCTTCGAATGGATCGGGGTATTTCCGATTTCCCTTCGTCACGTCAGTTCTGTTCAAGTCTACTGTTTTATATCATATTGCTTCGTGGAATATCTAACAGAAAGAGATACCTACAGACAGACAGACAGACAGACAGACAGACAGACAGACACACAGACATACAGACAGACAGACAAACAGAGTCCGTCAGATGGCAAGGAGGGAGCTAGGAAGCCAAGGAAGGAAAGACCCGAATAGCGACAAAGTGTTGTGGAACAAAACAGTGGCATGTTTACTTCCACTTAAGGAGAGGAACCCGCACACAAAAAAAGCTGATCCTTTTCTCTCTTTCTGTCTCTACATAAACATCCCCTCGCCACATAGGAAGAGAGCAGTGTCTAAAATGACCTGCTACGCCACATACGATTCGCTGTTAATGCGATGCGATTGTGACGATGCGGGTCACGATTCGCGTGAAACACTTCCGTCTAAAAAGGGAGAAAGGTGTCAGAGTGGTTATTAAGACGTTCGCCTGCCGAATGTAGCGCGTGACTGCAACGTGAGTGACCCGGATTCGAATCCCGGCCTCCTCGCCCCTTTCTTTCTAGTTCGACAGGAAAATCGAACTGAATGTCGAGTCCTTCGGATGAGGACTTAAAGCTGGTCTGACCCGTGCGCTTTACGCGCGTAAAAATCCCACGGCAGTTGAAAGTCGGTAAGAGCAGGGAGAAATACCCCTGCATGGTATGGCCAAATTGATAGCTAGGTTTCCCAAGTCTGCCCATACCCTCTCGTCACCCTGCCCCCCCCAAAACAAATATATATTAAAAAAATGAGTACGCGCTGCACTTGCAGGAGGAGTGACTTGAATATACGAAATACCAAAATAAAAATAAATCTACTACTTTCGCTCTATGATATACTTAAGTAGACCCAAAACATGAATGTCACAAGAATCATGAATCGCATCGTCACAATCGCATCGCATTGACAGCGAATCGTATGTAGTGTAGCAGGCCCTTTATTCAACAGACCACAGACTCATTGGCGATTGCTGGAAATGAAAAAGTGAAGGGCCAGCCACACGTCCACACTAAAAACCGATTTCATCACGCGGGTCTCCAAGAACAAAACTGTGACTCGCGCTTCGAGATCGCAGTGATCGAATCGTATCGTGCAGTCGTACGATTTTAGCTGACCGTGTGGCAGGCCCTTTTAGTGGTGTAGCAACTCTAGACGAATGACCCAACAAAACTGGGTCTCCCTTTATGCTTGGAACTGTCCTTCTATGTTTCTGTTGCGAAAAAACAAAGAAAGAAAATTATTGCCGAGTACAGAAACAATGAGGTTTATATCGTAATATAAAGAAAAGAAAGAAAGGAATTTAAAGAAAGGTGGGCTACCAATGGAAAAGAAGTGCTTTTAACTCATTGTGATGATTCCAAATGGAGGTGTTTCCGTGTCCCTTTTATTTCTGCTATAACAGAGACCTACATTATTTGGCCCTTTCTCTTGGCGTAATGGGTACAGAGACAGAGGACAAGAAGAGAGTGAGAGAGAGACAGAGACAGAGAGAGAGAGAGAGAGAGAGAGAGAAGAGAGGACAGAGACAGGGAAGCTGATGAGAGAGAGAGAGACAGAGAAGCAGAGAGGAGAGGTGAGAGAGATGAGATTGAGAGAGAGAGAGTGAGAGAGGAGAGACCAGAGAAACAGATGAAGAGAGTCGAGAGAGAGAAGAGAGCGAGAGAGGAGAGCCGAGAACGAGAGAGAGAGATGAGAGAGAACGTGACAGAGAGAGAGAGAGACAGAGAAGAGAGTGAGAGAGAGGAGAAGCTACGTGACGGGAGAGAGAGGAGAGATGAGCAGATGAGAGAGAGAGCTGAGAAGAAGATGGAGAGACGGAGCCTCATCGAAGAGAGAGAGGTGACGAGGAGACAGAGGACAGAGAGAGAGAGAGAGTGAGAGAGAGGAGGTACGGAGACAGATGACGAGAGTGGAGAGAGAGAGAGCTAAAGAGGAAGTAGAG
>CM065698.1:28819532-28842032 GCA_017654935.2 Phymorhynchus buccinoides
ACGGACCCGTCTTGATGCTTGGTGGAGTCCGGGGTGATCGTCCGGCCCACGATGCCCTGCTGATAATCACAGGAGAAGGTGGATGTAGATCTCTATGGCTTAGAGACAAGGGGCTTCAGTCGGCAGGGAATTAGTGAATCCCAACCGGCTTGAAGGCTTCCCTTGTACAATAGCACTACATGTAGTTAATAAATAAACTGAATTTCAGTTAACAAACTGAGATCAGTAAAACATAAAAGGTGATCAATCCATCATCACTCTCCATCCAACACCTGGAAAGGAATGGTATCATAAAGTGCAAGATTGCGGCCCATAGGTTTCCTACTAAAAATAGTGCAAGATTGCGGCCCATAGGTTTCCTACTAAAAATAGACAAAAGGGTTAGTAGGCATAAACTCCGGTTCTGGTACCAAAAGTGTTCAAGTCAAAAACACACACACACAAATAATCAGTGCACATAAATAGAATAGAATGTTTACCACTTCTTTTCTATAGCATATCTATCTACTCCTTATTCATCATTGAACATAGGATCTAGATCAAAACTAGAGTCAAACACACAAGATCTCAATCACCTGCCATCAATAATACTTACTAGTGGGCTTATGATGACTGGTTGTGAGTGTTGCTCTAGCTACGTTTCAGCATCTTGTGTGACAACTTTTTCTCACCACTCCAATTATAGCCTTCACTTTCAAACAATGAAAGCCTGCTATTGGTGTATTACAGTCCACACGTCACAAGATTGCTGTTCTAAATGTACCGAACAATCACGCGCCTATTCCATCCTTAGCACATTCCTGACATTCCTAACCTTGTGATTCAAAAGCAAAACCATCTTCAAAGGGAAATAACCTCGGTTGTCACTTTCTTGTGATGAGACGGTAGAAAAGGGGGGGGGGGGGGTGAAGGGAGATAACCTCGGTAGATGGTACGTGCCGACCGGGAAGAAAGAGATAACGCCCTTCCGCGGCTTTCGTTTGAAGCAGCGGGGCAATTAACTTGGTGGCTGGACAGAGAAATGTAAAGGCGAGGGGGGGGAGGGGAGAAGGGGGGGGGGGGGGGGGTGTAGATAAGAAATAAAGAAAGTGGGTCGCGCGGGACACTTACGTCACAGAGGCCCCCCGAAGAAAAGATTCTGGTACCGGAATCTTCCTGTGGAACGCCGACTCCACTTTCGACTTGGGCGACAGGGACAAATTAGTGGGGAGACTGGGTTGGTGATCCATCTGCTGGGAGATGTCGGCTGAGGAAGTCGGCTCCATGATTTTCCTTGCCACTGATGTATTCCACGTGGAACGAGTAGGGTTGGAGCAGGAGGGACCACCGCATGAGTCGGGCATTCAGATTTCGGGATGATGCCAGGAAGGTCAGAGGTTGATGATCGCTCTGCACCGTAAAGGGTTTCCCATACAAGTACATCTGAAACTTCTGAATGGCCCACACCAGCGCGAGGCACTCCTTTTCAACAGTGGCATAGTTTTGTTCTGCTGCGTTGAGCTTACGACTGGCATAAGCAACTGGGAAAGGGAGTGCTGACTCACTTGCGTCGGCTTGGAGCAGGGTGGCCCCTAAACCTTGGTTGCTGGCATCTGTGCGGAGCACGAGGGGTTCGGACATATCCGGCAGACGGAGTATGGGTTTGGAGGTCAGCTTTTCCTTCAACGTTTGAAAGGCTTGTTCGCATTCCTGAGTCCACTTAACTTTATCTGGGGCTGACTTTTTGGTCAAATCCGACAGAGGGGCAGCTATGGAGTTGAAGTGGGGAATGAACTTCTGATAGAAGCCCCCGAGCCCTAGAAAGGACCTGACATCCTTTTTGGTGGTTGGTCGGGAAGCTTCTGACATTTTCTCCACATTCCGCTTGTCCGGGAGGAGACATCCTCTGCGGAGGGTGTGTCCCAGGAACTCCATTTCCTCAAACCCAAGCAGGCATTTGGTAGGTCTGGCAGTGAGACCTGTTTCTCTCAGTCTTTGTAGGAGAAGTCTCAAAACTGTCAAATGCTCTTCCCATGTGCGAGTAGCTATGAGGATGTCATCCATGAAATGATGAATGTTTGGGCAGTTCATGGGTTCTAGGAGTTTCCGCATCATCCGAGTGAAAATGCTTGGTGCATTGTTGAGGCCAAAGGGGAGGACGTTGAACTCATAGTGACCATCGAGAGTACTGAAAGCCAAATAAGGCCGAATGTTCTCTGGAACGGGGATCTGGTAGTAGCCTTTGCTCAGATCTATTCGGGAAAAATATTTGGCATCATGGAGCTTTGCAAACAGCTGTGCAGGGTCAGGGAGAGGTTCCGCTTGAAACTCAGTGACCGCATTGAGTTTGCGATAATCAATGCAAAGACGATGTTCTCCACTGGGTTTCCGAAGGAGTACAACTGCAGCGCTGTAAGGGGATTTGGAGGGGGATATGAGGCCAGATTCCAGCATTGAGTCAATCTCACTTTTGATGGCCTCTTGTTTCGCCAGAGGAACCGGGTATGGTTTCATTCGGACTGGAGTAGAATCTGTCAGCGACATGGTCACTTCCTCTAAATCCGTCCGACCGGGGTAGTCAGTCAAGACATCCTGGTTTTGCTGGAGGATGTCCAAGACCTGGGATTTTTGTCGAGGAGTCAAGGAGGGGTTCAGTTTTGTGTCAGAGAAGGTTTCACTTGAACTGAGGGGCAGGTCATGGACCAGGGGAGTGTTTGACTCTACCTCCTCCGCTAGAGCTAGGGCCATCAAGTGTTCCGTGGGAAGTTCAGGTCTCTCCTGATACTTCTTAAGGAGGTTGATGTGGTAGGTTTTCTGTTTCCCCCTCACCATGATCTGGTAATTGGTTCGGGACAACTTGGCCGCAACTCGAAAGGGGCCCTGCCATCCGATTTGGAGTTTGTTCTGTCCGCTGGGGAGGAGAAGTAGAACTTGGTCCCCTACTTCCAGTTCTCTCTCTTTGGTCTTTCTGTTGTAGTACTTGGCTTGCTTGGCCCGTGCCTGCTTCAACGTACTTGCTGCAATCTTCCAGCTAGTGTGTAGCTTGTCTTGTAGCTCTTTCACATATTCAGGGGCAGCCTTGACACTTTCATCGACATGGTCGTCAGTCCATGACCTCTTCATAGCCTCCAGTGGGCCAGCGATCGGTCGACCAAAGAGGAGGGTGGCAGGAGGGTAGCCTGTGGAAGCATGGGGAACTTCCCTGTAAGCAAACAGGGCAGCTGGGATGTAGGTGTCCCAGGCTTCCGGTTTCTCCTCCACCAGTTTTCTCAAGATCGAGACGAGGGTTCCATTGAACCGCTCAACCTGCCCATTGCTCTGCGGGTGATATGGGGAGGTTCGAACATGGTGGGATTTCAGCAGAGCAAAGACTTCTTGCATCAGCTTTCCTGTGAATTGTGACCCATTGTCGGTTAAGATTTGGTCAGGGAACCCTACTCTGGTGAAGATGGTGATGAGTGCATCTGCCACTTTCCTGGAGTCAATGGTAGGTAGAGGCACAGCTTCACACCACATGGTGCATGTGTCTACCAGAGTGAGAATGAATCGGTTACGCTTCTTGGAGAGCGGCAGGGGCCCAACAATATCGGCAGCGACTCTCTGAAAGGGAACTCCGGTGATGGGCATTTCACCGAGAGTGACTGGGACAGTCCAACTCTTAGTGGAGTGTTTTTGGCATGGTGGGCAGGATTTGACATAGCGTTTAATGTCCTCAGTAATTCCTGGCCAGTAGTAGTGAGCCGTGATCCTCTGACTGGTGGCACCCACACCCATGTGTCCGCTGAAAGGGAGAGCATGGCCTACTTCCAGGACTTGGGGGCGGTGTTTGGCCGGCACCACTAATTGGGAGTGACCAGGGCCTGTCTGCCGGTAGATGAGTCCTTTCTTTTCAAAGAAGTCACCTTTTTGAGGAGGGTGTCTGGCTTTGGGGAGGTTTTTGAAGCATTTTTCCAAAGTTGGATCTTTCAGTTGGGCCTGCTTCATCTCGGCAGGTAACGGATTGATTTCCAAATTTGGTGGCGGGTGGTCTTTGGCTTGAGCCCTGGTCAAGACGGCTGAGGCTACCTCAGGTTGGGAAGGACTCCCGAGGAATACGTAGCGGCATCCCAAAATGAGTTCAAAAACTGGCTTTTCCATGACGGCCGCCTTGATTGGACCCTTTACAAACCTACTCTCCACATTGATGACCGCCACGGGAAGGGTAGTGGGAGAATGGGAGGAATCAGGTCCCTGTAGCACTACAGTTTCCTCTGTATATGACATGGGATCAACAAGTGACTTCCGGACTATAGCATCATATGAGAGTCCAGTGTCATACAAGCACAGGACCGGGGTGTTATTCACAAGCACTTGTTCCGTGACTGGCGGAGTTGGAGCACTGGGGTTACTTGGGGTCCCTTCCCTAGGTTTGACTGGAGGCTGGGCCTGGTATGTCGCTACGTTGTGCCTAGGTCTCAGTCGAGCAGGTTTCCGGCAGTCTGCTGTGTTGTGGGAGTTCATCTGGCAATGGGTGCAGTAGAGGCGCGGGCCTGGGGGTCTTCGGTCATTATGTGGCCCGGTTGTCCCACTGGGATTCGATCTCCCTGGTGGGTTCTGGTAGGGGTTTGGGTTCCGATTTTGCTGTGACGCTTTGTGGCCATTGTCTTGTGGGAATTTTGGCTTTTTAGGGGCGCTGGGTTCATCATGGGCCAGAGTGTACCGGTCACTTAGCTGGATGAGGTCAGCCAGAGTTGTGGCACCTTGTTCGGCAGTAAAGGTGCGTAACTCTGGGGACATGGTTTCGCGCAGTTGCTCGCCAACCATCAGTTCCCGTAGATCCTCATAGGACTCTGATTTTGCAGAAAGGGACACCCATTTAGTCAGATAGTTCCCCAGTCTATCTGAAAATTGGGCATAGGACTCTCCCCTACCTTTTCTGGTTGTCCGGAACTTTTTCCGGTAGGCATCAGCTGTCAACTCGTATCTGTTGAGCAGGGCTTCTTTCAAAGCTGGGTAGTCGGTAATTTGGCTTGACGGAAGTTTACTGTATACCTCATAAGCCACACCCCTGAGACTTTGGGCAAGCTTGAGGTTGAACTTTTCCGGAGCAAGCTCAA
This sequence comes from Phymorhynchus buccinoides, assembly GCA_017654935.2. NCBI lineage: Eukaryota > Metazoa > Mollusca > Gastropoda > Neogastropoda > Raphitomidae > Phymorhynchus > Phymorhynchus buccinoides. Next base: position 28,824,608 of record CM065698.1, read on the forward strand.
ATTCCTGGGCCAGTCTTTCAAATCTATCGAGGAATGCATCGATAGACTCGGTTGCCTCATTGAATGCCTCCAATGTGAAGGTCATGGCTGAGGTATGAATGGGAGGGGGAAAATTTTGAGGGGCAGCAGTCTCAGAGTCTGCTGAGTTTTCAAGCTGCTTCATAGCTAGTTCATGGTCTCGCGCCTTTTCTCGCTCAGTGGCCTCAAGTTCGAGTTCTTTATTTTTGGCATCCTGCACTAGTTGTCTCTGCCTTAACTCATGAGTACGGATTTGCTCTTGCTCGGCAGCATCATGAGCTCTCTGCTTATCTTTCTCAGCGTCTTCGCGAGCTTTATCCGCCTCTTCCGCCTCATGGGCTCTCTGTTTGTCTTTCTGAGCCTCCTCGCGGACTTTATCAGCCTCTTGAGCCTCATGAGCTCTGTCAGCCTCTTGAGCCTCACGAGCTTTGTCAGCCTCTTGAGCCTCATGAGCTCGCTGTTTGTCTTTCTCAGCCACCTCGCGAGCTTTCTCTTTGTCATATTCAGATATGACAAAATTTGCTAACTCTTGGCCTGACAATCCTAGAGACTCTCCCCATTCTTTAAGTTCCCTCCTAAGTTTAACAATCTCAGCCATGGTTATAAATACAACTATTCAAAATAAAAACAAAGCTGCTGAGTTGAATGTATCAAACAACACTTAACTATTTCAGCATAAACAGAAATAGCATGCACATCAAAATAAAGTCATAAATAGCATTCAAACAAATCAAATCAAAACACAGTGAACCAAATCACAATAACTTTCCCAGTGGACACAAGATAAGTTTTGAAAAGGAACTACAGTTTGAATTGAAATTTGTTAGACTTTATGAAAAAAAATATCCCGGACGCGAGCCCCCAATTAGATGTGACGAGGTAATGGGTTAAAAGGCTAAGTCTCTAGGGAAGACTTTAGATAATTTGCCTTTAGCCCACTTCTCTAGGGTATGGGAGATGAGCAACTTTCCCGGCCCCTTTTCATCTAATAAATTTATATTTGTGCCCGGGTTCTGGCTCGTCAGATGGTTGTAAGAAATACAAGTGGTTGAATTGCTCTAAATGGCAGACAGAGAGAAGTAGGGTTTTACATGAAATTACAAGACTCCCACTCTCATCAGTCTGACCAAAGGGTTCAGGATTATTTGACACTTGTATTTTATTTACTCCCAAAATCTGCATAAGATTATGCAACAATAATAATAAAGCAGCTCAATGGCGCCAAAACAAAATATGGTTAAAACACAATGAAATCCGAAAGGATTCACAAGACTTTTGTCTTTCTATAAGGTTCGCCCCATGCCGGAAGGGTTACTAATTATCTTCGGTGTCCGTAGGAAAGTTCAAATGATTGGCGCAGTCAGGTAGACTTAGCTGTTTGAAGTTCTGGGCTTGCTCGTCAGGTGAGAGTAGCTCCCAGTCGTTCCTATTACGGCTTCGCGGGATGGCACGGTTCAAGCGTGGTCTCCTCGCGGATTCTGGGTGCAGGTTGTCTTGGCGACGGACCCGTCTTGGTGCTTGGTGGAGTCCGGGATGATCGTCCGGCCCACGATGCCCTGCTGATAATCACAGGAGAAGGTGGATGTAGATCTCTATGGCTTAGAGACAAGGGGCTTCAGTCGGCAGGGAATTAGTGAATCCCAACCGGCTTGAAGGCTTCCCTTGTACAATAGCACTACATGTAGTTAATAAATAAACTGAATTTCAGTTAACAAACTGAGATCAGTAAAACATAAAAGGTGATCAATCCATCATCACTCTCCATCCAACACCTGGAAAGGAATGGTATCATAAAGTGCAAGATTGCGGCCCATAGGTTTCCTACTAAAAATAGTGCAAGATTGCGGCCCATAGGTTTCCTACTAAAAATAGACAAAAGGGTTAGTAGGCATAAACTCCGGTTCTGGTACCAAAAGTGTTCAAGTCAAAAACACACACACACAAATAATCAGTGCACATAAATAGAATAGAATGTTTACCACTTCTTTTCTATAGCATATCTATCTACTCCTTATTCATCATTGAACATAGGATCTAGATCAAAACTAGAGTCAAACACACAAGATCTCAATCACCTGCCATCAATAATACTTACTAGTGGGCTTATGATGACTGGTTGTGAGTGTTGCTCTAGCTACGTTTCAGCATCTTGTGTGACAACTTTTTCTCACCACTCCAATTATAGCCTTCACTTTCAAACAATGAAAGCCTGCTATTGGTGTATTACAGTCCACACGTCACAAGATTGCTGTTCTAAATGTACCGAGCAATCACGCGCCTATTCCATCCTTAGCACATTCCTGACATTCCTAACCTTGTGATTCAAAAGCAAAACCATCTTCAAAGGGAAATAACCTCGGTTGTCACTTTCTTGTGATGAGCCGGTAGAAAGAGGGGGGGGGGGGGGGGAAGGGAGGTAACCTCGGTAGATGGTACGTGCCGACCGGGGAGAAAGAGATAACGCCCTTCCGCGGCTTTCGTTTGAAGCAGCGGGGCAATTAACTTGGTGGCTGGACAGAGAAATGTAAAGGCGAGGGGGGGGGAGGGGAGAAGGGGGGGGGGGGGGGGGGGTGTAGATAAGAAATAAAGAAAGTGGGTCGCGCGGGACACTTACGTCACAACATAAAGGAACAAAAAGTGATAAACGGTCACCCTTGACAGTATCACGGTTCTAGTCTGAGTCTTTGCTCACTCCGTGCTCATTATGGTTAATGCGCAGACCATTGCTGTTGAGCGTTTTAATGTGCACACCATTGCTCATTAGGCTTATGGAGCAGGCAATCTTACCCATTAAGCTTATTGCGCACATTTTCTTGATCATTAAGCTTAATGCGCAGATTCAGAGAGAGAATAGGAGATTCAGAGAGAGAATAGGAGATTCAGAGAGAGAGACACGACATAATTATATAAACGCAACATGAATACACTCATATACATTTAGGCCAATACAATCTTTTCGCAAGGCAAGAGCTTTGTGGATACATAGTGACAGCTTGATAATGAGAGAGGAAGAGACAGAGGGAGGGAGAGAGAGAGAGAGAGAGAGAGAGAGAGAGAGAGAGAGAGAGAGAGAGAGAGAGAGAGAGAGAGAGAGAGAGAGAGATAATACGAATACGAATACAACATGTTTTAATCAGATATAGGCATAAGCCCCTTCCTGATGGGGGTGCCACAATGATAGAAACATAATTCATGCAACAACATATTTGCAAACAGATATACATAATTACATAAGCATTCTATATTCTCGCAAATTTCAGCTACTCGCTGTACGTAATAGCTTTAAAGTTTCGTATGTAAACAAAGCTAGGAGAGAGAGAGAGAGAGAGAGAGAGAGAGAGAGAGAGAGAGAGAGAGAGAGAGAGAGAGAGAGAGAGAGAGAGAGAGAGAGAGAGAGAGAGAGAGAGAGAGAGAGAGAGAGAGAGAGAGAGAGAGAGAGAGAGAGAGAGAGAGAGAGAGAGAGAGAGAGAGATCGTCACAAAGACAGAGGAGGGCATCAGGAGACAAAGAAAGAGAGACTCATGGACAGAAACAAAGTGTGATACACAGTACAAATACGGAGACGAACAACCAGAGACAAATGGAGACAGAGAGAGAGAGACAGAAAGGAAAAGACAGGAAGCTTGGAAGCCATTACATCTTTCTGTTTTTTTCTTTTTTAGGTCAGAGTTGGATTTTTTCCTCTATGCGACCGCCTCATGAAAAGCAACGCGAGGCGAAGCCTCCCAATCCTGGGTAGTCCATAGAGTATCGTAGGGAATGAACACCCAAAAGCCCATGCCAATTATCTAATGAAATAAAGCAACGTTCAGTCACATTTTGCCCATGAGATGAGTGTTAATGTTTAACACGGGGTAAAAAGCCCATAGGCGGGTAAGAAGCCCATGCCAATTATCTAATGAAATAAAGCAACTTTCAGTCACATTTTGCCCATGAGATGAGTGTTAATGTTTAAACACGGGGTAAAAAGCCCATAGGCGGGTAAGAAGCCCATGCCAATTATCTAATGAAATAAAGCAACTTTCAGTCACATTTTGCCCATGAGATGAGTGTTAATGTTTAACACGGGGTAAAAAGCCCATAGGCGGGTAAGAAGCCCATGCCAATTATCTAATGAAATAAAGCAACTTTCAGTCACATTTTGCCCATGAGATGAGTGTTAATGTTTAACACGGGGTAAAAAGCCCATAGGCGGGTAAGAAGCCCATGCCAATTATCTAATGAAATAAAGCAAATTTCAGTCACATTTTGCCCATGAGATGAGTGTTAATGTTTAACACGGGGTAAAAAGCCCATAGGCGGGTAAGAAGCCCATGCCAATTATCTAATGAAATAAAGCAAATTTCAGTCACATTTTGCCCATAAGACGAGTGTTAATGTTTAACACGGGGTAAAAAGCCCATAGGCGGGTAAGAAGCCCATGCCAATTATTTAATGAAATAAAGTAACTTTCAGTCACATTTTGCCCATGAGATGAGTGTTAATGTTTAACACAGGGTAAAAAGCCCATAGGCGGGTAATAAGCCCATGCCAATTATCTAATGAAATAAAGCAAATTTCAGTCACATTTTGCCCATGAGACGAGTGTTAATGTTTAACACGGGGTAAAAAGCCCATAGGCGGGTAAGAAGCCCATGCCAATTATTTAATGAAATAAAGTAACTTTCAGTCACATTTTGCCCATGAGACGAGAGTTAATGTTTAACACGGGGTAAAAAGCCCATAGGCGGGTTCAAAATGTGACTGAAGTTGCTTTATTTCATTAGATAATTGGCATGGGCTTCTTACCCGCCTATGGGCTTTTTACCCCTAATGTCCAAAATGTGACTGAAAGTTGCTTTATTTCATTAGATAATTGGCATGGGCTTCTTACCCGCCTATGGGCTTTTTACCCCTAATGTCCAACATGTGACTATGGGCTTTTTGCCCCGTCTTCACCTATAGATATTTCATCAGATTCGTGTACGGGGGGGTTTCATCGGTTTCATTTAGATAGTTGAATTTCACGAGAATCATATCTCACAAAACATGTCAAATCGCATCGCATTTGGATCGAATCGTATGCAGTGTAGCGGCCCTGCAACTTAGGACGCGCATTTGACCGCCAGGTGGCAGTCAAACCAGTAATCGCTTATCGCGCGATATTCTTAGTTGGGCGTAGTGAGAGTCCCTCCCGATCCCCCCCCCCTCTCTCTCTCTCTCTCTCTCTCTCTCTCTCTCTCACTCTCTCTCTCTCTCTTTCTCTCTCTCTCTCTTTATCCCCAACTAAGAATCTAGAGAGGATTAGCCCCACTCGAGCGTTATGCCAACTGGCGGTCAAATTGGCGAGCTAGGTTGACCATTCAAGTATCTTTGGACCTGGAAAGGGACGAGTGGCACAGTTTGCACTTCCGACAATGTGTTCGCTTCTATCCTGCGTCAAAAATCGAAGAGCTCCGATCGAGTGAACTCTTTGTAGTTCAAAGAGAGGAAGGAGATCAAAGGAGACTCGAGGTCTCTGCCTTAAGCCTGAAATAATGCAACAATGGTTTATTTATAGAAACAAACATGGCTGCCTAAAGCTGGAATTCCTTAATATGCGCTATTTTCGCTGGCTTAAATCGCCCGCGAATTCGACAGCGACGGAAAAAAAAGTACCTTGCAATTCCATTGACGCTAATATCGCTGGCGATTTTCGATGGCGCTATTCAAACATCGCGCTAAAATCCTGATCGTGCTTACGGAACTGTAAGCAACGTTTTTCGCCCAGCACCACAAGTTGTTCCGCGCTTTTGGAAGCCATGCAGGAAGAAAAAAATGGCGTGATGTTATTTAGCTCCGCCCACTTACAGACTATTTTCGACGGCGACAAAAATATGTTTTCGCTTAACCAAGCGATAAAATAAAATCGCGAGCGATGTTCGACTGAGCTCACTGATCGCGATTATCGCGCCTGTGGGTGTACGGAATTTACTTTATTGTTGGTGGCGATGACATTTAATCGCGGGCGATTATCGCCGTCGATTTTCGCCTTTAAAATCGTGCATATGGAATTCCAGCTTAAAGGTGGCGCTGACGGATGAGTTTTGTGCAAGAAACACGTCGAGATCACCAGAGAGACAGCTTTTTCAAGGATCAGAACTCTCACTTTGCTCTGGTTTCCTAGAAATCAGACCGTCAAAACGGTGATTCATCCTTGGCGGACATGCCGGAGAGAGACGCCATTTTGGATGGGGTGGGTGGAGGGTGGTTGAAGCTTTTTATTATTTGTAGTGCAGTAGAAACAAAAATTGGAGCTATTTCCTTTGTTGTGAGCGAAACTCCTTTAGGTAAACTGTATAAAATATTAAAAACATTTTTTTTTAAAGGCTTGTATTGTGAAAATGTCGTACAAACGATTTAGTCTAAACTCAGGCAGCCATTAGAAAAGTTATTTCACTGAAAGAATTTGACTTCCAGCACCTCCGCCAAGGAGGAATCGCCAAATTTGACGGTTTGATTTGTAGGAAACCAGAACAAAGTGAGTGTTGCGATCTCAGTAAAGGGTGTTTTACTGGTGATATCGACGTGTTTTTGTGCAAAACCTCATCCGTCAAGGTGCCCCTTTAACGCGCAAAAATGCAGCTCTGCTTGGTTTTCTCCCACCCAAGTGTCATGAGAGAAGATGAGGGTAGAGACTTCGTTTAAAAAGGATCACCACGCAACATAATGTGTATTTTTCTTCTTCTATTCTGTTTTCTTCCTTTCTTTCTTTTCAATGCAGCACAAGCAAAGCGTGGTAGGCTAAGGCAGTGTACACGCATAATGCGGAAACCCGTGCGCAATCCATAAATAAGCGAAACAAAGAAGGGAAATAATGAAATAAAGTAACTTTCAGTCACATTTTGCCCATGAGATGAGTGTTAATGTTTAACACGGGGTAAAAAGCCCATAGGCGGGTAATAAGCCCATGCCAATTATCTAATGAAATAAAGCAACTTTCAGTCACATTTTGCCCATAAGACGAGTGTTAATGTTTAACACGGGGTAAAAAGCCCATAGGCGGGTATTTTTCTTCTTCTATTCTGTTTTCTTCCTTTCTTTCTTTTCAATGCAGCACAAGCAAAGCGTGGTAGGCTAAGGCAGTGTACACGCATAATGCGGAAACCCGTGCGCAATCCATAAGTAAGCGAAACAAAGAAGGGAAACGATTTGCGCACGCGTCCGAATTTCCCCTATATGCGTAAACTTTTATCCTTCTTTCTTCCACTTAGTTAGGGCAAATACACTGAAAAGAAAGACTAACATCCGGTCCCTTTTCCCTATATGAGTAGTGAGGACAGAAACACTGGTTGTGTCCCTTTTAAACGTGACACATTTAGGTTACATTAACTCTTTTTTTCAAACCTGAGAGAGTTATCTTTTCATGAGTCAGTTATACTTTGGATAACTACCTCACTAACGATAACTCTATCAGCCCGGCTCGCCGTAACTCGTAAGTAGTCCATCTTACCCTTTTAGAGTCTTTGGTTAGGGTTTTCCGTACGGAACTTACGTGTCTAATGTGAACCCGGCCTTATTCGTCAGAGCGCAAACATTGTGTCCATTCTCTCTGAGGCAATGAAATATATCCACAAGCTATATAAATTAAACTAGTAAATTAAAGGGGCACGCTGATGGATGAGGTTTTGTAAGAAACACGTCGAGATCACCAGGAAAATACCTTTTACAAAGATCGCAACACTCGCTTTGCTCTAGTTTCCCAGAAATCAAGCCGTCAAATCTGCGATTCCTCCTTGGCGGAGGTGCTGGAAGTCAAATTATTTCACCCAAAGGGAAGACGTTTGCTCTTTTCTAATGGCCGCCTGCGTTTAGACCAAATCGTTTGCACGAACTTTTCGCAATACAAGCTTTTTTATTATATTTTATTTTAAATTTTATACAGTTTACCTAAAAGAATTTCGCTCACAACAAAGGAAATAGCTCCTTTTTTTTTTACTGCACTGCAAAAAAAGAAAACGCTTCATCCACAATGAGTGACCTCCACCCACCCTATTCAAAATGGCTACTCTCTCTGGCATCTCCGCCAAGGAGGAATCGCCCTTTGGACGGTTTAATTTCTAGGAAATCAGAGCAAAGTGAGTGTTCTGATCCTTGAAAAGACTGTCTTTCTGGTGATCTCGACGTGTTTCTTGCAAAAAAACTCATCCGTCAGGGTGCACCTTTAAGCTTCTCCTGCTTGCAATTCCTAAAAACGCACCGGGGACAAAAGACCCTAAACGTCTGTACAATCTCGGTTCAAACCCCGCTTCACCTAAAGGCAGTACTGACAATCTTGTCTTGTAATCACGAGCGCGGCTAAGACAAGTAATCCGGGGGCAGAAAATGCAAAATCGGTCTTGGCAGGCTTTGACTAATTTGCATTTAACCTTTTCACCGCCAGCCATATTTCAGCCAATTAATACCATTAAACTTAACTGGGTAGAGAGAGAAAAAAAAGAAGAAGCAATATTGCGAATTCTTCTGTGACATGTATAATTAACATTAGGCCTATCCTTACCTCCCAAAATGAAGAAAATAGGGTATTTGGATAACAGGTCCTGATTTGATGCAGTTTTAGTGACATATGTGGTGCTAAAATGCGACATTGGCGGAGAAAGGGTTCAATCCAGATTTAGTTGTCTTAGCTGCCCACGTTCATGACTACAGGCCCTGAAGCTGGGCGGGACTCGGAAGGGGGCAGTAATTACCCGCTTAACACTAATGGCTTTGAGTGGACACGACACGCAGTGCCCCCCCCCCCCCCCCCCCCCCCCCCCCCCCCCCCCCCCCTCCCCCCCGTGCAGCCCTTCATTGGGCCCGCTACACTGCATACGATTCGACCCCAATGCGATCCGATGGTGACATCTGTGACGCACGATTCTCGTGAAATCAGTCAATCAATCAATCAATATTTTGTATTGCCCATTTTACAGGAAATTCTTTTTTTGCAGCGATAAAACGAATCAACAAAACAATACACTGAAAATGAAAACATAGTATGTAGAAAAAGCCAAAAGATACAATTTGCGAGTGGCGAAAATGGTGTTTTACGTCCTCTTGGTCTGAATCAGACACGTATGGGACATTTGTAGATACAAATATGGTGGGAACAATACTGGAGGCAATGCCCGGAGGCAGTACGAAACCAGTAAAGTCCCGATTTTTGAATGAATACAGATAGCTGTAGCGGTGACCACGCCTCGGTTAAACCTCATCGGCTATGGCACCGCCACAAGATCGATATATATTTAAACAATTTGCGAGTATTTTAAGCATCGCACGCACCTACAATCCTCCGTCACCACACCCACACTTCACACAAAATCATATGGTTTAAACGATTTTTTTTTTAAAGTATTGAGAATCACATAGTAAAGTAGCAACATAAACAAATGAGAACGAGCACAACAAGCTTAAAGCTTATGCAAGGCGCTCAAACACAAGTCATAAATTATACACATCATGCACACGCATACAGCCAACTATCCACCCATCCAACTTATACCTACTATACACACATGTTTGCAAATACAAATATACAACCTGCATTCACACAACAATAATATGCAATACAAAAGAATAATATACAATACAAAATACTTTAGTCTACATACATAAATTCATAATACAACATTACATATCTACATGCATACACAAACATACATAGATATACCTGCATAGATAAACAGGGCCTGTATTCACGTTGAGATAGCATGAGACTTAGCATGATGCTAACTTAGAAGCTCTTCCAATGTCCTGTAGGATTTAATAGGACTTTTGGAAGAGCTTCTAAGTTAGCATGATGCTAAGTCTCATGCTATCTCAACGTAAATACTGGCCCAGATTGATACACATATAGATAGATGGAATGACTATGATGAAGCCCTACTAGTTGTTTTCACTGTATTTTGTAATCCCCCTGTACACGACTCTGGTGCCATGATCACAGCCCTGACATGGCCTCAGTTGTCGACAGGGCTATAATTGTAATATTAATTTAAATAAAAAAACGATTCTGAAGAAAATAATTATGGTGCATGGAAAAAACCTACCTAAGTCGCTCAGAAGGTTTTTTTTGCATAGCAAAAGCCCAAAGTAGTCAACACCCCCCAAAATATCAATGTTCTATTTAGAGCATGTTTATGTCTATTTTTATGTATTCTAGCAGTATCCACAACATAACAGACAATTGTGAATGATTTCTTTGCTTATTGGATTGTTTTTTAAATCAAGTCAATAGAAACAGAGAGGCAAAATTGTATCTTCTATGCTCAATTTCTGCAAATGATCTATTTCGAATGCCAAACTTCCAAAATAATTATAATTTTTTTTTTTTTTAAACTAGACAATTCAGTTTTCTATGCATTAACAAGGAATCTTTGTTCCACCATGAAAAATTAAAATATCAATGTATGCCAATATCCTACCAATATGTCTGATTTTCCCATGCACTGTCACTGCCACTCTGTGTTTGACCATTTGTTGCGCCACATTTTACACCAGACATTTTTTTTAAATTATTATTCGTGTATTCGGAGTCTACTTGAGTACTACAGCGAGCGAAAAATAGTGGATTTAAAATTATTTTTTTTTAAGACGGACGTTTATTTGGGGGCATACCAATAGCGCGCCTTGTACGAAAGCGCGACCATACTGTCATAACTTTCTGACATACCAATTGCGCGACTGTGGCATATACCAATTGCGCGACCCATCGTAAGCTTTGCCTTACACATACACGATTATTTGCTGACCCTTGTGTTACTGAAAAGCACGGCATGTTTCCGTTTCTGGTGCCATACAGCGTCAAAGAGGACTGAAAATGGTATTTATTATGATCCCCTTAATTTGAGCGTTTGGTTTTATTGTGGTACAAGTATTAAATTTCAGTAATAATTTCAGTAGTTAATCTGTTTTATGTGTGATCGTGTGTGTGTTTTCGCGCATTAGGTATATGACATGGTCGCGCAATTGGTATATGACATGGTCGCGCAATTGGTATGTCAAAATCGGATGACACCATGTTCGCGTATTTCCACGCGAATCACACGACGACGCACAGACATCGTCACAATCGGATCGCATTGGGATCGAATCGTATGCAGTGTAGCGGCCCCTTTAGTACGTTAATTAAACATGCCGTCCGTGCCATCGTTTCCATTCTCACGCACGGCTCCTGTGGGAAACAATCGGTAGCAACAGCCAACCCACCCACCCCCGGCTGCATACGATAAGCGCGCATTTTTCTATTGTCGATAAACGCGCATCGACTTTGTCCGGCTCATATGAGCGCATGCATGTAGTCCGAAATGAGCGCATCCCCTCTGTCGTAATTGAGCGCATCGCTTCTGTCCTAAATGAGCGCATTCAGTTTTTATCATCGAGGTTTGCTAACACACATATACAGACATACACAGATTGTCACGTATGTAACTAATTTCACGAATGTTTATTCTAAAATTTGTTTAATATAAAACAAAACTAAAATAAATTCCATCGAAGTTGTTTTTGAGACGGTTGGACTAGGACTAAGCCTATCCCTAACCCTATCCCTATCCCTAACCCTATTCTTAACCCTAACCCTAACCCTATCCCTAAACATATCCCTAACTATCCCTAACCCTATCCCTAACCCTATCCCTAACCTATCTGAAAAAAACAAGGAATACCTGGGTACGCAGAATTGCAATGATACAAATCGGAGTTGGCAATCAGCGGCCTACATGCGCTCTTATCGGCGGAAGGGATGCGCTCTTATGAGCATGCAAATGTGCGCTTATGAGCGCGCTCTTATGAGCGTGCTCTTATGAGCGATGCGCGCTATTGCCAACTCCGCCACCCCCACCCCCAACCTCCACACACATGCACACACCTTCACACGCACCTTAGACCCCACCCTACTATTTCGAAATTCGGTCTTTTGGGGTTATCTTTCTCTACTGTCTCGTTTTGAATTAGGGTATTAATGTGGTCGTATCAAGTAAACAAATAAGAAAATAACTGTTTATAGTCAACGAATGTAAACACTTTAAGAAAGAAACATGAAACAGGACTTAATATTATTAAATCTACAAACTGATAACTGAGCAATTAAACACCCCTCTATTTCAATTACGGAGCAGCCATGCCGTGTTGACAGCATTTTCTAACCGGAACTAACTATCTTAACGGGCACACAACTCATCTGTTACTTCCGTTTTCATTTCGAAACAGTGATATAGTTACATTGCAAGACAATGGGGGTGAGAGACCTCACGCCATCAATGCCAATGCACTGACCTGGGGGGTAGACAAAAAATAACTTCCTGTACTTTTAGTAATCTTGCCTCTGGTTTTCTATCTCAATTACGTGTCAGTCATGGTGTTTTTTTTGGGGTTTTTTCATGGACTATTTTAAACAAGCATAGACGGCACATCCACTCAAGTACAGTACTGTGCAGTAAGGCTGATTGCATATTGATACACTCCACGTTTGTCTTCGACATCGCCTTGGCTTAAGGCTGCGTCAGACCAATCGACATAGGCTAGAACACCAAGGCCATATGATCGAAATGTTGCTATGCTATGCATAGCTATGCGGGGGATTGTCTTTAGCCATGACCAGCTCCTAGCGTAACGTAATCAGTCCCCTAAATCCCCCGAAGACGGAGAGTGGCTGCCCACGTGGCGGGGTAATCATAAAACGGTCACACACGTAATGTTCTCATCCGTAGCTGATGCACTTGTACCATACTGTTCAAGGGCTTCTGTTGCTGGGATGATCCCTGGAGTCTTTTAGCCAGGGTACACTATCAACAACAACATATTTTGACAAACATCGCCTTTAAATTTCTTTTCTTTTTCGAAAATCAAGGAAAAAATAACAGTCACAGAAAAGTACATATTAACAATTATCTGTCTATTATCATCTAATATAATACACATACATCTTTTCTTCAGTGTAGTATAACATTGTATATCATTTAAGAAAAACACTTCAATGCTAAGTGAAAGTTCAACCCAAAAACAATCCATGTGTCTTTATCAAACTCAACAATCACACGATGTTTTGCAGCAGTAGGAAAGTTGCAGCGTTTGATGGTCACAGACTTGGTGCAGTTGCAGCACACAAATTAAAGAATCTCGCTTTCTTGTTCGCATCCAGCTTTTAACCCTTTCAGCGCCAGACATATTTCAGCCAAAAATTGCTATTAAATTTACCTGGGTAGAGAACAAAATCCGTCTGCAGTATTGGGGATTCTTCTGTGACATATATAAAATAAGGTCTATCCTTACGTCCCAAAACTAAGACAGTAGGGTCTTTGGATAATAGACCCCAAATAGATGCCTTTTAGTGACATAGGTGTTAAATCACTATAGTGGTAAAATGCGACGTTGGCGGTGAAAGGGTTAAAGATAATTATATTGATTTTATACAGGCCAGGGCCAAGGATAAAGTAATCGGTCTGTAACAACGAGTAAGTACCCGCTTCTTTTAACCCTTTCACCGCCAATGATTTAACACCCATGTCATTAACACCCCTTTGAAATCAGGGTCTGTTATCCAATTATATTGCGTTCCTAAATTTGGGCAGTAAGGATTGACCCCATTCTAAATGCGTCACAAAGAAATCGCAAACTATTGCAGACAAAATCTTTTTTTTTGTAGACAAGTACGTTTAATGGACATTTTTAGCTCAAAGATGGCTGGCGGTGAAAGGGTTAAACGTCTCAGTAAATTGCCGTTGTTGGGCTGTTTTCAGGATCCAGAGCTTCAAGGTGTTTTTTGTTGACATAGTCAAGGACATTTTTGTGAGAGAGATTTACACTTTTCGCTGAGTAGTTATTTCACCTTCATGTGCTTGTGTGAGTGTAGCGTTTTGATGTTTTTGTTTGTGGCTCAAGCCACAAACCTATAACTCACTTTGTCTGTCGGTCGGTCTGTCGGTCCAAAATTGTCGCACATTTTGACAAAATTGTCGCACTTCAAATCGAGGCTACACTTCAAATGGAGGCCGCTCTTTAAAATGATGTATTTTAAAAGCGTACAAAATAATAAACATACGTAATACAGACACTACAACAGACACGACGAGTATGCGGTGCTTCTTTTGATGAGCATAAGTAGGATACATAGTTTTAAATGTTTTCCAAAAGATATAAAAAGTTACGAAATGGTGCAGAGATAACATTCTGGTTTACAGATTAAAATTATTGAAAAGCCAGGGGAGGTGACTCATGATTGGAGTGGTAAAAATAGACCGCGTGCCACAAACTATTGCGATTTCGCGCTTGTTTAGTTCAATTATTGAGTTATTTTTAACATAAAATAGTCACAGAGCTCAAAGCTTCGATTCAAGGGCATGTCGAAATATTCAAGAACATTTTGTGACAGAGCTTTTGCAATTTACTGGTTTAGTTTTGGACACTCGTATCAACACTGTAAGGGGCCAGCCACACACACATACAAGTCGTATAGGGGCTGCGATGCGATTTTGACGATGTGAGTCGTGAATCACCGTGGAATTCGTGTATTGCGTCTACTTGAGTATAGTGAGAGAAAATAGCAGATCGAATTATTATTATTTTTATTATTGCACGTGATTCGTGACTCGCGTCGACACAAAAACGCATCGCATTCAGATACGATTCGTATGTATGGGGCTGGCCCTTAAATGGGGCACCCTGACGGATCAGTTTTTTGTAAGAAACGCGTCCAGATCACCAGGGAAACTCCCTTTACAGAGATCGCAACACTCACTTTGCTCTGGTTTCCTAGAAATCAAACCGTCAAATCGGCGATTCCTCCTTGGCGGAGGTGCTGGAAGTCAAATTATTTCACCCAAAAGAGAAGGCGTGTGTCGTCTCTTTTCTAATGGCTGCCAAATCGTTTGCACGAAATTTTCGCAATACAAGCCTTTTGATTATTTTTTTAACTTTATACAGTTTATCTAGAGGAGTTTCGCTCACGACAAAGGAAATAGCTCCTTTTTTTTTTTTATACTGCACTACAAAAAAAGAAAACGCTTCAACCACAATGAGTGACCTCCACCCACCCCATCCAAAATGGCTACTCTCTCCGGTATCTCCGCCAAGGAGGAATCGCCGTTTTGACGGTTTAATTTCTAGGAAACCAGAGCAAAGTGAGTGTTCCGATCCTTAAAAAGGCTGTTTTTCGTGTGTGATCTCGACGTGTTTCTTGCAAAAACTCTTCCGTCAGGGTCCACCTTTAAGTGTTTGATGTCACACTTTTAAAACAATACTCCCACTTTGCGAAACGCGTTTTAGCGTGTTTGGCTGTATTGCCTCAAGGGGAAAAGACACTACAATGTGGGGGTTTCTCCCTGAGACCTACGTGTTGGTCAGAAACTAGAAGTGTTTGGTGTTCCGGGGTCGTCACAGTTCAAAACGCCTGCAGCAAAACGGGGTCGATAAAGAACAACACAATGCTTGCCAAAAACATAGTCTGCGTGGAATAAGAATTTTGTTTAACGTCAACTCCCATCCAGTTTGATCTTCTATACTACGAATATTCAACTCACTCGTGCGGACTAAACCATTCTTAGGGCAGGCTTTCCAAATCGTCCCACAAAACGAAGGGTCCCAGGGACTCCTTCACTTACAGCATAGAGGGTCCTAGAGGCGGGATAGAGGGTCCCAGTGGCATTTGCGAATGCTAAAAAGAATGTTTCTAGTGCATCCCTGGGACCCCCTGCACAATCTTTTAGAGGGTCCTTTATAATGTTAATGCTTCATAGACCCCCGGTCCCTGGGAGCCCTGTTAGGGGCTTTGTTTTAGTGGCCTTTGGAAAAAAAAAGATGGACATATCTTTAAGTGTCTAAATGTTTCGTTCTTGAAGTAGCTATTACTTTTCTCATATATTCTAGTATCAAAGATTTTGTTTTTCTCTTCAGGTTAAACCGATTCTTATTATACAAATGCAGTATGTCTCCAGTTAGAAGGGTGAAGGTGCAAAGTCGAATTTCACCCACTTATGGATTTCACCTCTATGAGTATTGCTTACATTCCCTGACAAACACTTAGTCCATCAGGTAGACCCCCAAAATAGGGGTTTTCATTACTACCTGGGGGGGCAATTTCTAACACATATTGTTGGACATCTCTAGAGTTCCCCCTTACCAAAAATGTACGATATTTTAAAGTAGTTGTAGCCAGCTGTCCGTTATCACGTGATTTATCAACGTACCCCTTAGTATGAACATGGACACTACATTATCTATATGAAAGATTTTCTGGTTTCAAGATCGTACGCCAAGGTCAAGGTCACGACGGCAAAATGGTTTGCGCGGATGCCTTCCTCTCATGGTGACACACCAACACACAACATTTGACGTGATTCGGTCGACCCGTTCGAAAGATATCCTTGGGACAGCAGAAGGAGAAAAAATGACACACCGATTTTCAGGCTCCAGCGATCTTTTTGACCTTCATCTTGACCTTGATCGGTATGCCATCATCAGAACGGGCATAAGCCAAACCACCTTCATACCAAGTTTCAACATCCTATGTTGATCGGTGCCCGAGATATGGCTAAAAATAGATTTTCGGTTTTCAAGGTCGTACGTCAAGGTCAAGGTCACGACGGCAAAATGGTGTGCGTGGATCTCTTCCTATTAAGGTGGCACACCTTCACACAAAATTTTAAGCGATTCGGTCGAGCGGTTCGGGAGATATCCTTGGGACAGACAGAAAAAGAAAAAAAAAAGAAAGAAAAAAACCCCAGACAAACCAGCCCATCGCAAAGTCCGATCACCTTCGGTGACGGACAATAATAGCATCCATGGCATGAAGCAAGCATGACACAACAGCCTATTAGAAAAATCAATGTATAAGCAAGGAAATGCTCTTCTTTTATTTTGTTCGCCCAGCCATGTCTAACAATTGCTGATATCTGGAGTTGTTTTTTTGTATAGATTCAGTTCTTCACTGTAGTATTGAAAGACAGTGTGTGTGTGAATCAGAATCAGAATCAGAATCGGAATCAATGTTTATTGCCCTTTAAAACCAATACAAGGTTTTGTATGACACTAATAAAATAACAATAACGGTAATAATAACAGTTTATAAAGTTCAATTACGGAACATTTTTTGTTAAATACTTCTGTTTTTTCTTCTTTCTTTGTACTGGTTGCGCTACTCCTTCAGGCTATTGAGGCTATTGATTGAGACAACTGTGTATATATATATATATGTTGTAAGCTCACTTACAAGGGCGTCATTTGTAATTAATTTGCTAGGTGTAACATTATGTATGGCATGAAGTTCTTTGTGAAGTGTGTGTGGGTGTGTGTGTGTGTGGGTGTGGGTGTGGGTGGGTGGGTGGGTGTGTGCGTGTGTGTGCATGGGCGCATGCGCACTGTGCACTGTGCTGGTGGTGATGTGGTTGACCAGTGGTCAGTGTGACTG
>CM065698.1:28847032-28849532 GCA_017654935.2 Phymorhynchus buccinoides
GCACGTCGCGTGTCACATTCCCTCTTATGCTAGGAAGATTTCTTAAGATTCCTTACTAGCTATAAGAGGGAACGTACGTGAAAATCGTGATTTTGACACGTGACGTGCGGGGTCTTTAAGAAAGAAAATAAAGAAAACAAAGCAATAGAAGTCAACAATTAATAAGACCCAAAAACAAAAAAGATAAATAAAATTGTTTTTATAAAAAAGGCATACATAAAAACGAAAACAACAACACAACAACAACAACCCTGATATAAATAGAAAACCTTGAAGATTATTATTAACAAAACCATAAAATATAATAAGGTGTTGCGATTTGCAGGATCGTAGAGAGTTGTAGTGAACCGAATTAGCCACAGTAATGTAGTGTTTCCCAGAAATGTCTGAAGAAAAAACCCTCTTGAAGTCTCTGGAAACTTCCAGACAAGTCTAAAAATAAACACATACACGTTACATCGCAACATAAGAAAGAAAGAAAGCAACTAGCGCTAACAAATATTGTACGTACAATCTAAACAGGCAAACCAACAACAGCAAAATCCCACCTGCATTTCGAAACTAACATTAGCACTGTGTAAAATTAAGAAAGGAAATGTGCTACGTATGAGAAGATCGAACACATATTAGGACATGACATGACGACACACACACACACGCACGCGCACACACACACGCACACGCACGCACACGCACACACACACACACACACACACACACACACACACACACACACACACACACACACATACACACACGCAAATACACAGAGACACATGTACGCGCGCACGCACACATACACACACACACACAAGCACGCACTCACGCACACGCACACGCACACACACACACACACACACACACATACACACATACACACACACACACACACACACACACACACACACACACACACACACACACACACACACACACACACACACACACACACAGCTACTCACCATCGTGAAGCGAAGATCACACACAGAGATCCTATCGATCTGGGCCGGCACAGGATCGAACTACAGTATTTTATACTAGCCCCAAATTAAAACAAAGCTAGCTCGCTGATTCAAATTGACCAACTACCGATCTCGGAACTCTTTTGTTTTCCCTCAGTCTCAGCGCATTAGCACAAAATATCGCTGACTAAATGTAACGAACTTCATAAATCTGGGACTATTTTTGTTTTTGTTTTTGTTTTGTTTTTCTTCCAGCGCATTAACTGTTGAGCCATTTGGCTGATAGGTATATAGCCACAAAACTCGCCTCTTCACAGCCCAGTAAACGACTGGTTTCTCTTTCACGCTTTCTCGTCACAACCGACGGGGCATCACAGCTGCTTCACGTGGCCACCTGCTGAACGGACAGTGGTTGTATAATATATACTCGTCAACGAAAGATAGACACTCTCTTTTTGTATCTCTAAATAACCCCATTCATAACTATTATGTTCCTTGTTGTCAAATCTGTTTGAATGGAACAGAAAAAGAAAACCACGCGCAATAGTAGTTCGTCCTTCTATTTTCAAGCGTGTGATAGGATATTCTATGGATTCGTTAATAGGAACAACAAATCAGTCTTTCGGGTAGGAAAAAGGTCCTTTAATAGAAAGAAAAAAACAATACAGACGTTTCAGACTATAAGTCTGTTTTCAATGTAAGGACACAAAAAGGACATTTTTCCTACCCGAAAGACTGATTTGTTGTTCCTGTGTGCAAAGGTCCTAGTGGTCACAAATTACTTTCAAGATTCGTTAATAGTTTCACAGCACGAAGGGAAAGGGTGAGAGATACAGTCATCAACACAGGGATTGTGACTCTCACTTCACAGTGATATACATATGGAATATCACAAGGAAAAAGAGTTATTAGGCTGTGTACACACATAAGCGGATAGTCCATGCGGAAACCCGTGCACAATCCATAAATAAGTGAAACAAAGAAGGGAAAAAGAGTTGCGCACGTGTCCGACTTCCCCCTATATGCGTAAACTGTTATCCTTCTTTCTTCCACTTATTTAGGGTTAATTTCAGTACGGAACTTACGCGTGAACTTAATGTGAACCCGGCCTTAGTTTCTAATCCGATGTTAGTGCTGGAATGGAGTCGTTGTCTTTTGCATGTTGCTCAGTTTGTCTGCTAGGTTTACAAAAGGGCACGAGACGTAGCCCTATAAATACGCCTCCCGAAGTTTATTTCCTCTTCCGGTTCTTCTCGATCACTGTTTAGTTTACGGACATGTAACCATTGACAGACGTTTACTCGCAGTCACAGACTAGCATAATAACGCAGAAGTGTTGCTCTTTCCTCTCGTGTGGCACACGCTGTTTATCTTCACACATGTTATGCCGATGGTCTCTGGATATTCTGGAAATCATCTGCTTGACATAATGGCATAGGAATTCCGAAGGTTGGACTAGGAGGCTAGCTCTTCGTTCTAGCAGTGCTTCCGAGGCCTTGCGTGCGAGAGTCCTAAAAGGGATTGCTGATGGCAATTAT
>CM065698.1:28864532-28867032 GCA_017654935.2 Phymorhynchus buccinoides
AGAGAGAGAGAGAGAGAGAGAGAGAGAGAGAGAGAGAGAGAGAGAGAGAGAGAGAGAGAGAGAGAGAGAGAGAGATATGATTGATTGATTGATTGAATTTTTATTTATAGAGGGTAATGGAGTAAGCAATAACATGAGAGAGAGAGAGAGAGAGAGAGAGAGAGAGGAGAGAGAGAGAGAGAGAGAGAGAGAGAGAGAGAGAGAGAGAGAGAGAGAGAGAGAGAGAGAGAGAGAGAGAGAGAGAGAGAGAGAGAGAGAGAGAGAGAGAGAGATAGAGAGAGAGAGAGAGAGAGACTCAAAAGGTGGAAGATGGGGAGAAGAAAAAAACAAAACCGAATAGAGAAATAGATTTTGTTTTCAGGAAAATGCATTTGTATGTATTCTTGATTGTTGTGGAATCTCCGCTCACCGTGAAAACACTGCCTCCGCCCCACGAGAATTAATTAACCGGTGTAACTAAGCAAATGTCTAAGAAAGACAAAAAGCGTCTGTTTAGATCTTCATTTCTTTGCTTGTGAAAATGTGTTCCCCTCATTTTAGCAACCACATATTAGGCTTCTTGATATCATTGGAACCGGAATACGATAGGGTTGAACGGGAACAAAGAAAGTAAGATTAAGTTGGTGGGAAAAAAAGAAGAATTTTGCTTTAGCTATTTTCAATCCAATGTTTATTCAACACCACATAAATGGCATCATGATCACTGATATTAATTTGTGGCACACAAATTTGTACAAGTGATGAGGTGTTTGATGAATAGATGTGATCTATTAAGGTAGAAGATGAAGCAGTGACTCGCGTTGATGATGATTAAAAGAATTAATAATGTTTGGCCATTTGCAACAAGGTTGAATAGTGTCTATATTCAAATCAGGTGGACTCGGACGGATGAGTTTTTGCAAGAAACACGTCGAGATCACCAGAAAGACAGCCTTTTGAAGCATCGGAACACTCACTTTGCTCTGGTTTCTTATCAATTAAACCGTCAAAACGGCGATTCTTCCTTGGCGGAGATGCCGGAGAGAGTAGCCATTTTGGATGGGGTGGGTGGAGGTCACTCATTGTGGTTGAAGTGTTTTCTTTTTTTGTTTGTGGCTCAAGCCACAAACCTATAACTCACTTTGTCGGTCGGTCGGTCTGTCGTTCCAAAATTGTCGCACTTCAAATCGAGGCTACACGAATGAAATTTTGGGCTTTACGTCCTCTCGACCTGGGAAGGCACATATGGGACATTTGTATTGGGTTAGTATGAGGAGCTAAAAATAAAACAAACGCAAGACACAAAAGACGAAACAAGGACGTGGACGGAACATATAATATAAAGGGGGAGTTCTTAAAAGCGCAAGTTTATTTATTACATTGAAAGGATTTAAAATTTATAAAATATAGTATTTTGTGTCTCGTGACACTTAATAAATGACTAGTGATGTAAAATAGATTAATAAAATTATTTTGTTTGTCTGGCCATAATACAACCCTCCCTGTTGTATTAAAATTCAAGGGCTACAAGGTTAAAATTTCAAAAAATTATTTTATTCATAAAAAGCCAAATTTGGCCCTTATTTATTATTAAAAGGGAATATGTACATATATCTATTTCATATTTACAAAATATATATATATAAAGTAAAGTCATATTGTTATGGCAATTTATCGAGGCTACACTTCAAAATTAATTGAGGCCGCTCTTTAAAATGATGTATTTTAAAAGCGTACAAAATAATAAACATACGTAATACAGACACTACAACAGACACGACGAGTATGCGGGTGCTTCTTTCGATGAGTATAAGTAGGATACATAGTGTTAAATGTTTTCCAAAAGATATCAAAAGTTACGAAAGGGTGCAGAGATAACATTCTGGTTTACAGATTAAAATTATTGAAAAGCCAGGGGAGATGACTCCTGATTGGAGTGGTAAAAACTGACCGCGCGCCACAAACTATTGCGATTTTGCGCTTGTTGTAGTGCAGCCAAAAAAGAAAGGAGTTATTTCCTTTGTTGTGAGCGAAACTCCTTTAGATAAACTGTATAAAATAAAAAATAAAAAGGCTTGTATTGCGAAAAGTACGTGCAAACGATTTGGTCTAAACCCAGGCGTCCATTCAAAAAGAGACGGCAAACGTCTTCTCTTTGGGTGAAAGAATTTGACTTCCAGCACCTCCGCCAAGGAGGAATCGCCTTTTTGACGGCTTGATTTCTGGGAAACCAGAGCAAAGTGAGTGTTGCGATCTCTGTAAAGGGTGTTTTCCTGCTGATCTGGACGTGTTTCTTGCAAAAACGCATCCGTCAGGGTGCCCCTTTAACAATAACATGTCTTTGTTCAAAAGCCAAACCCTGTCCATCATGTCAATAAAACTATTGTAGCAGTTTGAATTACTTTTAGGATGTATGTATATAAACCCTACAACTAGTGATTCCGAAGATTTACGTGAAGATTCAACTTCTCCACAAATCATTTCGATGCTTGAACAGCATAGATCATCACGAATTTTAAAT
>CM065698.1:28872032-28889532 GCA_017654935.2 Phymorhynchus buccinoides
TCATTCTTTCTTCTTATTATTCTTCTTCCTCTGCGTTCCCAGGCCATATGGCCATAACGGGTAAGGTACATACGTGTCCGGTTTTCAGGTTTCACTGGTCTCCCCGCTGCGTACAGCCGACACCATCCGATTTCGGAGGAGCTCAAAGGAGAACAACTATTTTGAAGAGTGGGGTTTTTTTTAAAGGCAGGAGAATGGGCCAATAACTCAGAAAGCTAGTAGATGATAGAAAGCAAAGGGAAAAGGCAGGGAGTTAAAGGGAGTGCAGATTAGAGGAAGTTACAAGCACATAACTTCCAGAAGGTGGGGAACTATTTTTATTACAAAACAACCCCCAGAATCCCCACGGGGAAAGGAGAATCATAACAATTACAGAAGGCAGCGATAGTCGCAGGAGGTAGCATACTCACGAAGAAGCATATAAAGACAGGGCCAGTTTCTCTAGACATAACGGTCGCCGCGCGAATAACTGTTACGCCAAAGCAGGGTCTAAGAAACAACCTAAACGTTTGCTAAGGTCGGATAACTCTTTAAGCTTACTCTTCACTTTTGGGAGAGAGAGAAAAGGGTTGCTATCACAAGGGGAGATAGATCATACCTCTGTCAGTTTGTACAAAGTTTTCGATCTCATCCACGTCTATTTGCGTGCAGAAAAGTAACTTTGCGCTATATTATGCCATCTAACACAACGGAAAATTAAGAAAGAGCACTCAAAGCACCTTGCGTTCGTTTAATTTGCTATATAAAATCATCCCGTATTTTTTCATGATAGACTAAAGCATACTTGCTGTGGCAAGCTTGTTGTTTTGGTCTTCCATTTTGAAAGTTAAAGTCAAGTTCACGCGATTATATAATATAAAAAAAAGCCGGAAGCATTGATAATTCCCATGATCCTTCAAATGGTTTGTCGCGTGTTACCTCGGTAGCAGCCACAAAACGTTTGCGGCAAATGTCGGCAAAAGAGGTGTTTCTTAGTACCGTTGTTTGCCGATTTGTTTCTGTCTTATCCGTCCGGCGTGCCTCCGGCGTGCCTCCGTCCGTCCGGCCGTCCGTCCGGCCGGCTATTCGTCCGTCCGTCCGTCCGGCCGTCCGTCCGGCCGGCTATTCGTCCGTTTTTCTCAAAAAAATTTCAGTCTATCATCATCAAATTTGGTATACTAGTTTGCCAAGATGCAAGCTATCCACTGATGTATTTAGTTGTACATTAAGGTCAAGGTCGCGCCAGTTACGGGGTTCAAACCCTGAAACACATAATCGCTAATATCTCGCGAAGTTTTGCATGTATTTCAATGCAGTTTTTTTCACATTTCTTGATGAATGGTCTATAACACAGTTGTCATGAATTTGTGTGTGCGCGCGTGTGCGAATGATCGCGCGCGCTCAAATCACGGGTCCGAACCCCAAGGCTATATATACAAAAACTATTTAGTTACGTGCTCTTTTGATGCGTTTTTATGTAAGTACGTTTTCTTTTCATATCTGCCGCTTCGCCTGTTCATGTGATAAGCCCGCTGTGCCCTAGGCCCTTTGTGTCACAGGCCCGATATGTCCCACTTCTTTTCCGGCCGTCCATCCGTCCGTGCGTGCGTCCTATTTTCAGTTCACAATGGTCTCCCCGCTGTGTGTACAGCCGACACATTCCGATTTCGGAGTAGCTCGGCGATGCTGTGAGGGGACTTTGCAGCCGCTCGGCGTTGCACTTGTCTGGGTTCTTTTCGTTTTTTTGGGTGTGTTATTTCCAATCGTGCCGTTCTTATTACAGATTGAACACATAAACCTCCTTCGGTTTTTTATATTTAAAGTGTCGTTTTCATCCTTTTAAACAATTAAACATAATATACATTTGCTAATAGTCCCCCCCCCCCCCCCCCCCCCCCCCGTGGGGATACCAGGAGGCTTTTGCATAAATAGTTCCCCCACCTTCTGGAAGTTATGTGCTTGTAACTTCCTCTAATCTGTCACTCTCTCTGACTCTGCCTTTTCCCTTTGCTTACTGTCATCTACTATCTTTCTGCCTTACCGGTCCATTCTCCTGCCTTTTTTTTCACGAAACACTTTTTAAAAACATTTCTTCCAGCCGAAGTCGAACTTGCTGGGCCTAACTATTTCTTAGTTAGGCGCATAACGGCAGCATGACGCATCTGCGCTCATAATTGACAGGAAACTGTCTGAGCGATCGAAGAAGAAGAAGAAGAAGAAGAAAGAAGAAGAAGAAGAAGAAGAAGAAGAAGAAGAAGAAGAAGAAGAAGAAGAAGAAGCTAATAGTAGAATATACAGGCGCGATTGACAAAAAAAAAAACCCCGCAACGAACCAAGATGTTGAGGGGGGGGGGGGGGGGGGAGGGGGGGGAGCGGGGGGGGGGGGGGGGGGTGAATCTGCCTCTTAGCCACAGGCCGTAGTAAGATTATACCCCCACACAAAAACACACACACACACGAATAATGACAGACAGAATAGTCACAGGCTGTAGCATACTCACCACACACAAAAATCACATACAGACACAGGCAGAATAGTCACAGACGGTAGTATACCTACACAAACTTGTTTTTTTCTTTCTCATGTCACCTAATTAAGAGATACCTAGGCCCAACATGCCCGTCTTCGGCTGGAGAACATCTTTGCAAGAATTTCAGAGAACAAAGGCAGAAGAATGGGCCTGTACAGAGATAGTAAGAAAAGGGAAAAGGGCAGAGTCAAAGAGAGTGCTAGATTAGAGGAAATTACAAGCACTGAACTTCCAGAAAGTGGGGGAACTACTTGTACTGAAAGACCCCCCCCCCCCCCCCCAGGCGGCGGGTGTCGTCCAGCTCCACGTATGGAGGCACGAGACATCCACCCACTGTCCCATTGTTTTTCCCTGACATTTCTTATATCTGCTAGAAGCTATGTTCGTATGAATGTGCACATTTCTAAATTGGTGTTATGATTTTGAATGTTAGTATTTTGGTTTCCATAGTTGCATTTTAAAGGCTCTCAGGGTTTGTTCAGTACTGTCGTGTCTCTGTTATGTTGTTGCAGGTGATATGGATGTCTCTGTTTTTAGATAATAAAGTATATTGAATTTGGGATTTGAGTCAAATCCATCGACAATAATATTATCAACACGGGGTGACATAGTCACAGAAAATAGAACATTGTTAAGAAGAGCATAGCACTATTACATAGTCTCAGGGGTAGGTAGCATGGCTTGGAGTCAAAACGGACTATCTTTAGATAGTCCATTGACGTATTATTGAATATATTGTGAAAACTAATAACTTGTTTAAAAAAAACCGACTGCAGAAATATAACAAGCATAATCCCCATTTTATATTAGTAACAGTCTTTTTTAATACAAGTTCTTAGTTTTTGCGGTAACATCACTAATAAGTCTAAAGATAGTCCGTTTTGACTCTAAGCCATCGATATATCATAACCATAGGAAGTAGATAGAACACTCACAAGACGCAGCAACCGCATAATCGCATGAGGGGGGGTGGGGGGGGGGGGGTGGGGGGGGTCCGTTTTATTGCAGAAATCTTGTAAAAAATGTATTTACAATTATTTTATTATTCGTATTTTGTATGTAGAATGTCTACGTCTTGTAAACTTTAAATGCTTGTAAATGAGGTAGAAGGGTATTTTTGTTTTTGCAAAATTTGTCTATTATAATTAGTCATGTAATTGGTATGTCGATGGCAGTATGATTTTATTTCAAGTTGCAGTATTGTATTCAAACTTGATTGAGAATGTGAATGTGGTTTCTCTGTTTCTTTTTAGAATGCTCATGTTGTGACTATTTTACTCTTGTATAACTGATTAATTGTGTGTGAGTGTGTGTGCGCATGCATGTGTGTGTGTGTGTGTGTGTGTGTGTGTGTGTGTGTGTGTGTGTGTGTGTGTGTGTGTGTGTGTGTGTGTGTGTGTGTGTGTGTGTGTGTGTGTGTGTGTGTGTGTGTGTGTAAGGAAGTAAGAGAACGTTGCGTGCAAGCATCGTGCTTATTTTACTTTCTAATGATTAATTATTTGTTTGCTTTTAATGTTCTTGTTATCAATGTAAAGCGCACTGAGCTCATGTGAGAAAGAGCGCTATATAAATTCCCATTATTATTATTATTATTATAATCAGAGAAAGAGAAGGGGAGGGGGCAGACAAACAGATAGACATATATAGAGACAGACAGGCAGACAGAGACAGAGGCAGAAAGCAAATAACTATGAGAAGAGAACAGCTATTGTGCCATGTGCAATTAGTCAAACCGATAACGCGTTGGGTGACGGGCCTAATTCACACGCATCCTCAGCTGTTTCCCCTGACAATCTGGCTGCCCATGACAGCAGTACACGCGGTTTACTACACTGACCCTTTCCCTGAGAGGTCGTGGCGGGGGTCTGGTTACAGTATAGTCATGCACTGTATGAATATTCCCACATGCACATTTCTGTAGATATTCTTCATGGGGGGTGGGTGGGTGGTGGGGGGTGTCTTTTTGGGGGGAGTTCAGCTCCCGTTTCCGAGGGTCTCCTAACCATCCTCTTTGGTTTACTTAACCCTTTCACCGCCAGCCATATTTCAGCCAAAAATGTTCATTAATTTTACCTAGGTAGAGAACAACATCCATCTGCAGTATTGGGGATTCTTCTCTGTGACATGTATAAAATAAGATCTATCCTTACTTCCCAAGCTAACACAATAGGGTCTTTGGATAATAGACCCCACTTTGACGCCTTTTAGTGACATAGGTGTTAAATCACTGTGGTGCTAAAATGCGACTTTGGCGGTGAAAGGGTTAAGCAAAAATTATGATGGCTTGGAGTCAAAACTATAGATAGTTCATTGACGTATTATTGGATTTATTACAAAAACTAATAAATTGTATCAAACAATGACGGCAGAAATATAAACAAAAAGGTTTTTTTGCTTTTTAATATTTCTGCAGTCTTTGTTTTATTCAAGTTATTAGTTTTCGTAATAAGTTCAATAATATGTCAAAGGACTATCTAAAGATAGTCCGTTTTGACTCCAAGCCATCGAAATGTATTTCAAAGCACACAATAAAGTAACAGCAAACACATAGGAGTACAACAGGCAACATGCTTATCCAGTGTACTCCTCTTGACGCTGAAGAGGGAATGGAAGAGACTTCAGTATAAGCTGGCTGTCCCATCCTTCCGTCATTTTGAACAGATCCTTCCGCCTTACCTCTCCAGTGCTCTTCACACCTACACTCCTTCCCGCTCACTCAGGTCCTCAAACACAAAACTTCTGAAAGTTCCCAAAACAAATCTAAAAGCATGTCGTGACCGCAGTTTCAGTGCCCCTGCTGTTTGGAATTCCCTCCCAGTCGATCTCTGCCATGAACCAACTATCTCTACTTTCAAAGCTAAACTCAAGACTCACTACTTTCAAAGCTCATTCGGTTTGTAACTCTTTTTTTCCCCCTTCTTGATCGTGTGCCTGGGTCGGTGAATGATTGGGTAATAATGTCTTGTGTGTATCAGTGAATGGAAGCGCCTTGAGTGTAAAATAATTATAGAAAGGCGCTATAGAAATACTATCAATTATTATTATTATTATTTAAGAAGTGAAACGAACCTTAGTTTAATTATGACCGCCGCTATGACTTTTAGCAAAACGTGGATGCAGAACAGTATCCCCGAGCTTTCATTAAGGTCTGTGTACACGTTAACATTATTCACGAGATATTTATATTTCCCCATGGCAACATAGTGATAGCCCACTCTTAATATGACTTGCGATTCACTGTGTTGCCTTGGGGAAATAGAAATGTATTGTAAAGTTAACGTGTACACAGACCTTAAAGGGGCACCCTGACGGATGAGTTTTTGCAAGAAACACGTCGAGATCACCAGAAAGACAGCCTTTTCAAGGATCGGAACACTCACTTTGCTCTGGTTTCTTAGAAATTAAACCGTCAAAACGGCGATTTTTCCTTGGCGGAGATGCCGGAGAGAGTAGCCATTTTGGATTGAGGACATGAAATATATTACGCAACTAAAGGTGCAGTAATAAACAGGGGAACCAAACAGATTAACCCTTATACCGCCAGCCATCTTTGAGCAAAAAATGTCCATTTAACTTACTTGGCTGCAGAAAATATTTTGTCTGCAAATTGTGGGATTTCTCTGTGACACATTCAGAATAGGGTTAATCCTTACTGACCAAATTTAGGAACACAATATCATTGAATAACAGACCCTGATTTGAAAGGTTTGAATGACATGGGTGTTAAATCACTGTGGTGCAAAAATGCGACATTGGCGGTGAAAGGGTTAAATATGGTCATGACGTCATCCAGAGCCAAACGCTGGACTTTATTTCATAATTTTGCGGGAGCGCTTTCGTTTTATTACAAAGCTTCATCAGGCATTTTTTGAGTCAACTGTACCCACACATTGAAAACAAACAATTTGTTTATGAAACGGATTGAAGCATTGCATCAATAAATCACTATGCCTGTTCTTTTTCTAACGAATTAGGGGTGATTAAAATTCTTGTTCTTTTTCAAACAGATAACACAAATATTATCAAAATGCCAAATGCAAGGTCACACAACCTTACCAAGCTTTAAACTTTAGCTAAATTAATAAGGCCTTTTTCAGCACTAAACAGCAAATGGCAATACGGCAAACGGCAATACCCGAATACGGACTTTACATGACTGTGTACATTTTCTGGAGGCAAACTCTTCTGATATAATCGCATTTGGAGCATTCCATTTAAACTATAACATTCGTTCAAAAAAAGCCATTCTGGTCGCAGTCTCTAACTGTTCTTCACAAGATATTCCGAATCTTCTGTCAAGTTCTGTTAAATCATGATTATTTGTGGTTATCACACCAAAGCTATGTGGATAATAGAGACATTGCCAACGTTTTGAATATATTGGTGTGTGTTTTTTTCACGGCAGGAGGCTGTTTTATAATTTCATATAATAAACATGTATTAATAGATTCTAAAGCATTGTGTCAAACAAAGCATGTGTGTAATTGTATTCAAATGGAATACGAACTACGAATAGTGTCAGCATATGAGCAAGTGTACTGTCTATAAGAGGCTACGCCTAATTATACGTTAAACCAATCACAGAGAGAGAGAGAGAACAAGTGTATGTATCCCAAACACAATCAAATCCAGTTACCATTTTACTCTCCCGTGTTCATATCAACCACGCAGATGTAAAAACAACAACAACACAAGCACAAAGAAATATATGCACACCCACATGTTTGCCGACAAAACAAATACAATAACAAGTGCAACGTCGAGCGGCTGCAAAATCCCCTCGCAGCATCGCCGAGCTACTCCGAAATCGGAATGTGTCGGCTGTACACATACATAAAAACGCATCAAAATAGCACGTAACTACATAAAAACGCATATAAACTGCACGTAACTGAATAGGTTTTTTATATATAGCCTTGGGGTTCGGACTCGTGATTTGAGCGCGCGCGATCATGCGCACACGAGCGCACATAAAAATTCATGACAACTGTGTTATAGACCATTCATCAAGAAATGTTGTGGAAAAAACTGCATTGAAATACACGCAAAACTTCGCGAGATATTAGCGATTATGTGTTTCGGGGTTTGAACCCCGTAACTGGCGCGACCTTGACCTTAATGTAAAACTAAATACATCAGTGGGTAGCTTGCATCATGGCAAACTACTATGCCAAATGTGATGATGATAGACTGAACAGTTTTTGATAAAAACGGACGAATAGCCGGACGGACGGGCGGACGGAGGCACGCCGGACGCCGGACGGACCAGACAAAAACAATAGTTCCCCGAACCTTCGGCTCGGGGACTAACAACACAAGCATAAATAAATATATGCACACCCACATGTTTGCCGACAAAACAAATACAATAATTATAGAAACGTTATATAAATGACAAAGAGGTTGGAGTAGAACTTTTGCCGGCTGCTTGGTAATATTAGGCTAACAAAACATGACTTTGTTTTGCGAGGGGAGCAATACGAGCAGTCACAACGTTTATCAAACTAATTGTTTGAGAATCTGTCGCCGTTGGGATTGGTCTCTTATCAGTTCAACTGCCCACGACTGAAGCGTGCGCGGGCATAATTATGAAAACGAAGGCAAGCCATACAAGTATTCTACCATTGAGTCGTGGGGGGGAGGAGGAGGGGGGGGGGGGGGGGGGAGGGTGCCTGAACTTTGATGAAAGAGAGATGGACTGGGGTTGAGGTGGGAGAAAATGTAGAGAAACACAGAATGTACAGAGAGTCAGAGAGACGGGGAGAGAGAGAGAGAGAGAGAGAGAGAGAGAGAGAGAGAGGAGAGAGAGAGAGAGAGAGAGAGAGAGAGAGAGAGAGAGAGAGAGAGAGAGAGAGAGAGAGAGAGAGAGAGAGAGAGACGGGTGGGGGGGGGGGCCTTAAAGGGGCACCCTGACGGATGAGTTTTTTGCCAGAAACACGTCGAGATCACCATGGAAACACCCTTTACGGAGATCGCAACGCTCACTTTGCTCTGGTTTCCTTTAAATCAAACCGTCAAATCGGCGATTCCGCCTTGGCGGAGGTGCTGGAAGTCAGATTCTTTCACTGAAAGAGAAGGTGTGTGCCGTCTCTTTTGTAATGGCCGCCTGAGATTAGACCAAATCGTTTGCACAAAATATTCGCCTTTTTGTTGTTAAATTTATACAGTTTCGCCCACAACAAAAGAAATAGCTCCATTGTGGGTTTTTTTTACTGCACTACAAAAAATGCTTCAACCACAATGGGATTGGCCTCCACCCACCCCATCCAAAATGGCTTCTCTCTCCGGCATCTCTGCCAAGGAAGAATCGCCGTTTATGATGGTTTGATTTCTAGGAAACCAGAGCAAAGCGAGTGCTCGGATCCTTCAATAGGATGTCTTCCAAGTGATCGCGACGTGTTCCTTGCACAAAACTCACTCGAAATACGATTTAACGCCCTCTGCGGTCTTTCGACCATGTGGGGCATTTTTAAATACAAAGATGGTGGGAACAATACTGGAGGCAATACCCAGAGGCAGTGCAACACCAGTAAACTCTCGATTTTTTAACAATATATATATGTGTAGGAGTAACCACGCCTCGGTTAAACCTCATCGGCTATGGTACCGCCACAAGTTATAATGTTTACTTGAGCATAAGTATATAAAAACAAGCGCGGATTCGCAATCGTTTGTGGCACGCTTTTCTTTCTATTTTACAATATGTGCGACAATTGTGGACCGACCGACCGACAGACCAACAGATCGACAGACCGACAAAGTGAGTTACAGGTTTGTGGCTTGTGCCACAAACAAAAACTCACCCGTCAGGGTCCACCTTTAAATGTTAGTGAAGAAAGGCTGAACGGGGAGTTCGTTTATATGGCGTTTGCCATCTTGTCTCAGCGTTAGACTGTTTCCAGGCGAACAGGACAAGCAGACGCCGTTAAAAATACAACCTTCGTGGCAGGAGGAACGTGGACATTGTAGTTATTATCGACAATGAATTAACATTGCCAGATTATTGTCGTTTGTTCGAGTTAAGCCGTGTACATATATAAGCGGATATCCCATGCGGAAACCCGTGCGCAATCCATAAATAAGTGAAACAAAGAAGGGAACAGATTTGCGCACGCGTCCGAATTTCCCCTATAATAATGCGTAAACTGTTATCCTTCTTTAGTTCACTTATTTAGGGTTTTCCGTACGGAACTTACGCTTCTAATGTGAACCCGGCCTTACCCTGGCTAAAAGACTCCAGGGATCATCCCAACAGCCGGTACAATGGCACACATGCTATCGGCTAGGGATTAGAACATTCATGTGTGTGACCCGTATTTGATTACCACCCACCACGTGGGGTAGCCACACTCTGTCTTCGGAGGAGGGGTGGGTGGGGCAGATTCGATTCTGTCCAAGGCAACATGACAGGTGTCTCGTTATGGGGATGGTTATAGAGGTCAAGGCTCAGTTTAACTCCGCTGTGCGTTGTTTATTCGTTTTTTCACGTGTTACTCCTTTTATTCATGGTATTTTTATTAGTCCCCGTGCCGAAGGTTCGGGGAACTATTGTTTTTGGTCTGGTCCGTCCATCCGTCCGTCCGTCCGGCGTGCCTCCGTCGGTCCGTCCGGCTATTCGTCCGTTTTTCTCAAAACCTATTCAGTCTATCATCATCAAATTTGGTATACTAGTTTGCCAAGAGGCAAGCTATCCACTGATGTATTTTAGTTTTACATTAAGGTCAAGGTCGCGCCAGTTACGGGGTTCAAACCCCGAAACACATAATCGCTAATATCTCGCGAAGTTTTGCATGTATTTTAATGCAGGGTTTTTTCACAACATTTCTTGATGAATGGTCTATAACACAGTTGTCATGAATGTTTCTGTGCGCGCGTGTGCGCATGATCGCGCGCGCTCAAATCACGGGTCCGAACCCCAAGGCGATATATAAAAAAACTATTCAGTTACGTGCTGTTTTCATGCGTTTTTATGTAGTTACGTGCTGTTTTGATGCGTTTATATGCATGTGTACAGCCGACATATTCCGATTTCCGAGTAGCTCGGCGATGCTGCGAGGGGACTTTGCTACCGCTCAGCGTTGCACTTGTCCTTCTTGTCATTGTGTCAAGTTAAGTTCTTAGTAGGGATAAGCCAGTACACCACGCACTATGATTCCCAGACATATGGTATAAGACATACTTAATAATAATTTTGAAAACATTGCTTTGCTCTTGATCTTTATTAGGTCAATAAATTAGTCTTGGATGAGTGAGTCACAGAGAGAGGTTAGAAAGGAAAATTAAAAAAATAAAAAAACATGACGAGAAAAATAGAATTGGGTATATAACGTGAGAAGCCCGTGCTGCTGCGGGTGCGTTATAGTAAAGTATGATATATGTGAAGATAAAACCAAAACCAAAAAACCCCACAAAACCATGACAGGTGTTGGCTGATCAAACTACGTCCTGCCCGAGCCTCCTCAATAGCAAAGCACACAATCATAATGATTACAAAAAGGACGCTACGTTTGTTAATTATCCTGAAAGGTCACCCAGATCCAGATCAGCAATAACCAGCTGGACAATGACAAAGAATGGAATTTCCCACACAGCGCTCTCGGAGATGTCTCATCAATTACAAGTGAACGTTGCCGATTATTCATATAGCAGTAGTAGTAGTAGTAGTAGTAGTAGTAGTAGTAGTAGTAGTAGTAGTAGTAGTAGTAGTAGTAGTAGTAGTAGTAGTAGTAGTAGTAGTAGTAGTAGTAGTAGTAGTAGTAGGAGGAGGAGGAGGAGGAGGAGGAGTAGTAGTAGTAGTAGTAGTAGTAGTAGTATGAGGAGGAGGAGGAGGAGGAGGAAAGGAAGGAGTAGGAGTAGTAGTAGTAGCAGCAGCAGCAGCAGCAGCAGTAGTAGTAGTAGTAGTAGTAGTAGTAGTAGTAGTAGTAGTAGTAGTAGTAGTAGTAGTAGTAGTAGTAGTAGTAGTAGTAGTAGTAGTAGTAGTAGTAGTAGTAGTAGAGGAGGAGGAGGAGGAGGAGGAGGAGTAGTAGTAGTAGTAGTAGTAGTAGTAGTAGAGGAGGAGGAGGAGGAGGAGGAGGAAGGGAAGGAGTAGTAGTAGTAGTAGTAGTAGCAGCAGCAGCAGCAGCAGCAGTAGTAGTAGTAGTAGTAGTAGTAGTAGTAGTAGTAGTAGTAGTAGTAGTAGTAGTAGTAGTAGTAGTAGTAGTAGTAGTAGTAGTAGTAGTAGGAGGAGGAGGAGGAGGAGGAGTAGTAGTAGTAGTAGTAGTAGTAGTAGTAGTAGTAGTATGAGGAGGAGGAGGAGGAGGAGGAGGAAGGAGAAGGAGTAGGAGTAGTAGTAGTAGTAGTAGCAGCAGCAGCAGCAGCAGCAGCAGCAGTAGTAGTAGTAGTAGTAGTAGTAGTAGTAGTAGTAGTAGTAGTAGTAGTAGTAGTAGTAGTAGTAGTAGTAGTAGTAGTAGTAGTAGTAGTAGTAGTAGTAGTAGTAGTAGTAGTAGTAGAAGGAGGTGTAGGAGTAGGAGGAGTAGAAGTAGTTTGAGCAGCAGCAGCAGCAGCAGCAGCAGCAGCAGTAGCAACAGCAGCAGCAGCAGTAGTAGTAGTAGTAGCTGTAGCAGTAGTGGTGTTGGTGTCGGTAGTGGTAGTAGCGGTAGTAGTAGTAGTAGTAGCAATAAGAGGAGTAGGAGTAACATTATTAATAGAAGGAGTAGTAGTAGTAGTAGTAGTAGTAGTAGTAGTAGTAGTAGTAGTAGTAGTAGTAGTAGTAGTAGTAGTAGTAGTAGTAGTAGTAGTAGTAGTAGTAGCACGCGCGCACATGCACACACACACACACCTTTCTTATCTAATACCACGTTTAGTGAAAATACATTAAACCAAAAAACAACAGCAACAACACACACTCACGCGCACGCACGCACGCATGCACACACACACACACACACACACACACACACACACACACACACACACACGCACGCACACGCGCACACACACACACACACACACACACACACACACACACACACACACACACACACGCACACACACACACGCACGCACGCACGCACACACACACACACACACACACACACACACACACACACACACACACACACACACACACATGCACGCACGCACGCACACACACACACACATATTAAGCATTGATGTTGGTGATAATGATGATGAAGAAGATGATGATGTGAGTATGCGAGCGTGTACAAGCGCGAGCATTCGCGCGCATGTGCGCGCGTGTCTTTGTGTGTGTGTGTGTATACGCCTGCGTGCGCGCGCGCGTGTGTGTGTGCACGTACGTGCGCATTTCCTCTTAAAAGCATCCACATACACAACCAATACAATTCCACAACCATTGAAAACTTCCGGTGACGTGTGCATGGACCATTTGGCCCGGCTGATGTCAAATAATTTCCGGAATCCCTGTTTTCTCTTTTATTATTTCAAACATAATTTAATTTATAACTAAAGTACAAACAAGAAAAAATGTCTGAAAAAAACACCCCACAACTACTCTGTGTTTCATTTTGTTCGTTCATTTCTATTTGCAACCAATAAAAATATAACTTAATAAACACAAACTGCAAAAAACATAGCTCGTAACGTAACTGTAAATCAACGAAAATGAAAGAAAGACACAAAACAGCACACAATCAAACAATATGAAACAAAGTAAAAATAATAAAAAATAAAAATAACAAGCGCGGATTCGCAATCGTTTGTGGCAGCGGTCTATTTTTACCACTCCAATCATTACATACACTGAGTCGCCTCCCCTGGCTTTTCAATCATTTTAATCTGTAAACCAGAATGTTATCTCTGCACCATTTCGTAACTTTTTATCTTTTGGAAAACATTTAAAAAACTATGTATCCTACTTATGCTCATCGAAAGAAGCACCGCATACTCGTCGTGTCTGTTGCAGTGTCTGTATTACGTATGTTTATTATTTTGTACGCTTTAAAATGGAAATTAATGTGCTCTGTTCAGCATACAATGCTTTCCATACCTAAGGACTGTTGATATGACAACTGAAATGTTACTTTATGTCCAAGGTTTTTTTTCTCTTTTACAATATGTGCGACAATTTTGTCAATATGTGCGACAATTTTGGACCGACAGACCGACCGACAGACAGACAGACAGACAAAGTGAGTTATAGGTTTGTGGCTTAAGCCACAAACAAAAATACGATTTACTTATTAGTTGTTAGGTTATTAGGCGTGTCTGTGAAATTCGGGTTGCTCCCACCTGGAGAGCGCGTCGCAGCCAGAGGCGCGCCACCCAATTGTTTATTGGTTGTTTTTTGCTTGCGAATGTTGTGTAATTGATGTGGAAGGAAGGTGGGGGTAAATTTTGACCAAATGACAACTTTTTCGTTACCACTGGGTTTATCGTGTGCTAAGTGCATGGGCACACGGGACCTCGGTTTATCGTCTCATCCGAAAGACTCCACGTTCAAACCGTAAGGCCTAGTGCAAAGTGAGAGGATGAGAAGAAAGCAAATCCCCTGTACCCCAGGTTCGAACTCGGGTTTACTTGACACGAAGCGAACGCGTTACCTCTGTGCCACTCTACACCACTAGAGGGAGTATGTTGGGGTTGTTTTGTTAAGGAGTTAGGCCGTGTACACACATAAGCGGATATCCCATGCGGAAACCCGTGCGCAATCCATAAACAAGTGAAGCAAAGAAGGGAAAAGATTTGCGCACGTGTTCGAATTTCCCCTATGTGCGTAAACTTTTATCCTTATTTCTTCCACTTATTTAGGGTTTTCCGTACGGAACTTACGCGTCTAATGTGAACCCGGTCTAAATATAAATAAATAAAACAACAGAATAAAATAAAACAAGCAAACCCAACCGTCAACGGTGCAATGTTTTAACGCCTAGTTAACCTGAACGCTTTTTGAAAGAGATAAAGAGCGGTAATGGGGCTTCACGACAGAACTTAAAGAGCAGATTGGGTCGTAAACTGGAATCAACATTTAAAATATATATTATTTTTTGTTCAGAAAAAAACCCCACCCCATAGCAACAACAAGGGTTACATGCTTCTTTATTGCTACGGATGATTCATTAAAGGAATTTGGTAGGAAGAGCTTAGCATGGCGTTGGAAAATGTTTGTTGAAGCGCAGCTGTCATTCTCCTCCTCATCATCAGCAGCAGCGGCAGTACCAGCAATCATCGTCGTCGTCGTCATCATCATCATCATCATCATCATCATCATCATCATCATCATCATCATCATTAGCATCATCATCACCAACATCATCATCATCATCATCATCATCATCATCATCATCATCATCATCATCATCATCATCATCATCATCATCATCGTTTGTGACGTCGTCGTCGTCATCATCATTGCCAGCACTGTCGTAGTCATTGTCATCGCTGTTACTGTCAGCGTCGTGCTTGTCGTCATCATCACCATCACCATCATCACCATCATCATTTTCTTCTTCTTCTTCTTCTTCTTCTTCTTCTTCTTCTTCTTCTTCTTCTTCTTCTTCAGCCGCAGCAGCAGCATCAGCAGCAGCAGCATGCTATCATCACCATCAGCACATAATTACATTCATCAACTAGAGCGTGAAAACGCGAGATCGAGCAGCTGCGCGGCAGCAGTTTTTGGCCCCGTTGACCTTGACCTTCGACCAATCACCTTCACGTTCGTACATACAGGACCCAGACATTGTTATGACCTATCCGCGTGCATAATTGGAGGCCCACGGGTTCATCCGTTCAAACGATATCGTGTTAACATCGCCAGCGGATAGATAGTCATCGGCCAGGAACAGACAGCGGTGAAAACATTAAATAGCTTTTTGCTTCGCAGCTGCTTATTAATCACAGTAACGACTAAAGCAAGGCTTCTTATTAATAATGCACCCCCTACCTCTCCTATGAACTGATTTACAAATCAAGTGCACATTTCAAGCGATGTAAATAATTGATTCTACTACTCGTAGTCCACCACATTTTAAGACAACGATCATGATTGATGGAGATTTTAAGAAGGCGGAACGCTATTCGTGGGTAGCTGTTAAAACGCGCGTTTCCATTGCAAGTGTCTTATGCTTTTTGACTTTCCTTCAATTTGTTTGTTTTCAGTTCCCGTGAAAGCGTGGTCAAACAGAACAGAGCGTAAACAATAACGGGTTAGGGTGTGCAGAAAAACGTACATTGGAAGTATACTGACAGGCAGAAGTTCTGCACACACGCATTGCAAAAATCATGAAAAATGTAAATCAGATTAAAAAATAATCATGCAATTATGATTTAGGATTACCCAAAGTAAAATTAATTTTGAATCTGATTTACAATGTTGATGATTTTTGCAATGCGTGTGTGCAGAACTTCTGCCTGTCAGTTATATGTTTATGTGTGAGCGCATGCGTACTTGCATATGCATACTTACGTTTGTATGAGCGAGAGAGAGGAGAGGAGAGAGAGAGCGAGAGAGAGAGAGAGAGAGAGGGGGAGAGAGAGAGAGAGAGAGAGAGAGAGAGAGAGAGAGAGAGAGAGAGAGAGAAAAGAGAGAGAGAGAGAAGAGAGAAGTGTGTGTGTGTGGGGGTGGGGGGGTGGGGTGCGTGCGTGCGTGTGTGTTTGGGGGTGTGCGTAATTGTGTGCACGCGCGATTCTATAGTCTTAAAAAATCGAGTACATATGTATGCACATATGACCGTTAGTTATATCCATGCACGTAAACGACTTCACATAATTATTCTACCGTATAACCATATTGTGTTGTTGTTGTTGTTGTTGTTGTTGTTGTTGTTGTTGTCGTGTTGTTGTTTTTCTTCTGATAAAATTGCGCCTTATAGATTCGAGTAAGCAAAGCTTTGAAACCAACAATCAGATAAACAAACTAAGCAAATGTGTTGTGAGAAGAGGTCAAAGTGCTTTAGCCTATAGAGCAAGCCCCATCCATTCAGCTTATCTATGTTACCCCCAATCCGTGAAATTGCCTATTTCATGAAATGAGCAAAATGATTTGCCCAATCCATGAAATGGACCATCTATTTCACATTTTCAATTCCCTTTCACACATGTATTAATTAATGTTGATACAACAGTAGTACATTCTTGTACTTTGTGTTTGCACTCCCATCCTACCCACCAACTCTACCAAACGCTACTCTCAGGTATGCTGGAGCCGCATGTTTTATCAAACGTGTTATCAAATTAATTCTGTAAAAATAATTTTAAACTCATCTACAGATGTGATTTCTCATTTGTTGAACCAATTCTAGATCTGTGTGTGCTTATGGACTAACAATATTTTTCAGTCATAGTGCATTTCCAAATAATAAGTTTTGAGTTGGCTATTTCACGACCTACTGGGCAAACCATTATGCCCATTTCATGAAATAGGCAATTTCACAGATTGGGCGTAACATCTACATTGTAAAAACACCAACAACTAAAAAACAACCGTCGCAACACACGCGTAAAATCGGTTCGGGGATGCGATGCGATTGGGGCACGTGAATCATGATTCCGGTGAAATAGGCTACTTCCCTCTAAAACAATCAGTCTGCCTTTTGTGCTCACTATGCTCAAGTAGTGTAGAGGGGCACAGTGGTAGCGCGTTCGCCTCGTGTCAAGTACAACCGAGTTCGAACCTGGGTACAGGGGATTTTTTCCCCCTCTCACTTTGCACTAGGCCTGACAGTCTGAACGTGGAGTCTTTCGGATGAGACGATAAACCGAGGTCCCGTGTGCCCATGCACTTAGCACACGTTAAACCCAGTGGCAACGAAAAAGTTGTCATTTCGGTCAAAATTTACCCACCCTCCCTTTCCTTCCTCATCAGTCACACAAAATTCGCATTAAAAACAAATTTGGTGGCACGCCTCTGGCTGCGACGCGCTCTCCAGGTGGGAGCAACCCGAATTTCACAGAGACGCCTCTGTGACTATTAAGTACTTAATACATAATACCTATTTAGGGGGCGGGGGGGGGGGGGGTGGGGCAGGGACAGG